>CM052716.1:39947632-40012632 GCA_028551405.1 Uromys caudimaculatus
CCTCTTGGGTGCATTAGCTTCTTTTTGTTCTAGGGCTTTCAGGTGTGTCGTTAAGCTGCTAGTGTATGCTCTTTCCAGTTTCTTTTTGGAAGCACTCAAAGCTATGAGTTTTCCTCTTAACACTGCTTTCAATGTGTCCCATAAAATTATTACTATCTGGGTAATAAAATATCTTCATTCATTTTAGTTATTCAATTTTTAAAACTTTTAACAATATTTAATTATCAGTATTTTGGATGAATTTTGATTGTAGGATTTAAAAAACATTTCTTTGCTGTGGAAAAAAAAAAGATGTGCGCTTTTTTATAATTATTTTATTTATTTTCAACCCAAATATTGTCCCACCCCAGTACCCCCTCAAAGAATTCTTCCCCCATCCTTCATCCCCCCTCCCCTTTGCCTCTGATAAGATACCTCCTCAGGCATACCCCCACCCTAGGGAATGAAGTTTCTACATGATTAAGCACATCTTCTTCCACTGAGGCCAGACAAGGCAGCCCCCTGCTACATGTGTGCTGGAAGCCTCAGACCAGCCTGTGTATACTCTTTGGTTGGTGGCTCAGTCTCTAGGAGTTCCCAGGGGTCCAGGTTAGTTGACACCATTGGTCTTCCTATGGGACTGCCATTCCCTTCAATCCTTCCCTAACCCTTCCACAGGGGTCCCTGACCTACATCTAATGCTTGGCTATGCATCTGTCTCAAGCATCTGTTGGTAGAACCTCCCAGAGGACAGCCATGCTAGGCTCCTGTGTGCAAACACAACATAGCATTAGTAATAGGGTCAGGGATCGGTGCCTGTCCATGGGATGGGTACCAGTTGAGCCAGTCGCTGGTCAGCCATTCCTTTAGTCGCTGCTCCATTTTTATCCCTGCATTTCTTTTAGACAGAAACAACTTTGGGTCAAAAGATTTGTAGGTGGGTTGATGTCCCCATCCCTCCACTGGAGGTTCTGTCTGACTAGTGGAGGTGGTCTCTTTGGGTTCCATCTCCCTACTGTTGGGCATTTCAGCTAAGGTCACCCATATTGAGTCCTAGAAGCCTTCCCCATCTCGGGTCTCTGGGACTTTCTAGAACCCACGAGGCCCTTCCCAATCTGTGACTGAATGTTGACATAGCCAGTCTTGTGCAGGCCTGGGGCACTTCATCACAGTTGAAGTAGGATCATACCCTGAAGATAGCATTTCTCAGCCCTTCTAGCTTGTTCATTCATTCCACGCTCTCTTCCAAAATGTTCCCTGAGCTTTAGAAAGGGTTGTGTCAATGCTCTGTTGAGGGATGAGCACTCAGTCATCCTGTATTCTAAGCATCTTAAGCAGTCATGAGTGTCTGCATTCACCACAAGTCATTCAAAGAGAAGCTTCTTGGCTTAAAGACAAGAGTAGCATTTGTCTCTGGACATAAACAATAATGCCACCATGCCAGTTTAGGTGAACAACAGTAGTGACTTTTCTCCTAGGGTCTACAACCTTCCTAATGAGTGAGTTTTTACAGGGTTTCTTACAGGAGCATAGGGAGGGACTGCATGGAGTAGCGGTTCTCATCTTGTGGGTCCTGACCCCTTTAGGGGTCTCATATTAGATATCGTGCATTTCAGATATTTGCAGTACAATTCATAGCAGTAGCAAAATTACAGTTATGAAGTAACAACAAGGCAATTTTATGGTTGGGGATCACCACAACATGAGGGCTGCATTAACTGTTGACATATAGAAAAATGGTTAACCCAAAAGCAGCTGCATCACCAGGACGCCCATTGCAATATGGGTGACAAATCACAAAAGCTACATCCCTGATTGCCTGCACGGTCTGCAGACATTGTGGCCAATCAGAGTCTCTTCTCTTCAGCAATTGTTATTCCTTATAGGAACATAGAGAGGTACCTAGTAAATCTTGTAAGCTTCAGGATCTTTTTGAATTTTATAAGTTTTGTTTTAAATCTAATGAGCATCTCCTTTTCCCCAGAGGGACTATTTCAATTCAAGGGAAAATAGTTATGCAACAGTGACATTACCCTACACGTAAAATCTGGAATGGGTTTTTTAATGTAAAAGTTGTACCTTCTTAATGATCTTGAACTGTGCCCTTGAACGGTGACCAATGAATAGGACATGACATCACATCCATCTCTCTCTCTCTCTCCCTCTCTCTCTCTCTCTCTCTCTCTCTCTCTCTCTCTCTCTCTCTCTCTCTCTCTCTCTCCTTTCCTTTAGAGTAATGTGATAGATATGTGTCCAATGCCCAAAACACCTGAAAAGAGCCAATTTCAACTATTCTTTCTAGTAGTTACTCCTGTTTTAAATTTAGTTGGACATTTGGAGACCTATTCTAGGCTAAGAAGAACGTGTACAAAGCAAAACAGTTTGCACATCTTTGAAATAAGGAGTCTACAGGGCTGGGGAAGAAAGTGTTCTTGTTAACATCATTTATTTTAACAGTTGAAAAGCAAGGAAAGGCTAAGCTTGATGAAGTGTTGCTCCAGACTAACTAGAAGTCAAAATCAAAAGGCTTCTGAGAATTTTTCTGCATTTATACATTGGCCTATAGAGGAATATTGGATTAAATATTCCACTTCTGCAGTCAATTCCACATGAATATCCCCAGACCCTTACTTTTCATTTTGAAGTTTGTTTGTTTGTTTGTCTTTGAGGGAGGAGTTGTGCAAATTACAAAGTGATGGTGTTATGTGTGATGGTGAACAAGAGGATAACTAAGAACACCATGTCAATCACGTCTGCCTTTTTTTTTTTTTTTTTTTTTTTTTGGTTTTCTCTGTGTAGCTCTGGCTGTCCTGGAACTCACTCTGTAGACCAGGCTGGCCTCAAACTCAGAAATCCACCTGCCTCTGCCTCTCTGCTGGGATTAAAGGCGTGTGCTACCATTGCCTAGCCACAACTGCCTCTTAAGCAATGAGCCTCTGTGCTGAGCACAAACCCCCAGCTCTATATGAGACAAAGTGGAGCTATCAGTCAAACAGATAAAATATTTACTGGAGGTGACAAGCACACCCTTAGATCCATCTCTCTGAGTCATTATGTAAAATGTTTGTGTTCTCCAAGCCAGAATGCTTTGGTAATACATTTGTTGCTTTTTAGTCATTCCTGGTAGCACCAACCTGGACCCCCTTTGCTCTCTCCAAGTCACCATCTCTACACCCAAGATGAAGTCAGCTGCTTCCCTCCTCCAGATTCAGCTGCCACAGGAACCCACTCTGACCTGGGTTCTGAAGGTTTGTTTAACGATTGCAAACTGTGACTCAGATTCTTTGTCCTCTGAGTTTGATGGGTAGGTGACAAAACAGTTCAAGATAAGAAACTGTTTTTATTGATTCTCCAACCCAAACTTCTACACACACACACATGCACATGCACACTGGTGCATGCAGTGCACGTGCGCACACACACACACGCGCACACACACACACACACACACACACACACACACACACACACAGCTTCTTTCTGCTTTTCTAGATTTTAATACTCTAGGATTGTGTCTTTAAATTCTCACTGCCCACATCTACCCTATCCCCAGTTCTTCGGTTCTCTTGGGATCCAATAATACTATTCCTTCCAGTTGCCCAGGGAGTGATGGCTTACCACCACTACCATTTCCTGGCAGTTTCACCAGGTGTGGTTTCTTCTTTTAATTCAGCCTATACACATGCCAGTATTAGAGACCAATTAACATACAATTTATTTGACCCCTTTCAGTATGCCAGTATGTTTCTGTTGGGGGATGGCTTTGTGCACTGCATATTCCGCATATTCAGATGCCTGATTAGTATGTCCCGAGATCTGGTTACAGTCCAGGCATCAGCATTGTCAAGCATATCTTGCCTCAAAATTGTTTTAAAAAAAAATGTTTTTCATCACCTCTGATTGGTTAATAAAGAGCTAATCAGCCAATGTCTGGGCAGGAGAGGAGGAGACGGGACTTCCGATCTCAGTGAGAGGGTCTCTTAGGACCAGAGAGAGCTAGAGAGCTAGAGAGATTCTCCATTAGGTTGAATTAGGGGAAAGCTGGAAGATGTTGGGGAGGAGGGCTGCCTGTGGGAGAACCAGCAGTCTCAACTAACCTGGACCCCAGAGATCTCTCAGATACTGGAACACTGACCAGGCAGCATACACCAGCTGATATGCCCCCCCCCCCCCCCCGGCACATATGCAGCGGAGAACTGCCAGGGCTGGGTTTAGTCAGAGAGGATGCACCTAACCCTCAAGAGACTGGAGGCCCCAGGGAGTATTGAGGTCTGGTGGTGTGGGGGGTGAGGACATCCTCATGGAGATAGGGGGCGGGGAAGAAGTATGGGATATGAAACAGGCAGAAGGTGGACTGGAAGGGGAATAAATAAAAGATTCTCCATGAGCAGGTTGCCAGAGGAGTTGCTATGAGGACACCCATTCAGCAGGTAATGAAACACATGGCTGGGTGGTAGGCAGCCATAGATGGGTTAGAACAGATGAGTATCTGCCCAGCTATGGTACAAGAAGGTTGTTAGTAAATATAAGGTCTTTGTGCTTTTATTTGGGGGCTAGAGCAGATATAGAAAAGCCAGAATTCCCTTTAGGTGTTTGCTTCAATTTTTTTCTACTATAGGGAATCTCAGCTTAGTCTTTTAAGCTTAGCATGTAGAGTAACAGGCCCCCTCATGGCATTTCCATATGTGCTTGGTTGTGGCTGGCCTCTCTCTCTCTCTCCTGTCTTTCTTTCTACTCTGCCTTCTACTTGTATCCAGCTTCTATCCCATGGTTTATTGTCAAAATGCTTCCCCTAAAACTTCCTACCACCACCACCCTTGGCCCCTTCTTGGCTCTCTGGTTCTCATTCCACAGGAACACACCTGCATCAGAATTAGAAGCTAGTTTCTCATATTAAAGAGGACATGTGGTACCTATCATTTTGAGCTTAGGTGACCTCACTTAGTCTAATATTTTTTACCACCACTTTCCTGACATTTTTGCATTTTCCTTTTCCTTTATGTCTGAATGAACCCCACTTCCTAATTGTTGAGAACAGAGCAGTAATAAACACGAGTATGCAAGCGTCTCTGTGATAGCACACAGAGATTTTTTTTTTATATTGTGGGGGATAATGTGTATGTCCAGGACTCATATGGCTGGGTTTTATAGTAGGTCCACTTTTTATTTATTCATAACCCTCCACTCTGATTTCCATAGGGGCTTGTCAGTTTACACTTTCACCAAAAGCAAAAGTCCCTTCTTCTTCATATCATCACCAGTATTAGTTGCATTCTTGATAACAGCCATTGTGACTGAGGTAAGAGAGATTTTTAAAGAAGCTTTCATTTTCATTTTCCAGATGCTTAAGGATATTGAACACTCATTGTTTTTGTTTTTTTAATGCTTTGGGATTTTTTTTGAATATACAAAGCATTCATTGGTCACTTGAATGTCTTCTATTGAGAAGCATTTGTTCAGTTCATTGGTCTATTTATTGATTGGCAGTTTTGAGCTTTGAAGTGTCACATTTCTTTTACTTCTTTATGTATTCTAGATATTGACCCCTTGTTTGAAGTATGGCTGGCAAGAAAAATGTCTACACATATCCGATATGGAAGCAGTCTTATTTCAAATATTTTCTGTCTTTGGTTGGTTGAATCTGTGGCTCCTGGGCCTTTAGGTAGAGAGGGCTGAGTGCACTCTATCTTATCTCTCTGAGCAGCAACATGATAAATGAGTACCTTCTAGCAGAACCGATATTCCAGAGCTTGTGTTATCTTGGGAATATTTGCTAAGTCTGTGCAAATATTTAAAAAGTACCATGAGATGAAGACAATAGATTTCTTAATGTGAAACTGAAAAGAAAAAAAAAACATTCAAAATTGCCATAAAAATGCAAGACACAAATAAGAGTCTTAAAAATAGGGAAATAGGGGATATGGTTCTGTGGTTAAACAGGTGAGTTTATTTTTTTCAGCCCCAGGACCTAACTAAGATGTCACTATACTTCCTCTTTGAATTCATTTGTATATACTATTGAGTCAAAGGTCACAAGCTACCAAGGACATCCCATGCCCTGTCCAGAATGGTTAAGATACAAGGAAAGAGGGGCCCTGATGCCAGAGCATGTGAGAACATGACAATACCACGACAGTATGCAGCAGTCCTGTCAAGTCAGTCAGATCTGCCTGAGGTCCTGGGGACTGGTCTGTACTTTTCCCTGCTGACAACACAGGGAATTTGGTGATTACCATTAAAGAAGCAGCAAGAAGAGCCCCAGCCCACCATCATCAGCCCAGGCAGCTAGAGACAGCGGGCAGGGATGAAGGTGGTCTTAGAGAACAGACAAAAGTACTCAAGAGGACAGGCTGGGAAGTCTAACTGTTTTCAGGTTTTGTCTATAAATCCCTGTCTGATCTTGTAGCCTCTCTAGCAGTCATTAATCATAGGAGCTGCAGATAGGCAAATCACTGAGAGATTGGACTCATGTAGACCAGAGGCTGAGCTTCACTCTCTTTTTTGGTTGTGCAAAATTATGTTTGTTTGTGTTAGAGATTATCTTGCTATGTAGCCCAGGCTGTCCTCAAAAACACACATAGAACATAAAGGCTGAAAACAATTAGGAAAAGATTACTTTTTAACAATTTTCTGGATGTGCACTTTTGGAGTTTTCCTTGAATGTTTATGTAGTTCTTAGGTATAAAGTCTTTTTGTCTTCTTTCTTGATTATGAAAAGAATTAGTAAGAAAATGCTGTCTCCATGATGAATCCAGAGATTAAATGTGCTGAATGGACATTTATTCAATAGCTTCAAGATGAAGCCGTAATTCTGTAATCAGAAATTTTAATTAGAATTTAAAGATGTGCAGGGTGGTTCTACTCTTTGCTCTACAAAACAATAGACAGATATTTAGGCAAGGTAACCCTGAACACTTTTTAATCATTTTTTCTCAACATGCAAATGATTTATATTACTGTAGATTTCTTGAGAAGCAACGATTGATTAATATAGTTTCCAGAAAGTAATCAAACAGCTCTCAGCCAGTCATGCGATGAGAGGGTTACACGAAAAGTTGTAAGTAGGGAAAACAGACTGTTCATGTGAAACAGCAGTTGCCATGGAGATTACTATAAACACCCAGATTAAAAGAATTAGTTGGGTAGGGGCAAGGATTAGTCACTGAGAAGTGGGAAAAGTCCGGGAATAAGTGGAAAGACCATTAGTTCAGTTTTGATATGTTGGATTTACTCTCATGTAAGGACTCCAAGATGACCTTTCAAACAAGCTATGAGACACATTGGTTTGCCACTTAGGAAAGAGATCAGCTGGATATTCCCGCCGAAAGGTATCTACTTGTTCACAATGTCCAAAGCAGCATAGGGCTGGACATATTTCAAAGATGTTCAACATTTGAAATATGGGAGCAAAGTCTTGTAGTGAAGACTTGGGAGTGACCAAGGAGACACCTAAAAGGTCAGGAGCATGTGCTGCACTTTGAAGTAAAAAATAAAGATTATTTTAAAGATTTAGATGTTGCCATGCCTCTCACTGTTGGTAGACGTTATAGGAAAATAACAAACAATGAATTGCTCTGAGCATCATATTAGTTTTAAAGGGTTTCCTCCAGAGGCTTTTGTTTCTTCTTTACTAATCCCCTAAGTCTCAGGATGTTAGAAGGGTCCCATGGGATCCCGATCAAGGACCACGTGAGGTGCTGTGTTGTCCAGTCAGGTTCAGGAGTGTTTCCAACATGGAGTAAATGGTCCTTACGAGTTATGATTTCACTCAATTATTTAAATTAGTTATAAGTGTCTTCACAGTCATTGTGCTGATTTCATCTTGCTGGCAAGAGAAAGCTGAGCCTGGCGTTTCTAAGCGTAGGAAGATAGAAATGATAGAAACAAGTTTTGAAGGTGTGTGTAGGGGAAGGGGGAGGTCAGAGAAGGCTGAAGGATGGTGAGGCCAATATGAAGATTCTAATCGCCTTTGCTTGCTGTGGGGCCTGTGGGTGTCTGTGTATGCTCTCTGTGTCCACAGAACTAAGTGCTTCTTACATAGTTCACAAAGAAGACAGAGATGTGAACCATAAAAGTCAGGATTTATACTGAAATACAACACATTTTAAAAATCTATATCTCAAATGGAGTGTTGACTCATCCTTTCCAGGAAGATAAAATAATTACTGATATTTGAAATAATTTTGATGTTTCTGATTACATAATGCATTTCCTGATCCTTTCCCTTGGCATTCTTTATTATTTATCATTGTATATAATGCAACTTTTAACTCTGTAGACCAGACACTCCTTCCCCTATCCATTGAAAAGGAAGCGAGGAAATCGAGCTAAATGCTATTACACATCTCATTCAGTCCTTACAGTAAGTGCATGGAGTTAGTCATAGATTCCCGAATCTTACAGAAAGGCATACAGATTATGAATGAAATTCTTTGGCTCCAGGTGATTAATGAGTAGATATTTGCAAGGCTCTAATCCACAATCCTCTCTCTCTCTCCTCAGAGTGTATCATGCTGTCACTCAGCACTTCAAAGCTACCTACAGGAAGGTTCTGTGCCATCAAATGTTACCCTTACCTAGTTGTGAACCTCTGAGCTCCCCAGGGTGTCCATTTTAAATTAGGCATGGAGGAGAAACTGATTCTTGTGAGGAAAACTTACATTAGATTGTTCTTCCTTAATATTACAGAAGATAGAAAAATAAAGCCTTATTGCAGATCAGTGAGGAATGCAAGTAAAATATCAAAAGCGAGCTGCTTGTACTGTTTCCTTTCACCGGCTCTGCTGAAGGCAGCCACTGGAGTAACCGAGTATTGATCACTCAGGACCATCCCCCTCGAACAATTAGCAACTTAGTACCGATATTATCCCCCTCATATTGTCTCCAACTTTGTCTCTGATTCTACAGTATAGCTGCAATCCAGGAAACACTAAGCACTAACAAGTGGACAAGTTCCCTTTTAAAAGAGCCACACACATAGGCGTAATGGTCTGGTATACAGTCCACTGTTTGCTTTTCCAAGGACGATAATAAAAACAAAAGAACAACAACAACAAAAAAAGCCCCACAAACCAAACAAAACATAGAAAGGCAGGAGGAGTTAAAAACCAAATAATATCAGTTCGAGCTACTGTCTTTTTCATAATTTTCCTGGTAGAAGCTTGGTAAACTGCCACCTTTTACTCAGTAGGATTTGACTTGGAGATTAACAGCTGTCTCAGTGAAACCTGTTTGCCCCATAGGTTTTTTTTTTTTTTTTTTTAATATGTCTCCCAAAGTGCAACTGCCTCTCAGCTAAAACATACGCACATGACATGTTCTTACAAATGTAAAACACCCATCTTTAAGTAGCCTCAAAGAGCATAGCGTGCCAATCTGCAGAGCTGTAGTGCCAAATAGATTCAGTGATTCACCACCAATGATGTCAGAGCAGGTCCTAGGTCCTTGCACCCAATGAGAAGTGGAGACTTCCTAGTCCACTGTGGGAGTTGGAGATAAGATCTTCTCTTTGGGTAGCAGTTAGGCAGAAAGCCATTACCACAGTGTTGCTAGTCAACCTCTGTAGAAATGTCAACATTCCAAGGATAGCTTTGAAGCCATTAAACGAGCCATTCTGTTTTTATTTGTTTGATCCCTCTTTCTTTCTCTGAGTTGAGCTCTTAATCATTACAGATTCCTATGCATATAAAATAATAGACTGAATAACAAAACTCAGATAACTTGATGCATTTGTTCATATGTAATGAATTAATACTCCCTATCTCAAGGGGGAGAGGAAATGGATATTGACCAGTGGTTGCATTACAAGGTTGCCTGCGGGAGCTGCTGAACGTGTATCACAAAGTTACAATAGCAATTCATAGAAGTAGCCGGCTAGGAAGATGACCAGATAACTCACCAAAAGCAAATGTCTGCTGTTTAGTAATACCTTTGAATATTTTCTTGTGTCTGGCATTTCTCTGTGTCACATGGCATGGTTAAGAAGGAGCTTCCTGCCCTTAAACTCCTTGCATTAGAATTGGCCAATAACAGCATATACACAATTTGGAAGCAAAGGCAATATAAAGTCAGATGATTAGCCCTTTGCCTTTATCAAGCCAGTGGGTAAGCTCCCCAGAGACCAGGTGAAGACTTTTAATCCTTTATTTTGTGCACCTTGTAGCTGTGAATTTGGATCTGCTTCTCCTGGGTTATTTGAGCTTCCTGAATCTATGAATGTTAGTGGCAAGTCAAAGACTCACAGTCATCTTTCTGTGACCTTCACTTCTTTTAGTTTCTCAAACACCCTGACATTAGGTGTCCCTTCTCCCCTGGAAGCCCTGCGTGTGAAGCTCTAGGTGAGTTTGCTGCAGTCAACAGGCTTTGGTAAGTTCAGAAGCAGAATCACATAGTGATTGGTCTTACAATAACCACCATCACCACCACTGTGTATCGAATGCCTACAATGTGTCTGATACTATATTAATGTATTTCTCATTAAATTTCTCATTAAAATGAGGAACCCAATAAAAGCAAACACAAAGAAGGGTTAAGGAAGGTTTTTAAAGATCTCTGAAATTCCAAACATTAAAGCCAGAATTCATGTTGGACTAAAGGGGAGGCTGATCTGCTCTGGTGTTTTGGCTTTGGTATTTTGATGTGTGCGTGTGTGTGTGTGTGTGTGTGTGAGAGAGAGAGAGAGAGAGAGAGAGAGAGAGAGAGACAGGCAGACAGACAGACAGACAGACAGAAGTATAGTGTGTACATTTGTATGCACGTGTGTATATGCTGATGCCCAGTGTTCAAGCCAGAGGCTGGAGCTGGGAGTCCATCTCCATGGTCCTCAGCCTTAGTTTTTGAGGCACAGTTTCTCACTGAACCCAAAGCTCACTGATTGTGAAGTCTGGTTGGTGGAAAGTTCCAGAAATCGCCTTGTTTCCGCTCTAAAGCTTAGATAGAATCCTTCCAGGTGTTAGTTGTCTGTCTCCAGAGAAGTTAACACATAATCAAGAATTATTTAGTAAGTAATTCTAAGTGGCAAGTGTGTGGCCTTCGATTTTTAAGAATTATTTTTGGGGACCTCGGATATCTGAAATTCATTCAAGAAAAACAAAACAAAGCAAGCAAACCTCTTCTTTTTCCTGAGTCAAAGGCCATGACAGTGAGGTCTAGACATGGGTAGATATCCTTTTTCATGAGATCTAGGTTTCCTAGAGGGATTACTAGACTTCTTTAGCCAAAGATAGCAGGACAATGGATCCCAACTTTTTGTATTCTTCAGAACTTCCTGGTATTGCTTTTAATATGTTTATAGGTCCCCCCCCCAAAAAAAAACAGATTTAGCAACTATGCAGTAAAGCTGGGAAATCTGAAGGGTTATCAAGTATCCAAAACACCCGTTAAAGATGCAAAGGACACTTAAATCATAAGGTCTGTGGTCACACTTAGTGACTCCACAGAAAGCAGGAGTTGCTGTAAGTAGCCCTGTAGTCACTTCATCCAGACAGTCCTTAGAACTACACTGTCCCTTGATGATAATCCTATGTTGCCTTATAATGTATATGAACATATATAACCTTACGAGTGTCCATTTACTCAACAATTGGGAAACTATGCAGGAAAATAGTCAACTAATATATGTTAGCTCTCTATATACAAATACTAAAATCCCAACAACTATACTCTGCAGGTCTATTTGTCAGTTTCCTGAGGCTGAACACACTCCTATATCTTCATGACCAATTCTTCAGCTGCATTTCAATCCAGTTGATAGATTTTACTGCAAAAATGAAATACATTTGTATATGTTAAATACTTAGAACAGAGCTTGACGTTTGGTAAGCCCTTGATATATTGTATATATTGCTATTGTTATATTGTTACTTAAACATAATTAATGCATTGGGAAGGGTGAAAAATGATAAACTAGATGAACGGGGTGGTTTGATTAGAAAGAAGTTTTGGGTTGTTAACTGTGGAGATGGTAAACATTCACTTAGAACAAACGGTGCACCCTGACTCAGCTGAGCTAAGTACATTTCATTATTTCTGCTTAAAACCACCCACAGACAGGAGACAGTAGTGCCTCTTGGCTCACTCATGCTTTCTCAAATCTTTGCAAACTTGTAAAACTGCCAGATGACTCAACAAGTAGAAACATTATAACCTCTTGTGATTTGATATTTAAAGATTAGATTTCACTATTTAATTGATACTGAATTTTGAACCTAATGTTTAATGATCAGCTTGAAATGTTAAGACAAAATAACTTGGGCACGTGTGTATGACACCTAAGTTAAAACAACACTTGTATCATTTCTTCAAGTGTGCAGTGCAGTTTTGAAAGGGACCTAACTCTCCTTCAGTAGCATAAAACCACTGTTTTGTTGTGTTTCATGTTAGTAAGAATACTCTTTGACAAATCTTATAATTCTTGGTTTTCCATAATCATGTCCCTAACTCAGTCTTCTTGCTTTGAAGATATCTCTAAATTGTATCAGACTAAATATAAATAAAATGTGATTTCATTTCTTCTCTATAGAACTGAATCTTTCAGTGGTAAATATAGACAATATTGAGTAAATTATGACTTCTCATCTTGAAATGCTAGAACTACTATTCAGAAAACAAAAGCAGGACTTGTTTAATATAAATTGAGACTTGATATTAGTAAATACGGTTCAATGCTTTCAGGTAACCTTAGCTACAACCGAACTGCATACAAATCAATCTGTAACACCAGGAATCTGTGCAGCCTTGTAAGTGCCTATCAAGTCTCTCCAAAAGGCACATGGGTGAGTATCTGCAGCATGATAGTGAACTAATTTTGCCCTTAAGATATCCAATTACTTGTGCATAGAAACAAAATTAATATTAGCATGTTCATGAGTATACATGAAAATAAGTTTCAACATAAATTCTTTATGAATAAAAGGATGTTGGTGCAATGAAATCCTCTGGAGTAACTTTCACAAGGTTCATTTCTTTAATCTTAAGCTCCTGCCACCAGGCCACATATTGGGAATGGAACTTAATGCTTTGAAGTGTCTATTTGGAAAGAAATTAAAATTAAATCTTTTTTTTTTTTAAAGTGCAATATATTTACCCTGGAGAAGGCACAGCACATATAATTAGGAAAATTTTAGAAGTGGCTTTCTTCTCTATGCTAATTAAATGCCTAGGTTCTCATTCTGCCCACATTCACATCTGTAGACATGAAAAGGGCGGTGTTTCAAGCACAAAGTGGGCATCAGGTAATCCCCTGCTCGTGTAACACACACAGTTTATTAGTGATGCTCATTTGGAGAGATAAAGCACGGCTCTTGGTGCTGATGCTGCACTTTCCACGCCCACTGCATCCCAATCCACATGGCACTGCCCTTCAGAACGTTTTGATTAACTTTGCTAGTTACATCTCATTATATATCTTGTATGTGTGTGAATAATCTCATTTGGTTCATAAAGAAAATTTAGAATAGAAATATTAAGACTGTGCTAAAAAAAAATCACGTATTGTGGATAATCTGGTAATGGAAGGGAAAATAGCAGCTAAATTGGAACAATAAAAATTCAGAGAAAAATTAAAGGCCCAGGTATATAGAAGTGATCAATGTATATTAAATATGGTAAGCCATCAGATGAATTGGTTACAACAAAACTGCAAACACAGCTCCTGAGTAGTGTGCAAGTTATCCCCCCACACACACACCATCTAAAAGCCACGTCTGAGTGCCACCCTGTCCCCTGCAACTTCCAAGACAAGTAGGACAGGGGGTGTTGCTGGGAGATGAAGATTTTGCAATAACCAGTTGAAGAGAGATCCCCAAAAATGAACTGGAAATTATTCCTCTCACTCAGTCTCCATCTCTGCCTCCTCATCACAAGATTGTCCTTACCACCAGGCCACCCCCAGGGCCCTCAGCAGAAGCTTCTGCATGCCCCACTTCTGTAAAGCACTTCTGCAGTTTGCCTTCTCTAAACATATATTAAGAGGTAGACATAGACTCATGTCTGTTATTCCAGCATGCAGGGCTGTCAAGAAGGATTGCAAGGAACTCAGGGTTAGCCTCTCACTGTAGAGTGGGTTCTAGGCCATCTTCAGAAACTTAATAAAACCCTGTCTCAGAAAACAAAGATAAAACCAAAAACAAGTCACAGAAAAACAGAAAAAAAAAAACAGAAAACATCAACAGAAAAACAAACAAACAAAACCAACAAACAAACATCAAACCATGGGATCCTCATAATAAAGCCACGTGGAGTGAAGGCAGGCATTTGTCTTCATTTGTAAATAAAGACAAACATAGACTCAGAGGGGGACCTGGCCTAAATCAAATAGCTCATGAGGGACAAATCCCCATGAACAATTCCCCTGCTGTCTGGCCATAATTCCTTCCTTTCTGCTGCTCTAGCTGTGACCAAATTTCTACAAAGAACAAACGCCTAAGCGGATGGAAGATTCAGCCCCAGGTTTTGCTTGCAATGAATTAGCATAAGGCCTCTTCAAACAGTTTTGTGATGAAGTGAACGAGATGAATTTATTTTATTTATGCTATTAATCTTCAGTTTAAGTAATCACTCATCAATGTTGAGCAAAGTGTTTGACTGAGCCATGGTCACACGGAGGACGACACCTGACATCACAACCAAAATCAAAGCCGACGGACTAACGGTTCTGAAGTGTTGTGAAATGACCATGCTAAGAAACAAGAGAGTGATGTTACTTGTCCTTAAAGAGGATCTTTCACTGAACTTAAGGTTTCATCAGCGATGTTTGCCATGGGGCACTAACTGTAAATATTGTCCTCTTTTCTTTTTTTTTCCTTTTTAATCTAAATACCAAGGCAGTAAATGGACTTTCAGAGCTCATAGCTTGGTACATCGGATCCCGTATCTTTTACCTCGGTGCACTATCCTTAATTTCCCTGGCTTTCCCAAACATGGTTATTGCTCCATTTCAGTAACAAATTGTTCTTCGGATACTAGCTTGTAAAAAAAAAAAAAAAAAAAGCATCAAATGATGAAGCGGGAATCACTCTGACACCAACAGTGTGACTGCACTACATAACACAGCAATGGCATAGAAGCATTGCTGAGCCTGGTGACTGTCAATCCCAGGGACAGTCTTTATTAGTCTGGTTGGCAGGCCACCCACACAGGGGAACTGGAGGGTATGTAATCTCTCAGAAAGAGCCTAAGGTACAGCAGCCAGACAGCTGAAGTCTTTCAAATGGATGAGTCTACTTAAACAAGCCAGTTATTGTAGATGAAACCATTAAGCCGTGGAGACAGCTCTGACCTGTAAATTTGATATGGTATGCTAATTCCTGAAAGGGCATTTTAAGATAAGAAGTGTAAACTTTAATATTGAACAATCAAGAGCAGCTGGACCAAAGGAATGGTTTCCACGTAGATGCCCTTGACCTTGAAATGTTAGAGAAACATTTTTCTAATAGAACCGAGAATTTATGAAGAATTGCTTTTATGGGTGATCTGTGCATCATTAACTATTTTGTGGAAAGGTCTTTTTTTCTGAAGCTAATCAGAATTATTTAGTTTTCCTGTCTTCTTCCTTATAGCAAGAAGGTGAGTCTATATGCTGGTAAACACCTTCAAAGAAAGGATGATATTTTCCCTAAAAAAATATCTGAAAGCATGCTTCCCTTATGCCTAACTGCCAATGTTTCATTAAACGAGGAACAGGGAAAGAAAAGAAAATATATCTTAAAGTGCTTTATTTTGTCAAACATGAAAGCTAGCTCAATGGGTTGAAAGAAAATGTTAATTTTTCCTCCTGACATCTACCCAATGGTTTGCTCTTTGCTCTTTGTGCCTTTTGTGTTGCTTTTATTTCATTAAGTGAGCAATGGACTTCCACAGAGTTGTCAGGAAACTTTCTTTTCCTCCATCCTATACCCGTTTCAAACAAGCACCCAGTGTTTTAACGTTAACCGCAATGATTTCAATAGAGCCAGTAGAGACGAACACAGCCATACAATGATATTCCTACCACTCCATGTCTCACAATGGCTCATGTAAGAACAAGCTTTCATCTGCGCACATGTGAGGGTGTGTTTTTCCTTCAGATTAGCATTGGGGCAACAGTGCTACAAAAAGAATTCCCATACAACCAATGCTCTGCTGAAAACTTTATAACGGTTTACTGAAAAAAAAATTCTGAGTCACTGAAATAGTGGCATATTAAGGGGTGTGTGTGTGTGTGTGTGTGTGTGTGTGTGTGTGTGTGTGTGTGATTCACTGTGACTCTGTGTGTGACTGTGTGTGTATGTGTGTATCTCTCTCTCTCTCTCTCTCTTCCTTACTCTGTGTGTGTGTGTGTATGTGTGTGTATGTGTGTGTGTGTGTGTGTGTGTGTGTGTGTGAGAAAGAGAGACTGAGTGTGTGTGACTGTGTGTGTGTGTGTATGTGTCTGGGTGTGTGTGTGTGTGTGTGTGAGAAAGAAAAACTGGGTGTGCTTGCAGAAGCCAGAAGATGGTTTTGCATTCTTTGGAACTGGAATTACAGACAGTAGTAAACCACTAGTCGTGGAGGATGGGAACTGAACTCCAGTCCTCTGGAAGAGCAGCAAGAGCTTTTAAACTTGAGATATTTTCTGATGTAATAAGCAATATAAAATAAGAAGAATTTATTTTCCTATGATAATAAAAGTGCATTTCTATCCTCTTCAATGAATTTGGACACTACGATGCAGCCCAGAGTATCTGTTATTTTTTGCATGTCATACAGTTTATACAGGCAAAAGATTTTGTAAACTGTTCCTTTGGACTTAGCTATTGCAAGTCTTCAGTGTGTGTAACAAAGGTCTTGATTTTTACTGCTATAACACATTATTTTTATTTTCCTTCCTCTCATCAATAACATAGAAATGGAGCTGTGAGAAACAATATGCTGTCGTTGTAGAACAAACGCTAAGGAAAAGCCCCTTGGAATCTAGAGAGCTCTCATGACACATTTTGAAAATTGTTATCTGATAGATTATACCTCGTGAGGCATGTCACTCAGATGTACCAGCTGCTATGGAATTATGCAAGGCAACTAATACTAATAACTCTTAGCTAAGCCCATAAAATATATCAACTCAATTGCAACTTTGAACCAATCACTGAACCACTAACTGTGCATCCAAGGTGAAACCCTTTTGATGTTTCTAGGAATTCAGAAGACTAGCATTTTATCACCTCTCCTTCTAGGTCAACAATTACAACACCCTGGCATGTTTAGTTAGCAATGACATTTCAACTAATGCTGACAGAAGAAACTCCTGTGGCTAAATTTAAATGCTTATCACCTTGCGAGTTTCACCCCCACCCCACAGCAGACATATCAATCACTTTTAAGTCAATGGGTTCTGTTATTCTTGGAGCATATTTCTATTTCACCCATTTGCTCTTGAGCTATTTCTCAATTATGTCTACCATAAACAGAAGGGAATCACTTTTCTTTGAATCAAGCAGTCTATATTGTCTTTTGTCTCTTCTCTTTATAACTAAGATGAAGTGGTGCTGCTGTTTAATACAACCCTAATCCTTCAAATCAAAATGACAGGTAATTGATTATGAGTCAGAGTCTTCAAAAGATTAGGAGTTGGTGAAATCATGTCCTTCTCCAATGCATGTCTTTCATCTTCGTTTTCCATATTGCCATTGACCGTCAATCATTTTTACCGCAATGACTATAATTGTCTTGAGTGCACAAAGTACCACATGGCACTGTGTGTCCTAAAATATGAGTAAGTTTATGTATATCCTGAATCCATTTTCTTTTGTTGCTTTGATTAATGAACCATAAAACAATGTCATAGACACTCTCAACATGAAGAGCAATATTAGCCTCCTTTACCCATTAACTACTGAGGTAAAGTTTCGGCAACTTGAGCAATAGGTTGTGTGGGCTGCAGTTTGGCTACATTAAAAGTCACATGGCTGACAATGTTTCCAAAGAGATACTTATTCACCAATATTGAACAGCGGGTCACTACAGAAAATTTAATGCCTGTGTCTGGAGAATAACTATACATCCCAGTTTACCTGGGAAAACTTAACCACTCCTGGCTCAGTCAAGTCTTTGCATAGAAGATGAATTATAAAAACTGGACAATTTCATCAATATTCAGCCTTACATGTCCCAAAGCACATGGTGGACACTGAAGGAAAGGTATGCTTTACAGTTCTTATAAAGAATAATTTTATGTGTGTACTTGTTCGTGCTTTCTGGCATTTTCCACTAAACTATTCGTTTCTAAATATATAACTCTTTTCTCCCCCATGCCCATAAAAAAATCAATTGAACTTTGCCTTTCTGTAGCAATTTTAAAATTTGAATTTGAAAATCATTTCAAATTCTGATCCCCTTGACTATGATCAAGAATGAAATCACTGCCCTCACACTTTCATTGGGAGTTGCCCACCTGCTGTGCTTGGCCAGTTCTTCTAGGTAGGTGGGTCGAGGAGGAGGTAGCCTTGCATTCTCACAGCGGGGCTGGGCAGCACTGAAGACTGCCAAGAAAATCTTTTCTGAATCTCAAGTGCTTGTTGCACAGGGCTTATTGGACTCAATTCATTTTAAGTATTCTAGACTGTCATTATTTAAAAAAAAAAAAAAAAAAAAAAAAAAAAGAAGCATTTAACAGCTAGCTAGGCTACTCCTTATAACCTAGTTAGGATCTACACCACAAAGTTGCTCTTGTAACTAATGGAATGGTTTCTTGTCAATGTGTTTTTCTCTCCAGAAGGGAAATTTTCTTAGTGAATGAAATTGTGAATAAAGATCTAAAACCTATAGAACTGTGGTTTCAGAGAGGCCATCCTACTGCCAGAAGGACTCGCTCTCTGTTATCTGGCTTTGGTCACTTTTCAAAACTAAATCTGGCTTATAGATGATTAAGTAATGGTCAAGTGTAGAAGCCTATCATTGCAATACTGAGTTGAGCTGGAATATAAGGAAGTTCTTGGTCAGATTTGACTGCATAATGAGAACCTGTATCCCAAACTGAGAAAATGGGAAAAATGAAGAGGGGAGGGGAGGGGAGGGAGGAGCACTGAGGCGCTACGTTCATTGATCAAATGCTCCAAGGAACATTTTCTGAAATTTCAAAAGTGATTTCAAGAAAAGCTAATAAGATTGGGAAAACTCTCACATGTCTCTGTCTCTTTCTTGGATTCACACACTGTCCCTCTGCTGGGGCCACACTGTCGTCCCTCTCCTGGGTTCCCAGGCCTCCCTCTCATGGAGCTTATCAATACAGATAAAGCTCTGAAGAACTCTTTACTTAAAGAAATCTCTGTTTAAATGTAGCTATCCAGGCATCTCCCCCAAAGGATTTGCCAGTTTGCCGTTGTGGGATTTGGAACACAGCTGGGAAATATTTTGAAACAAGGTCAAGAAAGGGCCATCAGTATGAGAACTCAAAATGTCAAAATGTTTCTGACAACAACATTTGATTCTATTGTCGTAAAGAGTAAATCGCTCTCACTCTGAGATGTTTCTTAATGAGAAATAGAGTAACTGAATACCTAGTCATTGAGTAATTATTAAACTAAAACTGCTTTACGATGTAATTTTATGTGTAAGAAATCATCTTTGTGGATTAGTAGTATCAGTAACTGTTGATGGAGATTCAAAACAAGGAGATGTCAAACACAACGAAATATTTACGGAGACTATTAAAATGGGTAAGTCGATGTTTTCATATCTCCTCTTTCTACAGTAAAATTGGTGCTTGTGCCAGAATACGTCCCTGGCACCCAACCCCAAACACATGCCAGGCAGAAGCAATACCATGGAGGTTTTCTTTGAGGCTCACTTTTATGTGTGAAAGTATATTTGGTTTTAAAAAACAAACATTCATTGGAGTTAAAGATCTATTGCTTCTGCATATTTTTCAGTTAACTTCTTAAATACTCCAATTATATTTTACCAAAGAATTTGAGAAGACATTCATATTCATTCCACCTATACTCTTAATCAAATTCCCTTAATGCTTGATGCTATATTTATAATATTTGTGATGGGGCATATATTCTAAAATATTTAAGCACTTATCCGTGAACAAATCAAACATACAGACAAAAAGTTTTAACTTTGTATGTAATGCTAATTATAATTGTCATTAGTTTTCAACTTAAAATTCTATATCTATACCAGTTTTTAAATTTTCAACTTTTAATTTGAATTTTATTACTATTGCTTTATAGAAAACACTAATATATGCTTTCAATGCTAGATCTAATATGTATAAGCTCATTAAAAATTAATTTTATTATTTTAATTATTATCAACATTTAGATATATTTAATACTAAATCTTCTTAGTAATTTTACTGTATCATATATATATATATATATCTTTAAAAATTATAGCTTAACACAAAATAAATGGTTGCATTATAGTATTTTCAAACACATATCACCATACCTGGCTCTCTTGGTTTCTGATTTAGATGATACTTGAGCTACTGAAGAAAGTAAACAATTTTTGCTTGTGACCTTGAAAAGCTTAGCTTATACATGTATTCCAACGGACCCCTAGCTGGCAACCTAGAATCACACCCTTAATCTCAGTTAGACACACACACACACACACACACACACACACACACACACACACACACACACTATGTGTCCTTTCTAGCTTTGAGATTGACTTGAGCCAAGAGATGCCCTCTAGTATGGTGTGGTTGGGAGGAAGTGTCCAAGACTTTCACACCATGGGCCAAACTACTGTCTAAGATGCCGCAGGGGCACAGCAAAGCCTACTACCTATTCACAATGTAGGGTAATCACCTGATTCTCAGAGACCTTTATTAATTTTGAGTTATTGGTTTTGTCCATACAGGATCTTGTCTATCCAAGTTCATCAGACCGATCAGTAAACTTTCAGGAATTATGCAATCCAATTGCGAAACACAACCATCACTAAAAATTAAACTGTAAAATATAATATTAAAAGGGAAGAAATACTGAAAACACATTGTTACCTGGTCATCTTACTACAGTTCACTATTTACTCTTTCTTGGAGTTATTTTTGTCTTTTTATAATCTGTATTTAGGATTAGGATAGCATATGGCCACATATCTCCTTCCATCTCCATGGTCAGTGACATCACTCTGGAGTCCTGAAGTCAGAGCCAGCAAAGGCACCAAGTCAGGATCCTCTCTGCTTCGCATAAACCTGCTGGTTATACACTCACGGGGAAGTAGCTCTGCCGTCATCTAGCTGTCTGACCGGCTCCCTTCCCGGCTACTGCGTCGCTTGCCTAGACTTTGCATGTCTTCAGCTCTTGAAATATTTAGACATCTTCCCTGTTCCAAAGTTCTCAAAATTCACCCAATCCTGTTTGTTTTCAGTCTTTCTGTTAGTGTGATCATGCACATTGTACAATAAGTTGATATCCCGGTGGACCTCTCATGGCGTGTCAGATGTTAGGATCTCAGCCATGAAGGTCATTTTGCCACTACAGATCCCAAGGAATTACAAAAGAAAGGCATCGTGCATTTTGTTTTATTTAAGTCTGTGTCCTGATTTCTCAAAGCACTAATTTGTTATAGGCCTAGCTGGGAAAAGTTGTTCTTTCTTGCATGGTTGGCTCGAAATATCTAATCATCCAGTATTTCATGGCCGAGATAACTCAGTAATTTTTCCATTTTCTCTTGTACCTCAATGATTCAAATCAATTTTGCTTTATACAGAAGGGTGTTATCAGGCTTATCCCAGAGGCAAAATCCGTATGTCCTATTGAGCTGAATTCCGAACATTGATGAACCATGATATTGTAGTCCAAAGCTTCACATGGAACTTTTGCATTTTTAGTCTGAGTCCACAAATACAATTAAGTTCTAGCAATTTAGAGAAATTCATTCCATTATTAAAGGTAATAAGGCATTAAAAAACATTAGAAAGAAACATGAGTCTAAGCATGCTAAGACTGGCATATCAACCAAGCAAAGGAAAAACAAGATGGATTGTCAGACTTGTGTTGATAGAAGAGTTTGTTACAGGCCTTAAGAAATATATTCATTCTCCTATATACTGGACTGCCACATAGCACCAATAATTGATTTCTATGTCTATATCTTATTGACATACATTATTTATTTTTAGTCACTCATTTTTCAATAGGTTAATAATATCTCTATAATACAAAAATTATCTAATATTGCAAGAATACAGTTCGAAAGTACAAATGAACCCAGTCTTAATGTTCCTACCCTATTTCTCTCCCCCTCTAAATGGTATGCTGCGACTATAGTTCTTCTTTCGTTCCTTCCTTCCTTTTATTGAAAATAGTTCATTTTATACAATATAGTCTGGTTATGGCATTTCCTCCTTCTGTTCCTACCAGCTCCTCTGCACTTTCTCTCCCTTTTAGACCCACATCCTTTCTGTGTCTTCTTAGGAACCAAATGGGCATCTAAAAAATAATAATAAAATAAATAATCACAAACATATTAGAAAATGACAAAACAACCAAATAAGAGCCAAAGAAAACATACAAGAAACACATATAGATGCAGAGACACACACATTCACACATTCAGGAATCCCATAAAACTACCAAACTGGAAGCAATAATAGGTATGCAAAGGACCTGTAAGGGAGTAGGGGGTGGGAGTGGGGGGGACCAAAACACAAATGCCTTGCCTTAATACTGTGAGACAATGAACCTACCAAGATGTTTATTTTCTGTTGACTATCTACAGCTGGGTATCTGTCATACTCTTTTTTTTTTCTTTATTTACATTTCAAATGTTATCCCCTTTCCCAGTTTCACCCCCCCCTCCAGTTCCTCCCTCCAGGAAACCCCCTATATCATCCCCCTTCTCCCTGCTTCTATGCGGGTGTCCTTCCTATGGGATTGCAAAAAGAACGATATTTAATTGGGGTGGCTTACAGGTTCAGAGGTTCAGTCCAGTATCATCCAGGCAGGCATGGTGCAGGCAGAGCTGAGAGTTCTATATCTTCATCTGAAGGGTGCTAGCAAAATACTGACTTCCAGGCAGCTAGAAGGAGGGTTTTAAAGCCCACACCCACAGTGACACACCTACTCCAACAAGGCCACACCTACTCCAACAGAGCCATACCTTCTAATAGTGCCACTCCCTGGGCCAAGCATATATAAACCATAACATTCCATTCCCTGGCCCCCATAGGTTTGTTCAAACCTATGAGTCTATGGGGCCATACCTACCTATAGCATAATAATAATAATAATAATAATAATAATAATAATAATAAACATTTAGTCCAACATCAAAAGTCCCCATAGTCTATGGCAGTCTCAACAATGTTAAAAGTCCTGAGTTCAGAGTCTCTTCTGACATTCATGCAAAGCAAAACAGGAAACCAGCTGGGCAATCTCCAAACTCTGCAACTCCATGTCTGATGTCAAAGCAGTCTTCATATCTCTGACTCCTCTTTCATCTTTGTTGACTGCAACAAAGTTCTTTCTCCTGGGCTGTTTCCACTCCTGTTAACAGGTTTCCTAAGCAGTTGGCCCATGGCTCTGCCATCTTAAAAATCTTAGGGTCTTAAAGGCAACTTCAATGTTACAGCTTCTTGTTTCAATGTCTGGGATCCACACATGATCTTCTGGGCTCCTCCAAAGGACTGGCTTCACTTCTCCAGCTCTGCCCTCTGTAGCACTCTAAGCTCAAGTTGATCTACTCCACTGCCACTGCTGTTCTTGGTGATCATCTCATGGTACTGGCATCTCCAATATGCTGGCATCTTCTGCTGCATCTAGGCTTCACCAATAGCCTCTCATAGGCTCTCTTCAGAGTGCCAAGCCTCAACTTCTTTGCATAATCCATTAACTCCTAGGCTGTCAACTGCAAGTGATGCTACACCTTCATCAATGGCCTTCCATAGCCTCTCACAATGCCAAGCCTCAGCTGGTCTTTGTGACTCCTTCATGCCTTCAAAACCAGGACCATCTGGGTGACTCTTACATATTACCAAGTACAGCTGAAGCACAAGGTACAGCTTTGGCTATCTCTGGAACACAGTTTCTTTGTGCTCTCAGAAAACACTTCCCAGAAGATTTCGTCACAGTGATACTGGTCTCTTCTTAATCACCACTAATTTCTTAGCTCCAGCTAACCAGCATCTATTGTCCCAGTAGTCTCTTTCTCCTCTTGACTATAAAGCCAGAGACACATGGCTAAAGCTGCCAAAGTTCTGCTGTTTACTGGAGCTGGAACATGCCCCTTGGTTTTATTACATTATCACTAGCCTTCTGTTTTCCAACTCCTTCACTGCCTAAGCTTGGCTGTCCTGGGACTTGCACCATAGACTGACTTTGAACTCAGAGATCTGCATGCCTGTCTCCTAAGCACTGGGGTTAAAGGTGTGGCCCACCAAGCCTGAATTTAAGTTTTACTTCACGTAGAACTTGCTTTTTCTAGGCTTGCCTTGAACTCAGAGATCTGCTTGTCTTTGTCTCCTGGGTTTAAAGGCTTGTACTACCATGCCTGGACCTAAATTTAGCTGGGTGGGATCTTGCCCCATGGTCCCATTCCCTTAATTCAATTTAATATCCTTGAACACAGGATTCAGCTCCATTTTACTTCCTGGTGCCTCTTTAATACTTGAACCACATATTTTATGTTTTTCCTTTCTCAGCTTGCTACACTTGTCTAAAATGCTCTTCAGGAGACTTAACCAGAGAACAGAGTCTATGATGGGTGTGTCTGAGACTTCCTTTGTCAATGCAATTAATATAAATCTCTTTAACTTAGCCTTGAGTACATCCTTCAGACAAGGGCAAAAAGCAGCAACATTCTTCACCAAAATACCACAAAAACATTCTCTATGCTACATACTGAAATTCTTTACCTCTGAAACCCCTTTTGCCAGGTCTGCACAGTTCAAATCACTCATAGCAGCAAAGTCTTCCATATTCCTACGAGGACGGCTCATTAAGTCCCACTTAAAATATACCATGACTTTCCAAATCCAAAGTCCCAAAATCCAATTCGTCCAAACTAAAGCATGGTCAGGCCTATCACAGCAATACCCCAGTCCTCGGTACCAACTTCTGTCTTAGTTATGGTTTTAAAGCTGTGAACAGACACCATGACCAAGACAAGTCTTATAAAGGACAACATTTAATTGGGGCTGGCTTACAGATTCAGAGGTTCAGTCTAGTATCATCAAGGCAGGCATGGTGCAGGCAGAGCTGAGAGTTCTGTATCTTCATGTGGTCCTACTCTTAAGAGTGGTTTATTTCCTCAGTGAGCCTCCCTTGGAGAAAACTAGTTTTTTATTTGCAAGCAGCTGTCAACGATAGCTTCTGAGTTAGGGATGAGGGTGCATGTCCACTTCTCCTTTCAGGTCTAGGGATCCATCTGATGCAGACCTGTACAGGCCCTGTATGTGCCACCACAGCTCCAAACAGTGACTCAGTTTGGGATTTCAGACAGGAAAAAAATATGAAAGGAGAGGAGAGTGCATGTTAGCCTCACCTGGGTTCCCTGCCCTTCTTTCTTTGGCTCTGTAGTGTGAGAATCCACCTTTGTAACTACGCTCCCAGGCTCCTCTTCTGACTCCCTTCATGTGGTTTGTTTGAAGCTGAAGAGCAAGGAGGAAATTTCCAGAATATTTTATTGCTCTTATTTCCCACCCAAATATGTAAGGAGGGCCTCCACAGCAATATCTACATTTACTTGTTCTATGATTTTAAAATCCTGGTAGTCAATGGCCATATGTTCCTAGTGTGTTCTAGAAGACCACAGATGTGAGCAACCCCACTTGTTTCTGGATATCTCTAGCCATTGGGGCAGTAATGACTTCCAGTTGCTGCTTGTATCTGGGTTGCCCCCCTAACTCCTGCTAGGTGGTAGGGCTCTTCCAGTGTGTATAAGCCAATGCCCTCCATTAGTTTCCTTCTGTTTGAACATTTAACAATTATTTTTGTTGTCCTGACTGAAACAGGCCTCATAAGGAAAGAAAGACAGGATAGGCAGAAAACAAGGAGTCATTTGCTTTACATCCTAGGTAATCAGAGGTCCTGCCATTGAGATCATGGGAAACAGGAGGGGAACTGGAATAAAATAAGTATTTATTGAGCACCTCTACATTGCTTTCTTAGCACTGAATAGAGACCGATGTTCAGAGATGGCTTTTTATTGAAAACCATGCTGTTTTCGAAAGGTCAGAGCTGACTTTTAAGCTTTTCTATTGGAAAATTCTTCCTGCTCAGCCGACTTGAGACTCCACTAAGAAATAATTCAGGAAAGGCTGGGGGGCCTGAAATACATACATTGTGAGTATTGGGTAACTACAACCAAGAGACTGTCATGGCCATGCCAAGCTTAGCTGAAGGTAGTTATTACTGTTCACGAAGCCAACCTGTTTTGTTTCTTAAGGATTGTTTTTTTTTTTTTTTCTCAGCTATGCTTTTCCAGGAGTTACTATACCTAGTGGAAAAACATCTTTGGATCCAACATACTCAGTAAGGTCACATGTTACTTTGGGGATATTTTGCGGCATTTAGGGTCTCTGTCTGCGATGGTTATTTGGTGACATTTTGTTCTTCTTCCTCCATGGCTGTGACTGACAGTCACTGCTGTGTTCAATGAAGATTCCATCTGCAGTTTAAAATACAGAGGTTGTTGGGTGGATAGACAATAGGACTCAATCTCTTGGGTGTTCTGTTCCCCAGGGCCTTATCCTACATCTTGTCACTCCCAAATCGCACTCTAGAGAGACAGACACGTTTATACAACTGCTCTCTGAACTTACATCCGTATCTCTGTGCGACTCTGTTTAAACTCACTATACATCTTTCAGCATTATGCTCTTCCTAGCAGGATGCTTTCCTTTCTTGCCAATGGACACACAGTAAGCCATGTTGCCCCACTGGGCCGACGGAGACAATAACCTGTCCAGTGCTTCCTTATGCTAAATCTCTGGTCCGTTCTCATCTGGGTCACAATACTCATCTCCTCACTGTCTGGGCTCCCCCTTTATTTTGTTCTTCACTCATTCCATCTATGCTACCAGGAAAAACTTTGTAGATCTAATATACATTACTTTCTTTCTAAAAATTTCAGCAACCCAGGCCTGGTGACAAATGCTTGTAATTCCAGCACTCAAGAGGCTGAGGCAGGAGAGTTATTAAGTTCCAGGCCAGGATAGGTTTCATATTGAGTTCCAAGCCAGCTTTAGCTGGCATCTCAATAAAAAAAACTAAAACCAAAAACAAATGAAAATTATCTCTCAGTAGGTCTATACATGGCCTTCATGATGTAGCCCCAATGCATCAAGATGCATGAGAGATACAATAGCTGTCACTTCTAGCCCTTCGTACCACAGTTTACATGCGTACTTCTGCTATGCACCCTCTGTCTTCAGCTTGTTCTATATTATTTCACTTGCTTCAACCTATTTGGCACCTCTTGACTTTAAAACCATTTGGCCCTCAAACATCTTACAACCTCTACATAAAGGTTTTCCTTCTCTGGCAGAAGTTGTTTCTGAGTCCTACCACATTATCAAGGCTCTTTCTCAATTCCTGTTCTCAATTAGGGCAGCACCCAAAGCATGCTTTCATCATCGTGTCACAGCACTTATCGGACCTACGCCGATGCACTGTCTGCCTCTGGGAGATTCCCTACAGGGGAAGAAGAGACCTAGGTTCACCCCTCTCAAGGTCAGGTCCTGTACCTTGTCACACAGCACATACTCAGTAACTACAAGAATGGATAAGCCGGTTCTAAAACCTTAAAGTAACATGCAGTGCTCCAATGTCAAACTCAAAAGGAAAGGATATATTTTTTTCACTATTTTAGCTCTATTGCTGGTTCTCTGCTCATAAAATTAGATCCAAGTTGTACACACCTGTTACTTAGTCTTGCTTGGCCATCACTGTTAGTCATTAAAAAAAAATAAACTTTGATGCATAGACATCCCAAAGCACTGTTGGGTTGAGTGGTTGAGGACTCATGATATCCACAGTACTTTCTCAAATGTGCCTTTCACGAAGTGTATGAGGTGCAGAATCTATTTTTAGCTCCTATCTACTTCTACTGACCCAGTCACAATGTAACCAGCTCTAGAACAAAATGCTGTCCTTTCTCAGGATAACACCTTCCTCGTAGTATGATTACAGTTGAACAATAACAAGTTTTATTAGGGTCATATGTAGGTCATTGTATGCTCAGAGTAAACAGGATAAATAGCGGAATTCTTCACCTTTCACCGAAAGAAAACCCTTGTCAGATTTGCCTCATCAATAACTTAGTTTAAAAGATGAACCCATATCATAATTTGGTTCATATATCTCTTTTCAACGTCCATGCACCAGCAGGAAAACAGTGAGTTAGTTATTAGCAAACCATTTCCTACTACTAGATTATGAAGCTTAATTGCCCAAGGCACTGGAAGTGTTCAGGCCACTTATAGCTGAGTAATGTATCTCAGTGATGCATGTATGAAAACACATAGTTTTGCCCATATTAAGGTAAACCTCCTGAACCTACTTAGTAATGAGGTCTGTTTGCACGGGATGACTCTGCTTTTTGGCACTAAGTTCAATGATTCTTGAAGAGCTAGTTTAGAAACAAAGTGGTTTGGAATTCAGCAGGAGTCCAATTATTTAGGGGGGTTGTAAAAGTGACAACAATTTTATACACTTCTCAAGTTAGATCCACTAGAAAGCCCATAATTATAACCATGACATTAAAGACTGATTTCCTAGAAGTGTCACTAGGAAAAGTAAAGATGTTTCTAGTTTGTTTGTGTTTTTGATGTCATGCTGACGTGTCAGGAACTCGTGCTTAAAGGCTGTGACGGCACTGTGCTGGGTAGGAGTAAGGACAGGAGACCACTGTTTCTATTTCATCCTCTTTATTGCCAAGAGTTCAAAATGGTCAACATAAAAAAAAAAAAAAAAGAACATCTTGATAATAAATACTGCTCTTGGGGCTGTAATAAATAAAAAGTTTATTAACAAGGAATGCACTTTTCCAGCCACAAGTTTCTTCAAAAATAACCAAAAAAAAAAAAAAAAATTATGTATGGCCATAGTTCACAGTTAAGCAGCCAAAAGCTGCTCTGCTTGTAGCCTTTAAACATCAAGGGAGCCTCCTCCCTTCTCCCTCCCCTTCAGGAAGTTTATTCACAGTTCCAAGTCTTCCCACTGAAAGCGCTCTCAACAGAGAGAACTTCAGAGTCAATGCATCTTTCTGCAAAACTGCCCGATAAACCTTTTAAAGACAGGTATCTCGGGGAAACTGCACTCGGCTCCACACGTAAGATTGTCCGAAGTCGACTGTACACCTTAGGCTGGTCTGGTCCCAGCAGTCCAGCAGGCCACAGAAGAAATGTATTCGTACCACCACCTGTCTGATTTCTCTAATGTGTTCTGCAGCCCTCCACTGGCTACCCTGTTGATCTCACAGTGGAAAAGAGTCCCATGAGGTCCGCTCAAAAGAAGGTTTTCAGTTGCATCTCTGTAAGAGCATGTTCAGGGCGTATTCCATTCGATGTTTCAGTTCTAACGAACAGCCAGACATCAACAGAGTCGTCAGTCTGAAAGTTGTAGATATCCTGTCCTCGTTGATGTATGTGAGAAGGTATTCTTCATTTTGGTTACAGATGATTATTTTTGTATGATCATGGTAGAAATTCACCTTTAAAAAAAAAAAAAAAACAACAGGCATTAGAACTTGCTAAATAAGAAGTGATAACGGTTCTGCCAAGAGAGTAAAGCAGCTAGGTAGAAAAAGATTTCAGGACCTAAATGTGTAGGCCCATAAATGGCTCAGTTACCTGAAAGGTGCCGTCATTGAAGAGCATCATTAAGGCCTTATCAGACTTTAGCCACTGAAGGAGGTAGAGCCGAGGTCTTCGAATATCAGTAACACTAGGGAGATCGCCACCCTGGAAGAGATCAGGAGAGAGGGTTAATGCCCCTGAAACTTTACAGTATGGACATTACACAGTGTCTCTGAGCCTCACAATGGCCTCAAGATTCCTGGCTCTGCCTCAAAGAGATTCTGACTCTGCACTGCGTCTAAGATAAGACATGAGAATCTAAGCTGAACAAACTTCAAAGGAAGGCAGATGCTCCTGGATCTAGACTGCTTCACATATCTCTGCTCTAAAGACACGGTACTTACATCCATGAGGTTCTCCTCCATGTAATGAGAAAAGTATTTGAGCACCGTCACTTGACTAATAAATTGCTCAGGGGCATCTGTGGCTGGGAAAACGGAGCATTGGCCAAGTTCCGCATAATAGTGAACTGTTCTGAAAATCAGAAAGGAGAGAAAAGAGAGATTAGAAGCTGTTCAGCAGTGTTTCCAGATTTCATGAGTGCAACAGTGGAGAACTGGCGGATTGCATTGATCAGATACACTTACTTTTTGTCTGGAAGGAGGCTCATGTGAGCGCCATTGTTGAAAAGGACTCCAACAGTGTGGTCTGAGAGCTGGTACCCAAAGCCATATTTGTTGGAGTAGTCGACCCATTTGGTGACCCACTGAAAGGATGTGCTCAATTGCTCTTTGGGAATACAGTCAGCCTCAGGCATGTTTTCTAGACATCCTCGAAGGACTCTTGCCACTGTGTCTGCAACACTTCCCATGGTGCTATCTTCCAGGCCTGCAAAGTCACAGAAACGGAAATGACAACATTGTTTACAATTAAAGCCTGGGCTGAGGAAATGCTGTTTTCCTCCACTAATTTGAAAGATGGAGAAACAAAAATCATGATTACTCAACGTCCTTTCTCTACTTCTATAATTTTATTTCTGTGTTAAATCAACTTGGCTTAAGTTACTCAGCACTAGTCTTACGGTTTATTGAAAATACAGTTTCAAGCACTTACATTCACTGCTGCTGCTGCAGCTGCCGAGTGTCCCCCTAACTATCATCCGGATTGCATCCCCGATCTGCTGTTTGTTTTCCGCTGCGGATGTTCCAGATCTGGCAGTGGTAGTGGGAGGCGGCTGGAGCTCCTTGCAAGGGAGAGAAGAGCCACATAGTGAGCCAAGGGGCTGGGTCTATTTACATTTGAGGTTTCAGGCTAACATAAGATTATGATAATTACTGGAAAAGCTTATCAAAGAGCAATGGATGTGCGCTAGAGAAATCTGCTGTGGTACCCCGACTGGAAGCACTGCCATAGCCCCGCTAATCCGATAACCATCAAAGTGCTGCTTTATCCAAGACTGGAAATGACCTCTTCATTAAGTGCTTGCCCAACATACCTCGTCTGTTCTGTGTTTGCTAGGTTGCTGGGTTATCGAGGTTTTCTTCAAATCATGCCGAAGCTTGTAAATGTCTTCATCTTCCTTAGACACTTTATCTGTAAATCAAGGGAAAGAATTTATCTCAACAAGGGTGGAACAGAGTTAGCGCCGTGTCATCACTGGCCTCGGCTGCAACTATGCCAGCAGCACACTTCAGTGTTTAGGTAAGCCAAAGCTATCAATCAATTCTAGTTGCATATTTACACTGCTATTAGTGTCTAAGGTCAGCAGTCTACAAATAGGATGTAAAGGTAAAGTCTCAACACAGTCATCAAACTCAAGGGAATCTCGGATACAGAAAAGGGAGAGAAGTCTGGAAACTTACTGTGGGTGTCATTGTATCTCGCTTTGTCTTTTTTGCCACCAAAAAGAGCAGCAGCAGCTTTCTTAAAGAAATTCTTAGCTGGGCTTGACAAGTGGAAGTCCGGAACTGTGTGGCAGCAGCTAGAAGAGAGTCTGTCTGGAGTGAAACCCTGTGGAACCAGAAGAGACAGACCGTCAGAAACCTCTCCAGCAATCAGGGCAATGACAAGCAATTTTAAAGAAAGGTCAAAGAGCACTGACCTGCAGAAAGAAATCATGCCGAATGATGTCATCTAAACTGGGGCGGTCCTCTGGGTTTTTGGACAGCATGCTAGCTATCAAGTGCTTAGCAGGGGCCAGTAATGAAGATGGCATTGTATACCTTGCTTCCCTTATGCACCTGTATGTTTCTTTCAGATTTGTGGTTTCAAATGGAGGTCGTCCTAGCAGCATTGTGTACCTGGGTTCACAGAAACACATCTTCAGAAATGGTCAAGAAGGAACCCTTTTTCAGCATTAAAACTGAGTCAAATTTGCTTTTTTAGGCATTCTGGTACATTTACTTACATTACACAGCCTAAGGCCCAGATGTCTGATTCACAGCCATGTCCTTGTTTGTTGAGGACTTCAGGGGAGAGATAATTTGGGGTTCCACATATTGTTCTGAGAAGACAGAATATAGCAAGATATCATTAGAAGTTATGACTTTAATTAAACTTACTTCTCTGGGGATGACTCAAAGGGAAATAAAGCTTGAAGCTTTTGACTCAGTTTCTACTTGACTGCTTTTTAGTGTTTTATTTGACTAAGCTTCTTTTGGTACATGTGTGTACAATTCTCTCAGCCCATATGACCAAGTAGTTTTAACCAAATGAGACCAGATAGTGTGTGTATGTATATGATATGTGTGTGTGTGTATCAAGTAAATATTTATTTTATTGATTGCCTTAATAATCAATTCAGAGGTGTAAGTTATCTAACCCAGAGTAGACATTGGTTTCCTTTCAATAACACTGCTGAGGTTTGCAGATTGTAGTGTGAACTAACTTTCTATGAACTAATAATAGAGGTGTATTTGGTCTCCACAAAATGCAGGAAAGACATGACTCTCACCTCCTTCTGTGTTCCAGTGGCTCCAGTCTGGCTGCCAAACCAAAGTCCCCAACCTTCAGCTCCATGGCTTCATTAATAAAAAAGTTCCCTAGAAGATAAACAAAAGGAAACATGAACTCCCTTGGAAAGGTTCACATTTGGAGGCCAGCATCCTCCCCTGAAGGCACCCACTCAAAAAGCTAGATCCCAACTGGGAACACTAAAAAGGGTAGCCATCAGGAAAACCTCCCACTCTCTAGCCCATCCCCCAACCCCCCAGCCGCTGCAGTAGAAGGCTTACCTAGCTTGAGATCCCTATGCAAGATTTCTTGTTCATGAAGATACTTGAGTCCCGACACAATCTGCCTGAGGTAGTATCGGACTTCTGGCTCTGTCAACACCTTTCTTGCTTTCAAGATATGAGCCATGGACTAGAAAGACAAGGAGAAAAAGGAGAATTTGTCAAACAAAGTTACCTAGATCAGGTTTCCCTTTGCAGGTTCATATAGTGGGAAAATAATTAACTGTCCCAGCTAAAACCGCTGATAAAAAGTAATCCAAACACCACCGCGGCTTTCTGTTAGCAAGCGCACTGACCCAGGAGTTAACACTTACCCTTCTACTGCAGTATTCCAAGAGAATGTAAATGTTTTCTTTGTCTTCAAAGTAGTGGTAAAACTGCACCACATGTTTATGGTGCAGGATTCTGTGAAGCTCTATTTCTTTGTCGATCTAAGAAAAAAAAAAAAAGCAAGATAAGGCTTATTAGCCTCTCCTCGTGAGTCTGGAAAGGCAATGCTTACACATGCAGAAGACATTTTCCTAACAGGGTAGGGCCATCCCTGCACACAAAGAAAATACTTTACTCAACAGTCATACGCACCTTTTCCCTTTGATGAGGTTTAGCTACTCTGCTGTGAGGAATAATTTTTGCAGCATAGACTTTGTTGTTGGTCAGATCTGTCATTTCGTAACACTTTGCAAATCCACCCTGAGAGGAAACAAAGCCGAGATGGAATTGAGCATGACAAAAAACCCCCGAAGGGCCAACGTTTAAAATAAATGAATACCTAAATGGGGGCGGGAAGCAAAATTTGAGGAACAGAGGGTGGGCAGAGCGATACAATCTGCTTTGTAAAATGGTTTTTCAGGAAGGGAAACACATTCCTGGAAACCAGTCCAGTTTTCTCGTTTCCCCTTTACAAAGAACTCTAAGGAGAAGGGAGTGGTAGGGGGAAAGGGTAGAAAATGCCCTCTGAAGAAATTTGACAGGCTAGCTCCCCGGGGATCAGGTAGTGAGAGCCGAGGCCAAGGTAGAACGGCTTCAGTCCTCCCTCGTAGACTCGGGAGGAAAACATAGGCTGAGGATGCAAAGCCAATCCCCAGCGCTGTTGGCGCACAGAAGCCCAGGAGGGCCAGAGAGGGACCCACGTCGCTGCGGGAACCAGACAGCTGAAGGAGCGGAGCAAGCAGAGCAGGGGCTGGGTCCCTCCTCGCTCAGCTTGCCCGGGCAGCCCGCCCTCCCACCCCGAAGCCTGACGTCCGCCGCTCCTCACCTTGCCCAGCACTTTTCCCCGGCAGTAGCGCTTCCCCGTTGTGGGGTCCACTATAATCCGCGAGATCTCGGGTCCCGAGTGGGAATGGTGGTGATGGTGGTGCGGGGCCGCCGGGGTCACCTGGACTTGGGACTGCCCGTCTTCAGAAGGCTGCTGTGGTCGCTTCTTCTTTGAGTCCCCGCCGCAAGCTTTGCTCAGCGCCTGCTCACACATCTTGGAGCCGGCGGCCGGCTGGTAGGTGATAGTCCGCAGGAGCTCCATCGTTGCCTCGCCACCCGACACTGCCTACTGCCACCTTCGAGGCGCGGACACGGGTCCGATCTAGCTCTGTCCCTGGAGCCCCAGTCCCTCTCCCTACTCTGTAGTCTGACGTCCCGCTCCGCTTGTGCGAGAGAGAGCGAGCTGCGAAGCTTTAAATACGCGCCGGCTGGGTGGGGCGGGGCCTCGTGACGTCACGGAGAGCGCTCCACCCACCGACCCTGGAGTGCGCGCTGTGGATAGGTGCGGGGTGGCCGCGTGGCTATCGTGGGCTTCGACCTGGCCTGGAGGCGGCGGTACGCAAAGCGCCCCGGGTTCGTCGCGTGCCCTGACTTTGGATGTGGAAAACAGAAACTCAAGGGCGGACGCCCTGTCTGGGTCCTGGCCCGCCGGGGATGCGAGATAGCAGCCCGGGGAGCTGCAGGGTTGGCACTGACCTCCTGACCGCCATGCAACCCGACACCGGGGTCATCCAGCGAGCCACGTGGGGCGGCACCTGGAGACCCCGAGCGCTTGGGGACCTCCGCCGCCACCGGTAGGCTCAGTGGCTGGGCCCGCGGAACCGGGCACCAGACAGAGTCAGAGCAACTACGGAACGAGGCGCAATCCCGGTCATAGATCCAGGTGACCTGCTGTGGCGTGGGAGTATCTGAGCTCCCTGCAGCCTCTTCCCATCGCCTGATAAGTGACCCCGGTCAGAGGCCAGGCTCTTAACCTTGGAGAGGAGAGAGGGCTTGACGCCCCACGAAGGTTTGGTACGCAACAAGTTTAAGCAAGATCGCCATCCTGTGGAATTTTTCAGAAAAACGATTAACGGTCTGAGTGGGCCGAGGTTCGTTAGCAACAATATGGACTTCGACAGTAACGCTAAAAGTGTTCTGTTGCTAATTATGATTTTACAATTGAAGTCATCTATGACTTCTTGTTCCAACTAGGTGATTCAGATTGCGTGGATCTAATGTCACTAAGCGATGTCACCGCCCTGGTGCTCAGAGTCAATCCAAGGTCCCTCTGTGGGGTAAAGTGGAGAATAAAGATAGCTGAGCTAAAGTGTGGCTGTCAACAAGCTTGATTTTACTGTTCAGTTCTAACTCAGAGGCTTACCCTTCTTTTTTATTCCAATGGCAATGGTGCCAGCACTTGTGGAGTACTGCTCTGTACTGTGTTAAAGGCTGGTAGCTATTTTGAAATGTCTATATCATCTTAATACAATCCTGAATGAGAAATACTGCTGTAGTAGGGTAGGGAAAATAATTTTTCTTCTACCCTTTTAAATTATCACTGTGGTTCCTCCGGCAGGGCAGATTAACTGCAGAAACACAAGTTTATCCATTCACAGCGAAATGAGTGCCCTCCAACATGGCTTAGAATTGAGGTTTGAGTGCCATCGGAAGCCAAAACAAGGGTGTGGGAAAAGACAGGAAACAAAGGCAATCAGGAAGAAGGGAGCAAATAGGGAAGAGTTTGTTAATGTTTTTCACTGATAAGATTGTTACTTAGAATCATTCCTTTTGTCTGATTCAGGAGACTTTCTTAGGACTTGAGACTTCTTTTAATAGATGCATTTTTTTCCTTACAAAGGAGCAGTGTGCCATTTTCAGGGCTTCCGTGTCTACCTATCTTTTAATTCAGTTCAAACTTACGATGACTCAGCGGTGTATTGACGGTGACTATTCTAGTTTCCCGCGGACATATTTTGTAGTGACATAGTCTAGTCTACATCTTTCCCATCTTACATGTGAAGAAACTGGGTCCTAGACAATTTAAATAGCTATTTTCATAGAACCATGAAGTTTTGTTACATCAACTCCATGCCCGTCCCGTTGTCGCAGTTAACACAGTATGTACGCAGTTGCTTTACACTGGAGTTCTGTCTTCCAAAAATACGCAGGCCTTTAATAAAATACCAATGTTCAGTCCTTGCCAACGGGGAAAGAATGACATGTAGAATTCCAAATTAATAAGGGCAAATGAGTTTTCCTCCGGACCACTATCAAACATAGGTAAATCTAGTCTTAATAGTTAAAAAGACATTCACCTCAGGTGCTCCCAACACTGTGCAAGGACACTTCCTTAGCATTGCAGAGTAGACAGGCAAGACACTCTCCCTTTCAATGCTTTAGCTCACTGCAAGCCCGGGCATGTTGTTCACAAAGGCCAGGAGACTTTAACCCAAGATTATCCCAGGTTTGAACAAGAGGGAGGCGGGGCTGGAAGTGGAGAAGCAGAATTACACAACCTCCTGCTTTATTCATAAACTTGGCTCTGACCTTTGCTCCCCAGTCTGTGGGAAGCCATTGGATGGGCCTGCTGCTTGGAGAAGACCACCTTACTTTCCCAGAGAGTTTTGCTCTAATTGTGTATGTGTGTGTTACACTTAAATGACTGAAAGAACAGACAGTTAAGACATTGTTTAATTTCAGTTTTCTGTCCTACACTCTTACTTATTTTTCTGGGGATACTACAGTATTTACTAGAATGTTGAACATCCCATGTGAAATTCAGTTCTACCAAAAATATACAGTTATTTAATAAAATACCAATGCTGAGTCCTTGCCAACTGGGAAAGAATGATTTTCTTTGTGGTAGTGCCATCATGTGGTCAGAATTGAAATTGTAGTCCATATAACAACAAAGCTACTTTCCTCTGGTAATAAATCTCTATTTATTACCAGAGGTAATAAAAGTATGTCTTTGTAGATCTATGCTCCGAATAGAGATTTTAGTGCCCAAATCCCAATGGGGCTTTTGGTGAGAAGCTGAATAACTTCTGTCATCTTTAAAGAGATCAAAAATAGCAAAATCACCTTTAAGCAAGAAGGAAGAAAGAATAACCTTTCTTTTGCAGCTGTTGGGCCTTAACAATGAGTTTGTAGCAAGTAAGCTGCTAAGTTAGTTAGGCAAATTTACCAAAGGGACAGAATAATGCAAAGAATGGCAGAGGCCATCTAGAGAGAACTTTTGTGTGGGGGAAGATGAGCTACATTAGTGAGGAATAAGACTTTAGTGCATGTTACTAGAGATTAGAACCAACAAAAGAACTGCATTTCATCCTGTCATGAGATTCCCATGTCAAGGGTGTGTGATTAGAAGAAGCAGTGGGAGAAAGGATTCCAGTAGAACTGACTATTCCTTATAGAAACCAAACAGAAAGAATCATGGCGAGGCAGGAAGGAATTCATTCATTGTAGCCTTACTGGGGAGGACCAGAGATTCAACTGTCCTTTGTCCCAAGAGCTTCAGTGTTACACTTGGGAAGGAGAGAAGCAGAAGTATGCACCATTAGGTAGTTTTGATCAGAGATCTCGTTGATCAGTAGCTCCAGCTCTGGGGGACCTGCTCAGTGATGAGAAAGATGCTGTTGCCTGGGTGGGTTCGGGTTTTCTCCCTAAGAGGATCATCCGTCTGACTTGTTTTCCTAGAATTCTGAGTAACTGCAGAAGAAGATGACTCAGAGGAAAGGTCAAGGTACGCAGGGAGTTCTTTAGGTTTAGGACAACCAAGTGCCATTGTGGTAATCTGAGAGAGGACATTGAAGCTGGCAGTTGACTATCTATCGAGTATTGCAGCCATTCCTGTAAATTTTGAATGTTTCTTGCACGAGTCAGTGTCAACATTTGTGGTTGAATAAGACTCTAATTCAAAAGTTTAAGGTAGCAAAGGAGACAGGAAATGGCAGAAACAACCACCAAGCTTCTTACCCTGTTTCCAGTTCCCTCTGTATCTGAGACTGACAGGAAGAGTCTGCATTTCACACACAGCAGAGCTTTTAACTTCCAGTGTACTAGAGCTTCCAATATACTACAGCCTGGATATTTTATCTATCTTTCTTCCATTTTTGGACACTGATAATCCAAGGTCAAAGTTGTTGGCTGGTGGTCTCTTCAGACACCTCCCCTTTTAATTTGCAAATGACCTCTTTTCCCCGTGTTTCCCACCTGGCAGCTCTCCAATGCACACATGCCCCTTGTTCTAATCTTCTTCAAGTTTACAAGGACAGAGGCTGAATTATGATCAACTCACTATATCACCCAATGTTAATTATCTCTAAAGTCCCTACTGCCAAATATTACATTCTGTGGTACTAGGGGTTAGAGATCTTATGCATTGGGAGGGTTTCCTAGAAGTCAGCTTTTTCTTGTACCTGTGAGTGAATTCCTGGTTTAGGTTTGCATCTGGACATACCTATGAGGAATTATGGGGAATGATGTCACTGAAGTTGGAAGATCCATCTTAACTGTGGGCAGTATTATTCTCTGGACTGGGCTCCTGGACTGATTAAAAAGGAGACTGTGCACTGAGCACTAACATTCGTCTCTACTCTTGACTGCAGACAGTGGGACCAGTTCTCTCAAGTGGCTGCAGTCACATCTTTCCTGCCATGAGGGACAGTACCCTGAACTGTGAGCCAAAATGAACCCCTCTTTCCTTGATTGGATTTAGTTAGATATTTTGTCACAGCAACCAGGCAACTAATACAAATCATATTTTAAAAACCTACAAATGGGGGCTGGAGAGATGACTCAGTAGTTAAGAGCACTAGGTGGTCTTCTAAAGGTCTTGAATTCAATTCCCAGCAACCACATGGTGGCTCACAATCATCTATAATGGGATCAGATGCCCACTTCTGGCACCCAGGTATACATGCAGAGAGAACACTCTTATATATAAAATGAAACTTTTTTAAAAAATCTACAAATGTAGTAAACTCTCCCAAATGAACAAGACAGTATTAATAGACGCTATGAGCAGTAGCTTTTTGAGCACAACGGGGAGGAAGACTTAAACAGCATGAAAAGGGCACTGTATCAGAAGATTGTTAACTAGGACTGAGTTAAGAACTTCGATTCAGCAGCTCAGGTGTAGGCCACACCTGTCAAGAAGAGTTAACTTCTTGCCAGCCAAACCACCCCACTTCCTAGATTCAGTTCCCAAGACCCATTCTATCACCTCCCCAGTCCCACCTCATGGCTTGCCCCATGAACAGGACTTTGTCCCCAATTCTGGCAAACTCCAACTGAAGATTATGTCAGTCAGAAGAACAGAGAATCCTTACTGTACCAAAGGCTAAGCAAGTTGCCAGAAGTCAGGCCCCCAGCCTGGTCAGAGACTCTCAATGGATCCGACGAGGTCAAGAAGGCTGCCAAGAATCCATGCCACAAAGTCCAGAAGACGAAAGAGGAAACAGAAACCAAGGAACAAAGCACCCACACAACAAAGACAAACTCAGACATGAGTACCTAGAATACTTATCCCAAATCCAAATGCCTAAACACCCAATGTAAAAATATCAGAACAGCCAGGTCAGTATGACTCCATCAGAGCACAGCTATTCTATGACAGCAAGATCTGAATATTTCAGTGCATTGTAGCACAAGAAAACATTAAAACCAACTCTATGAAGATAATAGCGTTCCTTAAAGAGGAAATGAAAAAATATTTTAAAGAAATTATGAAAAAGACACACACAAAATTAAAGGAAATCAATAGATACCTTAAAGAATTCCAAGAACAAAAATGGGTGAAGGATTATTGAAATAGAAGCAATAAAGAAAACACAAACAGGGAATTCTGAGAACAAAATCTAGGGAAGTAAACAGAAACTATAGAAGCAAGCATCACCAAAAGAATACAAGAAATGGAAGAAAGAATCTCAGGGACTGTAGATACGCTAGAAGGAATAAATTCATTGCTCAAAAAAAGAGTTAAATCTAAAATATTCCAGACACAAAACATCCAGAAAATCTGGAACACTATGAAAATACCAATAACAATATGAATAATATGAATAGAAAAATGAGAAGATTCCCAGTTCAATGGCCCAGAAAAAATCATAGAAGAAAATCCCACCAACCTAAAGAAAGAGATTCTTATAAATGTATAGGAAGTTTACAGAACAAATAAATTGGACCAGAAAAGAAAATTCTCCCCGCCACATAACAATCAGAATATTAAATGTACAGAACAAAGAATATTAAAAGCTTCAAGGAAAAAGGGCCAAGTAACACATATAGGCAGAGCTATCAGAATTACACCCGACTTCTCAACAGAGATATATACTCAGTCACAAAGCAAGTATCAAACAAATAGAGACGTCTCACAAAACTAGAAGGGCCTGGACTGATGTTTTGCAGACTCTAAACGACAACAGATGCCAGTTCAGACTGTTATACCCAACAAAACTGTAGATCACCACAAATAGAGAAAAGATATTTCATTACAAAATCAAATTTAAATAATATCTATCCACAAATCCAGCCCTACAGAAAATACTAGAAAGAAAACTCCAACTCAAGGAGGATAACTACACCCAAGAAAACACAGAAAATAATTTCACACCAGCAAGACCAAAAGAAGGTAAGCAAACACACACACACACATCACCACCACCACCACCACCACCACCACCACCACCAACAACAACAACAGCAACATCAGAATAACAAGTCTTAACAATCATTGTTTATTAATATCTCCCAGCATCAATGGACTCAATTCTCTGATAAAAAGACACAGGATAACAGAATGAATGCAAACACAGGATTCATCATCTGCTGCATATGAGAAACACACCTCAGCAACAAAGATAGACGTTATTTCAGAGAAAAGGGCTGGAAAAAGATTTTTCAGCAATGGACCCAAGAAGCAAGCTGGTGTAGCCATTCTCATACCCAACAAAATAGATTTTCAGCCAAAATTAATCAAAGACATAGAGAAGGATGCTTCATACTCATCAAAGGAAAAATCCACCAAAATGACATCTCAATTCTGAATGTCTATGCCCTAAATGCACCAGCACCCACAATTGTTAAAGAAACATTACTAAAGCTCAAATCACACACGGAAACACACACATTAATAGTGGGAGACTTCAAGCACCTCATTCTCACCAATGGATATGACATTCAGATAAAAACTAAACAAAGAAAGAAAGGAAATAACAAACATTATGACTCAAATGGACCTACCAGATACCTACAGAACATTTCATCCAAACATCCAAACACAAAATAATATACCTTCTTCAGCACCTCATGGATCCTTCTACAAAACTGAACATATACTCAGTCACAAAGCAAGTATCAACAGATACAAGAAAATTGAAATAACCCTCAGGTTCTTATCAGAGCACCATAGGTTAGACCTGAACTTCAACAACAACAGAAACAATGGAAAGCCTACAAACATATGGCAACTGAACAACTTTCTACTCAATGACCACTGGATCAAGGAGGAAAGAAAGAAATTAATTACTTTCTAAAATTCAATGAAAATGAATGCATAACATACCCCAACTTATGGAACACAATGACGGCAGTGCTAAGAAGAAAGCTTATAACACTAAATACCTTCATAAAGAAACTGGAGAGACCTCATACTAGCAACTTAACAGCACACCTGAAATCTCTAGAACAAAACCAAGCAAACACACCCAAGAGGAGTAGACAGCAGGAAATAGTCAAACTCAGGGCTTAAATCAGTAAATTAGAAACAAAGAAAACAATAATTAATAAAGCAACTAAACCAAGAGCTGATTCTTTGAGAAAATCAACAGGACAGACAAACCCTTAGCCAAACTAACTAACAGGCAGAGGGAGAATATTCACATTAACAAAATCAGAAATGAAAAGGAGGACATAACAAAATCACCAAGGAAATCCCAATAATCATTAGGTCTTTCTTCAAAAACCTGTAATCCACAAAGTTGGAAAATCTAAAAGAAATGGGCAATTTTACAGATAGATACCACTTACCAAAGTTAAATCAAGATGAGATACACAATACAAATAGACGTAAAACCCCTAAGGACTTTCAAAGAAGAGGTAATAACAATACTCCTCAAACTATTCCACCAAATAGAAACACTGCCAAACTCATTCTCTGAGGTCATAGTCGCCCTGATACCTAAACCACACAAAGACTCAAAAAAAGAAAAAGAATTTCAGATCAATTTCACTTATGAACACTGATGCAAACAAAAATAGTCAATAAAATACTTGCAAACCAAATCCAAGAAAACATCAAAAATATCATCCACCATAATTAAGTTGGTACAATCGCAGAGAGGAAGGTGTGGTTCAACATATGGAAATCCATCAATGCAATCCATCATATAAACAAACTGAAAGAAAAACATGATCATCTCATTAGATGCTGAAAAGTCCTTTTGACAAAAATCGAACATCCCTTCATGATAAAGTCTTGGAGAAATTAGGGATACAGGATGCATACCTAAACACCATAAAGGCAAGTGGATCAAAGAACTCAACATAAAACCAGATACCCTGAACTTGAGAGAAAAGACGTTAGCGAATAGTCTTTAACTCATTGGCACAGAAGACTACTTCCTGAACAGAATGCCAACTGGGCAGACACTAAAAGTAGCAATTATCAATGGGACCTCATGAAACTGAATGGCTTCAGTCAGGTGATAGACACCATCAAAAGGACAAAATGTCAGCCTAAAGAATGGGGAAAGATCTTCACTAATCCCACATCTGACAGAGGGCTGATATCTAAAATGTATAAAGAACTAGATATCAACAAACCAAATAATACAATTTAAAAATGGGGTACAGACATAGAGAATTCTCAACAGAGGAATCTCTAATAGCTAAGAAATACTTTTAAAATATTTATCATCCTTAGCCATCAGGGAAATGCAAATCAAAAGACTCTGCAAGTCCATCTTAGGAAGGCAAAGAGCAAAGCCACAAGTGACAGCTCATGCTGGTGAGGATGCAGAGGGAGGAAAACTCTCCTTCATTGCTGGTAGGAGTGCAAACTTGTACCGTACCTTTGGAAACCAATGTGGAGATTTTTCAGAAAATTTGGAATCTATTTACCTTAAGACCCAGATATATCACTTCTGAGCATATACCCAAAGGATGCTCCCCCATAGGACAAGGACACTTGCTTAACTATGTTCATAGCAGCTTTATTCATAACAGCCAGGAACTAGAAACAACTTAGATGTCATTCAACTAAAGAATGGATAAAGAAAATGTGGCACCTCTACACAACAGAATATTATTCAGCTATTAAAAATCAAAGACATAATGAATTTTGCAGGCAACTGGATGGAACTTGAGAAAATCATACTGAGTGAGGTAACTCAGACCCAGAAAGAGTATTCACCTATAAGTGGACACTAGACTTAAAGTTAAAGCTACCCATGTTATAATTCACAGACCCCTCAAAAAGCTAAATGTTGGCATTTTATCTAGGCTCTGCCCCACAGTTACCTGGCAACAGCCAGGTGTGCCTGACTCACTATAAAAAAGGGCTGCTTGCTCCTCCTCTCTCGTGCTTCCCTGCTCCTTACTTCCTCTCTCCTCATTCCCCTCCCCCCTCCACATGGTCATGGCCAGTCTCTACTTCTCTATTCCCTCACTCTGCCTTTCTCTGTCTCTACTCTCTTAACTCCCCTCCCCATGCCTGAATCAACTCTGTTCTATACTATACTGTCCTTGTGGCTGGTCCCTCAGGGATGCCTCCTGAGGAAGCAGGGGGCAGGGGGGAGGAAAGATTATAAGATCCAGAGGGGTCAAGGGCACCAAAAGAAAACCCACAGAATCAACCAACCTGAGTCCATAGGGGCTCCCAGAGACTGAACTACCAACCAGGAAGCCTGCATGGGGCTGACCCAGGCCCTCTGAACATACGTTGCAGTTGTATAGCTTGTCCTTCTTGTGGAATGCCTAACAGTGAGAACAGGCTCTGTCTCTGACTTTACTGCCTGCCTATGGGACCCTCCCCCCCCCCACACACACTGCGTTGCCTTGTGTAGCCTTGGTAGAAGAGGAAGCACCTAGTCTTACTGCAACTTGATATGCTGTGGTTTGTTGATATACACCAAGGTTGGCCCCTTTATGAAGAAAAAGGAAGGAGGAGTGGGTGTGTGTGGAGGGAGTGGAGAGAGGAAGTGTGGGGAGGGGACTGGGAGGAGAGGGGGGACAGAAACTGTGGTTGGGATGTAAAGTAGATAAAACATTTTAAAAAGGAACTTTGACTCATGAAAAGAAAGCTTAAAAGACAAAAGACCAGCTGTATAATGATAGAATGGGAAGAGGTATGTTAAAATTGTCACATGTTTATTTGAGCATTCAAGAATCAGCAGCCAGACTCAGGCCCTGTCCTTAGTTGGCGCAGTGCTGGAGAGTTTGTCCTTATGGCATGAGTGCAGGCCCCGTCCCTCACCTGGGCAAAGTGAGAGCTGGCCCTGGTGACACAGGTGCAGGAGAGTTGAAGTGCTGCCCAACTGAGCTGCACCAGGCCCAGATCTAGGGCTTTGAATTGGCCCACCCCAACATCTACCTCACCTAGGAGTTGCTAAACTGCATGAAAGGGCCAGTCTTGCAGATGCAAAGTTGCAGGATCTCCATGACACGGACCAACAACAGGATATCTGAGAGGCATCCCAGTGAGGATCCAGTAATGATGGTGTGGCAGAAGCCAGAGGCCTCGACCAGACCAATGACTCATTGAAATAAACATTTCAAGTTAAGGTGTGTAGACAGAAGAGTATACTGTGGGACAGATCATGACACACTGCAACTTCCAAGTTTTATTGCTTGAATTGTAAGTCTTTATGTTACTAAATTTTTTGGGTATCCCTTCACAGTCATCAGACGATGTCAGAAAAATCAGGATTGTCTCTTGGAGTTTTTAGTTTCACTAATAAAATAATTTAAGGACAGATTCAAACACAAGTTCTAGGCCTGCCTCTGCCTCCCAAGTGCTGGGATTAAAAGTGTCCACCACCACCAGCTTGGTTTTTATTTTTATTTTATTCTTTTTAACTCTAATAAAATTGTCCATTAAATCCAGGTGAGGAAAACATTTCTGATGAGCACGTGTCTTGAGGAAAGTGATTCAGTAAAAGAACATTTCATTATGTAGGTGTGTTTCTAAGATTTGGGGATTGAGATTTGGCTGTGTCGGAGTCTGAGTTAGAATAGGTATCCTGCTGTTATAGTCTATTCCTGGTACAAAATAACTTCATTTGGATAATTTATAAATAACAGAAATACATTGCCCTCATGTCTAAAGGCTGGAAGCACAAGATCCAGTCTCCAACAGATTCTGTGTCCCTGCTTTCTTGCTGAGCCTGTCAAGGGTGAAGGGGAGCCAGGATACTTCCTGCAACCCCTTTTGTCAAGGTACTACTCCTTTTCAAGAGAGTAGAACTCATATGATGTCGTGGGTATGGGGTCCAACACACACATCAGCTATCAGAGTTTAACACTCAGCTCCAGAGACTTTAATCCTGAAGCCGAAAACAAGCTTTGTACTCTATTACTCTAAAACGCTTCATTAGACTTTGAAATGTAATATCCAACACTTTGTAAATTAGCTTCCGATGAGATAAAGGGTATATTTTGGATTTAAATATTAAATGTAGTAAGTATTTTCCCCCTTGTGATGTTTATTTTGACATGCCAGCTCTTGGTAAAGAATAGTGCCGTGAATCTTAACCAGTAATTTGATTTAGAAAAAAAAAAGATTTCTTAATAAGTGTATCAAAATAGCTGGTCAAAAGTCAGCTTTCTCTTATCACTGGTTCAAGGATTTGTGGCAATTTTTATCGTTTGTCTATTTTCTGCACATGTATTTTAGCAAACTCTGACGAGTACTGTATTGCACTGGTAACTGTGAATCTATTGTCTAGACCTAGACTGCCCTCTGCTGGTCAATGATGAAAATGACAAGCAACGCTAAGATTAAGTCTGCTTAGAAAGATATAATTCAAGAAAAAGATCCATGCAAAAATCACTCCGACACATAGAACAAACAAACAAAACTGCTAGCCAGAGGGAGTGAAACTTCCTGTTGACTGCGTTCTCAGTTTCTCCATGTTCTATCCCATAAGCATGTGGTGTCTCCAGCAATTTGGTCTTACCATCAACTTGTAAGGGTAACCAAGCGCTGGCAATGGCTTTCAGTGTTCAGGCGGGTCGATGGGACCCTTTTGGCCAATGACTCATAAAGATGTAAGCTATTTCCTGGTGCTGCGGTTTTATTTGGTAGCATATGATATCCAGTCAGAGTATTGCCTCCTATGTTATATAGTAGCTCCATTTAAATTCCTTTTGTTTATGTATATATTTTAAGAAAGTTCTTCAACAGTAGTGTTTCAAAAGGCTTTTACTGTTATGTGTCCCTTTCTTAGTCTCTAATCTACCCTGGCCATCGCTCACCCCTTTTCATTCTCCTCTTCTAATTTCCCTTTATGTTCTATTTCTACTTCCTTCAAGATCCCTTCCTTCTCCGTGCTCTACTTAGCCTCTGTGAGTTTCTAAATGGAACTCACAGGTCTAAACTGTAAAAGCTATATATATATATATATATATATATATATATATATATATATATATATATATATATATATATATATATATACACACATATATACACACACACACACACATATATATGTATGTATATATATATATAGAGAGAGACCTCTTACAAGATATGTCTACCAATGCAATAGAGGCACCAATGTCAACCAGTTTTTGAAATTGGATTTAAGGCACATCCCATGAGATGGAACTCATATCTGATATTGTTAATAAGACCAAGCACTTAAGACAAGATTGCCTGTGTGCTCAAGGAGAAAACTTACCATTATTTATTTTTCTAAATGAACATAACAATACACACTGTTATACCCATAGATCAGTGCATCGCTCAGCCTTCATCAGAGAAGCTGTTTCTTGCAGCAGATAATAACACAGCATTTCCCAGCCTGCAGAGAGTGAGACTTTGGAGTGTTCAGTCATGAAAAGGAGTTTTTATTATACTCTTTCCCCCAAAGCCCAAGAACTTATACAGAAGAGAGGGCAGAAAGCTTATAAGATATAATGAGGCCGGTACACATATGAACTCACAGAGACTGTGATAGCACACATAAGGCCTGTACAAGTTCATGCCAAACAAAATCCCAGTGCTGCGAAGGAGAAGTCAACCCAAAGTCTACTCCTAGCCAAGAAGATATTCACAATTGATAGCTATTGGTAAAGAAGAAACCAGTTTTCTTCAAGAGAGTGACACTGGGTATATCTACCACACTCCAGGGCAGGCTCCATGCTCAGGAGGAATTGGCCAACACAAATTAGACTCCATGATTTTTAGAACAGACTCATTAATACACGTATAGAACGTCGTAGTTATTTTTCTACTCCTGTGGCAAAATGCCATAACCAAGACGACTTATAAAATAAATCATTCAATTGGGCTTACTATTTCAACTGCTCTATGATGATGGAGCAAAGGCATAGTAGCAGGAATAGCTGTGAGCTCACATCCTGATCTGTAAGCATAAGGAAGAGAGAGGGGCATACTGGAAATGACACCAGCCTTTTGAAACCTCAGAGCCCTCCCCCAGTGATACACCTCCAACAACAAGGTCACACCTCCTAATCCTTCCTAAACAGTTCTACCATCTGAGGACAAGTATGTAACTATATGAGTCTGTGAGGGTCATTCTCATTCAAACTACCACATATAAATTAAAAACATTTCATTGGTCAAAGGCATTGCAAATAAAAGATGATACATTGAAAACTTCATCTTCAAATCCCCAAATGCACAATCTTCCTATAATATAAAAAGCTTCTACAAAGAGAGTAAAGGGTTGATAAACCAATAAAAAACAAATGTCTCTCATGTTTGCTCGAATTCATTTAAAGTAAACAAACTGGAATTAAAAAGTGTATTGAGATGACTACAAAACTGGTAAAAATCTGACAATTTGTGGCCAAGTTGTAGTGATGAAGTGTTGATTCACACACATTCCACACATTGGGAATGCAGGTTAGTTCAATCTTGGAAAAAGGCAAGTTGGCTGAAGATAGATAGATAGATAGATGATAGATAGATAGATAGATAGATAGATAGATAGATAGATAGATAGATAGACTCACTCAGAAATTATCTAATGAATAGGATCTTATATGTAAAATGATGTCTGTCAGGCATTAGCAAATGACATATCAAACCCAAGGCTAGTTTTGTAAAGTGGGAGTTATTGAAACTCAGGCCAGGCTGCCTAATTTTATGTCAACAAGCTAGAGTCATCTGAGGGGAGGAAACCTCAATGGAGAAATTGCCTCCATAATATCAGGCTGTGGTCAGGAAAGCATGTAGGGCATTTTCTTAATTAGTGCTTGATGTGGGAGGGCCCAGCCCATTGTGGGTGGGGCGATCCCTGAGCTTATGGTCCTGGGATCTATAAGAAGGCGGGCTGAGAAAACCATAAGCAACAAGCCAGTAAGCAACAAACCTCCATGGCCTCTGCATCAACTCCTGCTTCCCGGTCTTGCCTGAGTTCCTGTCCTGACTTCATTTAATGGTGAACTATGAAGTGGAAGTAGAAGCTAAATATACCCTTTCCTCCTCAGGTTGCTTTTAGTTAATCACAGCAATAGTAAGCTTAACTAGGACATAGTCATGCCCATTTGCTCACACAGACCTGCAAGAGTAGAGTTGGGCTGTGATAGACTATCTGCTTCCAAAGCCTCGAATGTTTACACCCAGCCTCCTCAGAAACAAGCAGCTGCCGGTGCTGTCCAAAGTCATTCGATATAGCATTGATGAATAAGAACTAATAATCTCTTGAGATCCTCTAAATAGAACATAGATTAAATGAATGATAATAAACTCACACAATGGGATTGAAGGCCACTGTGAAAACAGAACACAAACAACTGTAATGATTAATATTGAAGGATCTTAAAATAAACACTGTGAAAATCAATGTGTGGGTAAAGCATGATTCCATAGAATAAGAAAGGAGTGGGGAAGAATATGTTTTTAATAGTCTTAAATATATATATAAAACATAAGGATTTCAAAAATGTCTGGTATTTAGTCTTTGATAATTTTATACATGAATATGATGTATTTTGACCATATCCATGCTGCCCCCATCAACTCCTTCCAAGCCCCCAGATCTCCCTGCCTCCCTTCCCTGTCAACTCCATGTTCACTTCATTAATATTATAATTACCATTATTTTTAACAATCCCTTGTATCCCATTAGAATGATCTATTTGTGCACAATATAGGGCCATCCACTAAGGCACAGGCAATTTATCAGTGGCCGCATCCCCAAAGAAAAAATGACTCCCACTCCCTTGATAGCCATTAACTACCAAAAACTCCCTACCAGGGGTTGGGTTTTGACAGTCCCTCCCTGATCAGTGCCAAGATCTTGCAGGTAACCTCGGCTGCTGTGATAACTGTTGTGTGCAACAGCAATGTCGTATCCAGAAGTCAGCACTTCACAGCTCTCCTCCCCATTGTCCAGACTCTACATTTCTTACTGCTTAAATTCATATTTCTTATATTTATATTTTGAGAATTTTATATATGAGACCTGTATCTACATCACCCTCCCATCCCTCTCCTTCTTTCATTTCCTTCCATGTTCCTTCTGCTACTCAAATTCATAGCCTTTTATTCTTTAATTATAATTATTACAAACACACACCTAGATGCTTATAAAGGCAACCTGCTGAGATCATTTAATGTTGCTTATACGTGTTTAGGGCTGACCTCTTGGGATTGGCTAATCTATCAGGGAGTTCATCCCTGGAGAAGATGGAGCCTCATTCTCTGACTCTGTCTCTATCTCTTCTCTCTTTGTCTCTCTGTCTGACTATCTATCTATCTATCTACCTACCTACCTCTTCAGCCATTAGTTGTCTGTAGCTCTTCTAGGAGTGAAGCCTTGTGAGAATTCCTCCACACATATTTGGTGTAAACTGATGTTGTCATTGTTCAGGTCTTGTTTAGGCAACCACATTGTTGATACGTCCTGACTGCAATCTCCCTCGTATGTACAGAAGACACAATACTACAGCAGACATTCTGTCCTGGTCCTCTGACCCTTACATTCTTTCCACCCTTTCTTTGTGATATTCTCTGAGCCTTAAGTTATGTTGTGGATGTATTAGTTGGGGCTTGGCACCCATGGTCAATTCTCTGTATTTTGATTAGCTGTAGCCTTCTATAATGGTCTCAATCTACTGGGGGGGGGGGGGCATCCAGGGTGAGAGGTGAGAGCTATAATTATCTTCATGAATAAGGATGGATATTTAGAAAACAGGTAGAATTATATTGGTTTAGTGAAGGACAGTAGTAGATTCTCTTTTAGGGTCTATGGCTTCATCAGCCATGGGTAGTGGCATAGTTTAGGGTAGCAGGCATGAACTTCCTCCTATTCAGCCAGCACTAAATCCAACTAGATGGCTGGTTACTTTGGCAGCTCACACAGCTCCTTCTAATGTTATGAGAACTATTCCTCAGTGAAGAGACTTCAGGTTAGTTCCAGTTTCATTCTTCCAAGGTGTCTGTCTAGAACATGTGATGTTTTCAGCAGCAGGTTCTGACCATCGATTTCTAGGAGTCAATCAAGGGCAATGAAAATAACTTACGTGTTGGAAGGTCTCCTGTACTCTCCTGACCACCATCTCAAAAGGAATTTTCTATGCCTGGTACTGGGGTTTTTGTTAGATAGTCTATGGGTCTCAGGGGAATATCATCACCACAAGTGGTCTGACTTTATTTAAATTATATATCTACATTTATTCATATTTATGTCTATTTACCTATCATCTCTATCTATCATCTATCTATCTATCTATCTATCTATCTATCTATCTATCATATATTTGTCTATCTATCTATCTATCTATCTATCTATCTATCTATCTATCTATCAATCCATCCATTCATCCATAGAGTAAGAAAGGATTGGGGAAGAATGTTTTTCATAGTTTAATAGTCTTAAATATACATAAAGCAAAAGAATCATATATATTGTACTGACTGGTTTTGTGTCAACTTGACACAAGCTGGAGTTATCACAGAGAAAGGAGTTTCAGTTGATAAAAGGCCTCCATGAGATCCAGCTATAAGGCATTTTCTCAATTAGTGATCAAGGAGGGAGGGCCCCTTGTGAGTGGTAGCATCTGTGGGCCGGTAGTCTTGGGCTCTATAAGAAAGCAGGCTGAGCAAGCCAGGACAAGCAAGCAAGCCAGTAAGGAACATCCCTCCATGGCATCTGCATCAGCTCCTGATTCCTGACCTGCTTGAGTTCCAGTTCTGACTCTGGTGATGAACAGCAAAGTGGAAGTGTAAGCTGAATAAACCCTTTCCTCCCCAACTTGCTTCTTGATCATGATGTTTGTGTGGGAATAGAAACCCTGACTAAGATAGATATATATAGTTTTTAAGTAAATATAAAATGATATGTTCCCCTATGGCCTTTTCAAACATCCTTACTGCTAATTATCCCATCTCTCTCTCTCTCTCTCTCTCTCTCTCTCTCTCTCTCTCTCTCTCTCTCTCTCTCTCTCTCTCTCTCTTCCTGACCTCCCCCACTCTCTGGGTAAGTATCTTCTACCCTCTCTACCCCCATCTCTGTGGTTTCCTGTGATTTCTTCTGTATTTTGTGGTTACCCTAGGTTGTATGTTCACAGTTAAAATTTTGGGTAGGACCCACAGATGAGAGATAACATGTGACATTTGTCTTTCTGGGTTTGGGTTCTCCTACTCACTGTAATATTTTCTAGTTCCATCTACTTACCTGCAAATTGGGCATTTTCATTTTTATTTGTAGCTGAATAGTATTTCTCTCTCTCTCTCTCTGTGTGTGTGTGTGTGTGTGTGTGTGTGTGTGTGTGTGTGTGTGTGTGTGTGTGTGTGTGACATTTTCATTTTCCACCCATCAGTCAAAGGGCATTTAGGTTGCATCCATTTTCTGCTTAATGAACATAAAGCAGCAATGAACAATGTAGTGCAAGTTTGGGTTTCTTTAAAAACTCAGTTGTTATGTAAACTTGCTTTTGTTTTAATCTCAGGTGTGGGATACAGGGCTGCTTCAGATTATATCTACAGTAGCAGACTATTTGCCTCATGCTCCAGCAGGAGCGTGATTTGTGCCAGCTGCAGATAGTTTAATCCTGGGAATTCTTGAGAGAATAAATGCCAGAGCGCAGAGAGAGAGAGATAGGAAGCTCTGAAGAAGAGAGGAGGAACTCTGAAGAAGATGGCGTGGCTCTTCCTCCTGCTAGTTCCTGCTGCTGCTCTTGCTGGTGGTCCAGAGAAAAGAGACAAGAAGAAAACATTGGAGATATCCTGACAAGATGAAGATTGGACTTGCCCAAGCAACTCAATGCCCCTATTCAGGTACCTATGCCCCCTTTCCCCTCTAACCTTCTTTCTCTCCTACCTGGTGTGGGGATATTGGAAGAAATAAGGATTGGAAGCAAGGTAGAGAGATAAAAGAAGCCAAATAGATTTAAAAATATGCCAGCATAATATGATTGAACAAGTATCTGTGGGGTAGGATGTAGAATCCTTTAGACACGTGCCAAGGAATAGTACAGCTGGGTCATATGATAGATTAATTTTAGTAGTTGTTAGCTGTTTTATTGATCTTGGCCATTCTGACTAGAGTAATACAAAATACAAAGTAGTTTTTATTTTCATTTACCTATAAGGATGTTTAATGCTTTTGGGGGTATTTCTTAGTCACTTTTATTTCTTTTTTTTGAGGACTCTCTCAATTCAGATCCATTGCCTGTTTTTTCTTCACTGCACAGAAGCTTTTTTTTTTTTTTTTTTTTTTTTTAAAATACGGTCCCATTTGTAAATTATTAGCCTTAATTCTTAAAATGGAGTCTTATTCAGAAAGCCCTTTCCTACATCTATATATGATACTACCTATGGTTTTTTTTTCCTGAAAGTATTAGATTTCAGACTTCACAGTGGGATCTTGAACCATTTGGTTCAAGTTTATTGTACGGAGTGATTAATATGAGTGTCTTAGGGTTTTACAGGTTCAGAAGTTCAGTCCATTATCATGGTGGGAAGCATGGCAACCTGCAAGCAGACATGGTGCTAGAGGAGCTAAATCCAAAGGCAGCCAGAAGACTATCTTTCACATTGGGTGGAGCCTGAGCATTAGGAGCCCTCAAACCCCACCCCCATGGTAACACACTGCCTCCAACAAGGCCACAGTTCCTAATAGTGCCATTCCCTGGGCCAAGCATATTCAAACCACCACATTCTACTTCCAGGCCCCCATAGGCTTGTTCAAACACATGTGTCTATGAGGTACATAGCCAGCCATAGCATAATGCAGAATACATTAAGTGCAACTTCAAAAGTCTCCATAGTCTATCGTACTCTCAACAATGTTTAAAAGTCCAAAGTTCAAAGTCTCTTCTGGATTCATACAATATCTTAATTGTGATCCCTTTTAAAATCAAACATCACAGGATATCCATTACCATTCCAAAAGTCATAGTAAGGAAATATTGAACCAAAACAAGACCAAAATCCAGCTGAGCAAACTCCAAACTCTGCATCTCCATTTATGATGCCCAACTCCTCTCAGCTTTATTGACTGCAACATAAATATTTCTCTCAGGCTGGTTTCACTCCCTGTTAACAGCTTTCCTCAGCAGGTATCCCATAACTCTGGCATCTCTAATATCTTGGGATGTCCAAGTCAACTTCAACTTCATAGCTTTATTTGTCTTAGGGTTGCTGTTTCTGCAATGAAATACCGTAAACAAAAGGCAAGATGGGGAAGGAAGGGTTTATTTGGCTTAGACTTCCAGATCATAGTTTATCACTGGTGGCAATCAGGGCAGAAACTCAAGCAGAGCTGGAACATGGAGATAGAAACTGATGTAGAGTCCATGGGCAGTACTCCTTATTGGCTCACTTCATAGAGCTTGCTCATCCTGGACCACCGGCCCAGGGATGGCACCACCCAGAATGGGCTTAGCCTGCCCCCATTGATCACAGTGATGGTTTGTATATGCTTGTCTAGGGAGTGGCACTATTAGGAGGTGTGGCCTTGTTGGAGTAGGTATGTCATTGTGGGTGTGGGCTTTAATACCCTAGTCCTAGCTGCTTGGAAGCTGCTAGCAGCCTTCAGCTGAAAATGTAGAACTCTCAGCTCTGCTTGCACCATGCCTGCCTAGACACTGCCATGCTCCCAACTTGATGATAATGGACTGAACCTCTGAACCTGTAAGCCAGCCCCAATTAAAAGTTGTTGTCCTTATAAGAGTTGCATTGGTCATGGTGTCTTTTCACAGCAGTAAAACCCTAACTAAGACAATCACTAACTGAGAAAATGCTTTATGGCTGGATCTCATGGATGCATTTTTTCTCTATTGATGACTCTAGTTTGTGTCAAATTGACACACAAAACCAGCCAATACAGTTACCATGATGTCTTTCTCAGCCTGTTGCTTATTGGTATATAGAAAGACCACTAGGTTTTTGTAAGTTAATTTTGTATCTTGTCATTTTGCTGAAATAGTCTAACTTTTCTGGAGGATTTTTGGTGGAATTTTTAGGATCTCTTATGCATAATATCATCTGCAAATAGAGGTGGTTTGACTTCCTTTCTTATCTGTTTCCCCTTTACTCTAATTCCATTCTCTGCTCTTGGTGCTCAAATTGTTACTTCAAGGACGTTATTAAAAGTGATTGGGTATAGTGGACATGTCTGTCTCATTCTTTATTTTAATGGGACTATATTTTAATTTTTAATTGTTTATCTATTTAAGATGATGTTGGTTATGACTTTGTCAGATAGCCTTTATTATTCCGCACTATGTTGCCCCAATCCTATTTTTTTTCTAGGACTTTTATCATAAAGGGTGTTAAATTTTGTCAGAAGTCTTTTCTATACCTGTTGAGATGACTGGGATTTAAGTTCACTTACGTGATTTATTGCATGTGTTGACTTATGTATGTTGAAACATCATTGTATCTATGGCATAAAGCCAACTTGATTATGGTGGATGCTTTTTTTGATATGTTCCTATATTCAGTTTTTAAGTGTTTTATGGAGGATTTTTACATCTTTATCCATCAGGGATATCAGAATGTAATTTCTTTTTTGTTGTTGTATGTTCACCTGGTTTGGGTATTAGAGTAATACTGGCTTTAGAGAAGTTTGGAAATGCTCCCTTTGAAGAGGGCTCGGCCACTTGGGAAGTTTGACTGTGCTTACCCCATGCCATCACTGGGTGGGTGTCAGTCTTTGGGAAAGTCTGGGGACACTGCTCCAGGGTTGAGAAAGCACAGTCTGAGTTCCCAGGGAGGACGGAGCTGATTTGGGGGTCCCAGGCCTGCAGGAAGGCTGGGGCTGTCTGGTTCTCAGGCTCTCAGACACCCAGGTACCACTGGGAGCTGTAGAAGAGCTGAGAATGGAGTAGGGGCCCTCAGGCTGGATCTAGCCTGGGGCCAAGAGGGAAAAGAGGGGAGAGCTCTGGCTGGATCCCAAGGGGACAGAGTCCTTGGCTTGTCGGTTGAGCTTGGTCTTGGTGGCTGTGGTTGGGAGCACAGAGAGGCCTTCTATGGGAGATTAGACAGTGGCTCTGTAGGCAAAGGTCTTCATGGCTCCCAAAGGCAAATCCAATGAAAAAAGTCAGTCCATGGTTTTAAGGCATTTATTGTCATAGTGGGAAGTGGATGAGTAAAACCATACCCCACTTCTGAGGGCAGGCCTGAGGTTAAATACCTTTTGCAGGGAGGAGTGTCTGGGAAGGAGAGTTTATTGGCTCAGTCCTCCAGGCCTTTAGGTACCTCATTAAAATGGAGATTTGTCTTGTGGCTATATGCCCCCAGGTCATGTCCTCTACCTGTGGAGGGACTTGGGGCATTGCCCTTACATGACTAATGGCCACAAATCTATGGAGGGCTGTGGTCTCATGCCAGGAGCCTAGTGTCAGGGAACCAGGCAAAATACCTGCTATCCCTTTAGGGTCACCAGGGTTTCTAGCCTTAGCTCAACCAGGAACCAGGCTGCCTTTCATGGTCCTACAATCTGCCTAGACTCGATGGTAATCTATGCAGAGTCAGAGTTAGTAGTTTAAATCCTTGAATAAGGTGTGCAAGAATGATGGGAAAAAATAAGAGTACCAGCTGGTATCCTCTCCAGCAGAATCGTGGGCTTGGAGCCCATGGAGTCCATGGAGCACTGTCATGAAGCACTGTCATAGAGCCCATGGCACTGCTGACAGTGGAAGGATCAGCTTCAGATGTCAGACAGTGGGAATCATGTGAAGACAAATGCAGGACAGGGAGGGGAAGAGATTCACCTTCAGGATGAGGAAGGCAGCTCTGCTGATTTCTGGATTTCTGATGCAAAGGGGGTTGGAGAGGAGTGGGTACACAGTCTCCCTGTGGGTGAGGATCTGTTAAGACTGCGTAGTGCAAGCAGTGAGCTTGGTGAAGAGCAGAGGCTAGGAGTGACTAAACTTCCAAACCCAAGAGTGGAAGGTCCACCGATTTAGAATCCTTGCCCATCCTAATCTTATGAGTTATGGCTGTGCTGCTTTTGTTGTTTTGAGACAAGGTATCTCTATGTAGACCAGGCCAGCCTTGAGCTCACAGAGATTCTCCTGCTTCTCCTTCTCAAGTGCTGGGATTAAAAGCACATGCAACTACTGGCTTATGAGGTTTTAAGTATAATTTTATCACTAAACGATGCTCTCCGTAAAGGTCATTATACTTTAAAAATTCCCTCTAGTGATTAAGGAATAAAGACCATATAATGGATCAAATAATGGATCAAACGGTAAAGGGATTAAAAGGGGTGTGAATAAAGGATGGTGTGGTCAGTCTCTCTTGATGCTATAAGGAATGCAGTGTTTTCTGTATCTAAGTGGGCTAACTGTGGGGTCATTTTACCAGTCCAAGGTAACTTACAAAAAGTCCTTAGGGTACTAGTATTTTGAGTCTGTCTGTCCACAGTCAAGTAAAACAGCCAAAATTTTCATTTACACAACATCAATCAAGTGGTGCGCATCCAGATTCCCATGGCTTGTAAAGATCTGCTGCACACAAGTCATCTTCACTATAAAGGGCACACGTGCAAAAGCACCTAAGGCCAAGCCATAGTCTTTGACCAGCAGAGGGCAGCGTTCTCTAACTGTTTGCTGTTAGGTCCTTTTCAAAGCACACAGGCACTTCTGTCTAGAATAGATTTTCTGCCGCATTTAATATAGGTGTTAAAGATAAGCAAAGTCAGAGACTTGGAAAATGATAATGACAGTTTTATCAGTAATAAATTATTTCAATTGGGAGTATGACCCAGTGTGTAATAAATTAAGCTGTGATTTGCACAGAGGTGGCTGGACCTTTGAAAAGAATGAGCAACTAGTGAGAGGTGAGCTTGGGTTTAGTACAGTCAAGGAAGTAACATTACAAAAGGCAAGAAGGAATGTTGGTCCATGTGAGACTCACCCAGGTTTGCTACTGGAACTTATGAAAGTTAGGCTCCTGGGCTCCCAGGAAGCCCTGTCTTAGGTGTTGGCTGGAATAGTCAAAATTCTTTTTGCAGCTTTTGTGTTTCAACAGAAAGGTACTTTAAGAGAGGATAGCTCATGCTAGTGATGTGGCCATGACTTGTTAGGAATGTGTTAGTGTCTTAAGTCTTTCTAGGCTAACAGTGATATCTGCAGAGAAAGACTAAGAGCGGCCAAGCTAGAATTTACACCAAGAGGGAATTTCACCATGGGGTTGGGTGTTGATAAGAGGGTGTTATCAGTAGAAAAGTGTGGGTGTTTCCTAACAACTTATTGGCTGCAATTCTATTTTGGTTGTTCCTTATGACCCCAACATAATTTGGGAGACAAATGGAAAAAAATCTCTCTCTCTCTCTCTCTCTCTCTCTCTCTCTCTCTCTCTCTCTCTCTCTCATTTCTTAATTTTTTATCTCTCTCTGTTTTCTCTCTCTAGTCTCTTGTTTCTCTCTCTCTGATCTCTCTTGTCTCTCTCTGGTCTCTCTCCCACTCTCCCCCTCCCTCTCCCTCTCCCTACCCCCCCCCCCCACTGCACTTTTCAAATAGTCACCATGTCTTGTACCCTGCCCTTGCTCTTCTTTCAGTCAAAGCCCCATGCTGCCCTTTGGGAACCCATGCATTGGTGGTGCTGTGTGTGTGGTGCCACTCTCCTCATTCCTCAGGCAATATGTGCAAGCTAACTTTCCCTGCCCAGCAGAGCACTACAGCTGTAGTTTAACTCAGACCAGTGGTCTGATATGGGGCAGTGGGGCAGCCTTCCTGCTGTACTGCCAGGGCAACAGAAGGAGGAGAGACTGCACACAGGGGCATTTCTCCTGCCTTTGGCTCCAAACCACATCACAGTGGCTTTATTGTGACCAAAGAATGAAATATCACAAAGGCCATTACAGTAAGCATCCATGTGCCCACTAAGCAATCTGAGAAATAAAAAGATTACCAATGAGATCCCTCCTGATGAAGCCACTTTCAGTGTTGGCTCTGTTTGTTGAAATTAGGTCTTACGTGGAGTTTATGTATATCCTAAGACAGCTCATGGGCACAGGGTAAACAAAACAAAACAGCAACAAAACAGCAACAAAAACAAGCTGAAGATACAAAGCAAAAATAGATCACTTGGATGCTCAGACTACCTGAGGATTTGTGTGTGTTCCTTATGGAACTTTCTAGAAGTTCCCACCTCCAGCATCAGCACCTGCTGGAGGGAAGTGTAAGCTCTCTACCAGCTGCTCCAGCCTGCAGCCATGCCTTGGTGCAGCTCATTTGTTTTTGTTTTGCTAAAAGCTGCACCTAGGGTAAGTCACGTCCACACTAGCAAAGCCTACACTTACTCTCCAGTTTTTCCAGGGTTACTTACAGACCATGCTTATTTCATAGAACAAAAAACAATAACTAAAGACTCTAGATGCTGCCTATTCTAGAAAGAGGGATGGTAAATGTCATGCAGTAGGATAAAATTAGGACTTCTGGTATATTGATGATTGTCTTAGGATTTATATTGCTGTGAAGAGACATCATGACCACACAACTCTTATAAAGGAAAACATTTAATTGGGTCCAGCTTACAGGTTCAGAGGTTTGGTCCATTATCATAGCAAGAAGCATGGTGCAATGTAGGCAGACATGGTGTTGGAGAAGGAGCTGAGAGTTCTACATCTGCATGCATAGGCAGCAAGAAGAGACAATGAGCCACTGGGCCTGGCTTGAGCTCCTGAAACCTCAAAGCTCACCCTCTGTGACACACTTCCTTCAACAAGACCACACCTACTCCAACAAGGCCATACTTCTAATAACACCACTCCCTAGGAGTCTGTGTGGACCATTTTTATTCAAACCACCACAATTTAGTTTCCTTTCCTGATATATATTTTCATTTTGTTACCTTTCTCTTTATATGTGTGTGTAAATATCTGTATTTGTGCAAATATGCCATATATCATTTTATATGTATCTGTAGTACCAAAAAATTATTTTTAGCTCAAGGTTTTCTCTCCTAGAACAATCTTTACATTTTCCACTGCTTTAAACTGTCCTTTATTGAACCTCTTCCACGTCAAGTAACAAGAGCTCTGGAAGGGGAGACTAGTGGACAACTGTCCCTGTTCTCTGACATTGGCACTAAGTTCACAAGGGGCTAAAGGTATAAATGCAAACACCAAAGGACCAGGAAGACAGAGACACACAGAGAGACAGACACACAGAGACAGACAGATGGACAGAGAGAAGGGGTACTTCATACTGACTGGTCTTCTGTACCTGAGGAGGGGTATGGAAGAGAAAGGCCAAATGGCTGGAGAGATGTAAAAGAGGACCTGGGAAGACATTTTGGGAAAAAACCCAGCTGGTACTCAATCTCTGGGAGGAAAAAGCTGGAGATGTTTGGAGAGCAAAGAGAGATGGAGGGGCTACAGTGGCAGGAGACAGAGGCTCATCATGGAGGGCCTTCTAATCCATAAAGGAGGGGCACAGAGCAGGGAGGAGGGGTTAATTCTAGGGCTACCAAGAGTATCTTAGTCATGGGTGACTGGTCTGACTAATACTTGAGAATTGCTACTCATTTAGTTTGGGGGATGAGGTATAGTGACAAAGGACAGGAGGAAAATCTGGAAGAGGCCGTTGTGGTTGCTCAGACAAAAGATGGGGTGGTGTAGAAAGCAGGCTGTTACCTGAAAGCCCTTAGTGCCCTAGTGGGCAACTTCTACTAAAGCAATCACCTGTGTCCAGCTAGAACCAAACACGAGGTTGTTTCTGTAGTTCCCCACAATAGCAACAAGGACCACAAAGGCCTCATTTTGAACACAGTATAACATACTGTGAACTGCACAGAAGGTTTTATTTCTGGGTTTTATGGTCTTGCTACTCAGCTCCTTGATGGTATATCTCCTTGATTGTTTTTTTTTAAATTGGATATTTTCTTTATTTACATTTCAAATGTTATCCCCTTTCCCAGATCCCCTCCCCTGAAACCCCCTCCCCTATTCCCCCTCCCCCTGCTTCTATGAGGGTGTTCCTCCACCCACTCACCCACTCCCGCCTCCCTGCCCTTGCATTCCCCTACATTGGACCAAGGACCTCTTCTCCCACTGATGCCCAACAGGACTATCCTCTGTTATATATGCGGCTGGAGCCATGGGTCCCTCCATGTATACTCCTTGGTTGGTGGTTTAGTTCCTGGGAGCTCTGGGGGATTTGGTTGGTTAATATTGTTGTTCTTCCTATGAAGTTGCAAACCTCTTCAGCTCCCTCAGTCTTTTCTCTAACTCCTACTAAACCTTCTCTGACTTCAGAAAAACCCACGCAGAGGCTCTCCTTTACTCTCTCCAAATGCCCCACAGTGAAGTCTACTATCTTTAGCTTGGTTCAAACATCCTTAATCAGATAAAGCATCAACTATATGAGGAAAATAGTCTTGCCCAGTCAAGAGGCCTCCCATTAATTACAAACCATCAGCCCTGAAATCACATATATACAACTAACATTAGACGACTTGAGTTTGAAAGAGAAGGTGGAATGGGTGGGATACATGGAAGGAGTGGGAGGACAGAAAGAGATGTGGAAATGATGTCGTCATACTTTAATTCTGAAAGAAAAGTTAACAAAAATAAAGGCAAAAAAAAAAAAATTGAAAGGCTTCAACTGTACGTCTTTAGAATGAAGCAGATGTAATATGAAGCACCAGGGCAGGAACTCAGACACAGGCAAGGGGACCTAATCCTCAAAGTGCAGGCTCTGTATTCAAATGTCATGGTGCAAGCTATCTTTAGTAGGTCATTTCACCCAACCATGTACCCTCCATTGTCTCCCATCCATGAATGGCACCTACCTTCATGCTTGCTATACACTTAAAAACTCCATGTAAATGGTTTACCGTTGTATCCAGTAATTATCTACCTGCTTAAAATATGGTTTGCTATTGTGCTGTTTTAGCCAGTCTACAAATAATTCTAGAGCTGTCTCCAATGAACTCCGACCACTGAAGACCGTTTTCCTTTGTGACACTTTCGAGTTCCCTTTTTATGGTGAAGAGAGGTGAAGTAAAGACTTAAGTAGTTTGCTCAAGATGATACAGAGGGCACGGTCTGTTCAGAGAAGGCTGGAGAATGACTCAGGCCTCCTGAGGACTTTGAAGGTCTTGAGTGAAAACGTTTAGGGGTGAAGGCTTGAGAGCACCCCAAGGACTTTGAGAACCTAATCATTTGTATTGCTAAAAGAGCCATGGAAGATTCTAGTAAAGACTTGGAGTTAATTGCCATTGTAATTCAGAGTTGTGGTGTTTGTTTGTTTGTTTGTTTTGTTTCATATTACCTAAAATGCCAATCAAGTTATATGGGAACTGACATACCAGTCATTAAATGACAGTTCTATGATAGTTAATATTAGAGAAGGATAGAGATTCTGAAGAGAGTGGACAGAGGAACTTACAATTTTAAGAAATTAATATAAAGTACACATGCTCAGAGACATGTCTATTAAGGAACCCTTGGCGTTCAGCCTAAGTTCTTGCTGGCACAGCCAAAGAGAACTGCCTGGTGTATGTGAAGTAAAAGCAGGGTTAGTGGGAATCCCTCTAGCCTATCTAAGACCACAAGCCTTGCCTGGCCATCACCAGTGTTCTTGTGTAGATCCTGGTTCACCAACATCCATATGAGAAGGAACTGGTCTCTGAAGCTTGTTTCCCTCAGAGGGAGCAAAGTGTGTTCTAATTACCAGGATCCTTAGAGATAGGTCCTCTGCCCCCATGCGAGGTCTGTTAGTGTTTGGCTTGATTCCATTGTCTTCTGCTCTGAGATACTACAGTTATTCAAGGCATCACTATTTCTGTTAAAAAACAAACAAACAGCAGTTTGGAAGCAATTACTGTTCTGTGCCTCCTTAGATTTCTTTCTCAGAATCAGTGTGCAGGTGACATATTGGGGCTCAGGACTGGGACACACAGTGTTGCTCTCCTTGGAGAAGCTAGCAAACCAACCCCCACGTCTACCATGTTTGAAGTGGCAAGAGTGATTGACAGTCTCTATGTGAGATAGTTGTCTATGAATCCAAATGCTCCCAACTCCAGCCTGACTGAGGCCAAGTCTCCAAAAAATGGTCTGTTACTTTTAAAAAATTAGGATATTATATTATTCTAAACATTTCCCAAGGAAATTGACAGAATAAAACAATGACTATCTTGGAGTCTGTTACTAATGCTAGTTTATAGTAATATCATCAGAGGAACCCAAAGATCTGTTGAAGTTGTGTATAACTGTATGGCTTAGAAAGGTCCACATAGTCTGAGGTGAGGTGATACCTGCCTTTGAAATGCTGAACTTGGTAGCACAGGGTTTTATTCATGGAGGAGTGAAATGACCCAATTCCTTTCCATATGCAATGGGTACCAAAGTTTTCAGTGTTCACTTATTTTCATGACCAAGAGTAAAGGGAGGGGGGTGATGGAAGAAGAGGTAGTGTCGTTTAAGTGGAGTCAAAGCCTCAAGTCCTACTATCTGATCTGATAGCAGTTAGGAAAGACTTAGATGAAGAAAGGGAGTTGGACTGGAAGGAAATACGTTTTAGACATAAAACCCACGTAATGCATTGTCTCACTGAAAAAGTAATTGTATTGATACAGTGCATCAAAATTTAGCGGTTGCTAAGGAAACCCAGGGATCATGCATCCTTTGTTTTCCTATGGTTGAACAGAACATGATTCAAAGTAGTGGTTTTCAGTTGTGATGCTAATCTTTATAGGTTGACTTACTACATGACTTTGTGGTTTTAGGTTATACATGAATTTTGGTGAATAGAAGTCTTGAGGAAATCTCTCTGTATCAATAAAAGCACATACTTATCATCTCAGAAAGTAGAAAGCCTTGCTTTGAGCTGGGCTTCAATCATCAATGACTCCATCCTCCTCACCCACACAGCCTTGCCAACCCCTAGATTCACAAAGACCAGATTACTTAGAATCCACCTGTTCAAAGTCTACTGACAGCTTTTCAAAGTATTCCTCCACTCAGTCTTGCAGAGCAATTTGTCAAAAATAGAAAAACCAAATTCAATAAAAATATATCTGGATTGTTCTAAATTTTGTGCCTATTAAAATTTCTTTACTATTTATTTCTGATATATACTATATTTTATATATACTATATTTATAGTATGTATCATAATATATACTATTTTAAATATTATCTATAATATATAACTTTATGTATAATATATATATGTGTATGTGTGTGTATATATATATATATATATACACACACACATACACATATATTTGAAAACAATTGCCTTGTATTTAAGGTTCACAGTCTTCAGTGCTAAATTAACCACCATGAAGATGATGATGCATGATGTCTCTAGGGAAACTCTTTTGCATGTGTTTCCAAGTCTATAGAACCTTCAGAACTTCTGACTCTGCTCATCACACACTTGTAGATACTTGCGTGTGTTTGGGGTTTCATATAAATGGAGTCACACAGTATGCCCTTTCTTGTATGTGGCTTCTTGAATCCCACAGTATGGTAGTCATCCACAATGCCCATGCATATTAGAAGCTTGCTTATTTTGTGGCTGGATCTAACTCACTTTTATGACTTTCCTATGCTTTTTCCCCCTGATTTTTCCTTGTTGGACTTACAGGCTGATGCTATCCTGAGGCATTATGACTACTACTGCTACATAAGGAAGTAACACTGTGCTCTCTAGAGCATACAACTATGAGTAGAATTTGTGTCTTTTACTTCACTGAGCTTTTATCTGTCTTTCTTCCTAGCTGTAGGACATAGTTTAGCTTTTCTAAGTCTACAAAAGAACCAAAACACAGCAAATGTACTCAGCTCTGTGATAGTATAATCAAACCAACAAACAATATGGGGGTTTTCATTTGCTATCTATATAAATATTTAAAATTGTCAACATATCAAATACTGGTAATAAAGAGAGAAAAGAGGAGTCTCTGATATATTGCTAGGATCTGTATATAAATGGTTTGCCATACTAGCAGCCATTTGGGATTCAGTAGGACTGCAAGTGTTCATATTCAGTGATTCAAAGCTTCCATTTACCAGCATGTCCTAGAGGAATTCTCCTTAATACCACCAAGGATGTGGAATGCCACAGCCAGTACAGAGAAGCACCTTTAATTCTTTAACTCATATGAGATGGGGATTTGCAATGCTGTGGTAGAGAATGGGAAAGTAGATAAATGCCCAGACTAAATAAATGCAGTT
>CM052716.1:40017632-40035334 GCA_028551405.1 Uromys caudimaculatus
AGGATAGCAATAGTATCCCACATGAGCACTGTAGGGTTAAGTACGACAATCCACATGAAAGTTCCTGAAAGCTGATGTAAGATATGCCCTTAATTACATGTGACTGACGGTGATGCTCAGTAGACAGTGGTCATAAGTACTAGTCACCATTGGGCATATTGGACATATTGGCCGTCACTATTCCTGTGTCTCACTTGAACTGTATAGTAAGAATGCTTTGTGGATATACTTGCAGTAGAAAATTCTGTCTGATGGAATACTTTGTGTTTCCCTCCTTGATACTTTAAAGTTTCAAGGGAACACTTCAAACACCACCTTAACTAAGTGAAAATCATTTGCTACACTTGTGATTAAAAATTTTTAAAGATATGTTGGTTCACTTAAAAAAGATCTCTTAGGACTTCAGAATAATCTCTATACCCTTTAAAATCTTTCCTCTTAAAGTGTCAGTTAAGCAGTTAGTTGCTGAATTTGGGAGTCACTTAAAAAATACCCTCTTTGAGTCACATAAATGCTGACTGGGTTCATTTTCCGTGAAGGATGGTCTGATTCGCTCTAGGACACTAAAGACGGAAAGAGCTGATCCCTGCTCCCCTTTAGACCAGGTAGGAGGAAAGACTTTCCTTGCATTTAGGGTACCACCCTCTGCTACAAAAAGGGCTAATTAATTTAAGAGGGAGGGATGATTAAGGAGGTGACACAGCCTTTGTCCACTCCAGAGGAGGATGGCAAAGCTTCACAGAGAGGCAGAAGCAATGGGTAGAGCACACATGGAGAGTTTTATCACGTTCCTCCTGATACTGGAAGAACGTTATGTTTCCCTTGAAAATCATCAACCAATACAAGCCAATACTTGGACAGGGGTCGATTCCAAACTCTCTTTTCAAAATAGCTCATGTTAAGCCGGGCAGTGGTGGCACACGCCTTTAATCCCAGCACTTGGGAGGCAGAGGCAGGTGGATTTCTGAGTTCGAGGCCAGCCTGGTCTACAGAGTGAGTTCCAGGACAGCCAGGGCTACACAGAGAAACCCTGTTTCAAAAAAACCAAAAAAAATAAAAGCTCATGTTATACTCAATATTAAAAGCAAGAACTGACCCCACAGGAATGTTTAACACATTTGGCAGATGTGGTAAATTTATAAGCTCACGAGGTACTAAGAATACAGTTAAAATATTTTTAATTTATAGCAGGTTTCTGGACGGCACCTCCCTTTCCTTGAGGTTTCTGCTGCGCTGTTATTCTCTGCTCACCACTGCTTCACTTTGTGATGCTCCAAAGGAAAAGGAAGTGGAGCGGAATGCAATCCCCCCCAACGCAGCTCCAGTGCACAGGGATTGTGTTACAGTAAATGGTCACCTTCAGAGACTAACTGTGTTCAGTCTCACGTCCAGTTACTTTAGGACTTTGCCAGTACCGTCCTTTGAGACCTGGAAAAGAAATGTCCAAAGGAGCCTACCAGCTCGGTTTTGAGCCGCAACCACAACAGGCTACCAGAAACTGCCTCTGCTTGTGTCTGTGAATTGGTTAACCACACCAAGCTACTGAACAACACTGCTGAAATGCTGAAAAGCTTGAGTTCTCCGGTGGGTGTGGCTGTCAGCGTTTCCCTCCTAGTACTCTTGCTGGTCTGTGGAATTGGATGTGCTTGGCACTGGAATCGCCAGGAAACCACAGCCTTTACCTTGCCGAAGTTTATGCAAAGGAGAAGCAGCAGGCATAAAGACTTCACGAAAACCATCAGCTTGACTGCCTATGTGACTGGCCCAAGCACTAAAACCTTAGTGGAGGGCACAGGCCACAAATCTACTGCCAAGAGAAATCGGATGCATGGCACCTATGAAAATGTGGAAGTGGGCCCTCCCCACGCTGAAGGGGCAACTGAGAAGGCACTGTATGAAAACACGCAGCCGTCTAATCTCGAGGAACACGTCTACGGGAATCAAGCAGACGCCCTCTATTATAACTTCCAGAAACCTAGTCCTCCTCCTCCTCAAGAGGAAGACATATACATCCTTCCAGATTGCAACTAGCTTTTCAACAAACTGAGACTCCTGGCTGGAGGGGAAAACGATCACCAGGCCTCTGAGTGGACTGATGTCATCATGATCAAATTATTCTGATGAAATCAGCAGTCTCTCTTCTATCACCACCCTTATAAATCCTAAGAGAACCATTATAGACAAGTTCTAGAACGCCCCCACTACCACCATGCCTGCCCTGCCTTCAATTAAATATGTACTGTATTATATTCATTTTTCTTTTGAAATATTTCCTGTAACCGCTACCTTTCGTTCCTTCCTCTACCATCTTTTGAGGCTCAGCATTATTGCGGTTTCCTAGCAGGCCATCCTCCTGTGCTGAGGGGCTAACCCAAAGCCTTTCACATGCTAGGTAAGTGCTCAATCGCTGAGCCCCATGTCTAACCTGGTCTTCTGAGTTACATCCAATCAACAGCCTATGACGCAGTAGGTTGATCTTCGGAAAACATTCTAGGTGGTCACATCATTACTTTGCCAAAAAAATATTTTTTATGTTGTTTGCAAAAGATGTAAAGCTCAAAACTCTAACTCCGGAATTCATGACTTTTTCAGTTACAACTTCCTTTGCCAGTTACTTCCCCTAACCCCTTACTTCCTTGCTTCTTCTGCTTTATCTCAAAGCTTCAAAACTCCTCTCTCTATTCCATGGTGTTACTTGTCTGCCTCTCAAGCCTGCTCAGATCACAGTTTCTTCCAGCATCGCTATTTCAAACCTACATTTCCTCTTTTAGATCTTGCTACCTGTTTAATTTTTTGAGCAGTTAAATATGTGAGTGTTTGTTGTGCATTTTATTACTAATGTAATATGAGGATTTCTTCGGTTGCAGTTAAACAGAAATGAACTGGTTCCTAGTTATACTTTTAGACCTAAAGACATCATATGAGGAACCAGAAATTTGGTTAATTGAAAAAGATATGAATCTTGCAGTTTGTCAAGTAGTTTTGAGAAAAACTAATAAATTTACTAATTCTAAATCCATCTAATGAATTTTTGTTGAATGTTTTCTAACTACATATGTGTGTGGGTGTGCATGTGAGTGTGTGCATTTGTACATGCATGCACATATGTGTATGCGCATGTGTGTGTACATGTGTATATGTGTATGCTTGTGTCTGTGTGTGTATGTGCATTTGTGTGTATGAGCATGTGTGTGTGAGAGTGTATATGTGTATGTGTGTATGTGTATGTGTGTGTGAACAGTACCTGTTCAATTATGCATATTATATTCTCTCTGTTAAACTGAAAAATGTTCTTTCCCCAACAAGACCCCACTATCAAGATTTCTTAATTGCCTATTGCTCTTTGTGTAGGCCTATCTAATAAGAACCCCAAACACCAGACATGAATTCATTCTTTAAAATAATATTTCTGAACCATTTTAAGACTTTGAAACTTAAAAATATCCACGAGAGATAAAGATGATAAAGTTGTTTACATCTATATAGAACAGCATTTTATAATTTCCCTTATACTATTAGAAGATACAATTGTCTCCTACAATAAAAGAGGAAAGAAGCTGGGGCAGAGGAGGAGAGAGAGCAGCAGCAAATACACTGAGTGTGATTTAGCTGTGGGCTTACAACACATGAAGGTGTGGTGACATCCTGTGACTTACAGCAATCATCAGTTAAGGTCTGGTTCCAGCATCTAGCAACAGTGGGCGTGTGACTTATAGACTTTGCTCTCTGCTTTGTATCTCACTTCCTAACTCATTATTGGTCCCTCTAACAAGGAAAGCCTTGCTTATGCCACCATTAGCATTTGATTACAGCCTCTGCTTACTGCTTAGGCTGGAGAGTAAGGGCAAGGCCCACTAGGCACTTAAGCCAAGGTGACAGTTGAGGTACTGGGCTCCTTGCAAAATAGATAAGAGAAAAAAAACCAAGTAGAAGGAGATGATTCTATTCACATTGTAATGGCCCAGCCAGAGCAGTAGTTCTCAACCTTCCTAATGCTATAACCACTTGATATAGTTTCTTATGTTAAGGAGTCCCCCAATCATACAATTATTTTTGTTGCTACTTTATAATAGTAATTTTGCTACTGCTATGAATCGTAATGTAAACCTCTGTATTTTCTGATGGTCTTAAGTGACCTTGTGAAAGTGTAATTTGACCACCAAAGGGATTGCAACCCACAGGTTGAAAACCCCTGGCCGAGACATTTGTACTTCCTTTAAATTCTTATGCTGAAACTGTACGTCCTACACTGTGGAGTTTGGAGGTGGGGCCTTTGGACCATGATTAACATTAAATGTGGTTAGATGAGAAGGGAGCCCTCCTGGTTAGAACAGTGGTTTACAAGAAGAGACCAGAGAGCTGCTGACTTGGCTCCATGGCTCAGTGCTTCCTGGCGTATGTGAAGCCTGGCATTCAATCCCCAGTATGGACGTAGATGGACGAACAAGGAAGTAGAGAAAGAAGGATGAGAAAGATGATAGAAGGATGGAGGAGACTCTTCTCCCTCCTTTCCCACATCCTCTCTCCCTCTCTCCCTCTCTCTCTCTCTCTCTCTCTCTCTCTCTCTCTCTCTCTCTCTCTCTCTCTCTCTCTCTCTCTCATGAAAATATTAGGGGGTAGAGAGCCCTTGTCAGTACTAGCGCTTTGATACTGAACGTCTCAGCCTCCATGACTGTGAGAAATGCGAACGGATTTTAGCCCTCCGTTCTGTGACGTTTTGTTCTAACTACAGAAGCAGGCGCTTTGGAGACATCTATGCCGTAACTTAGCCTTTCTTCTTCTTCCTTTTTAATTCGGTGCATAGGTTGAACATCTATTTTTAAGTGCTTATTTTATCCTAAGGCCTGAGGGTGTTGTACTTTTGATCTCTGTGCTTCTCTTCCAGGGTTTCCTTGAAACATTTTACAACCATTCTAAGTGGCTCTTTCTGAGTTTTCCTTTGTTCCCGGCCCTTTCCAAAAAGATAGGCATTGATGGAAACTCCCCTATTCCAGGGTTTTTCTGAATCACTTGGCCAAGATAGCTAACCTCTGGTTTCTAGTTAGTGCTTTTCAAGCATCTGAAATTCAATATGATCCAAACTCGTAGGCTAAGGGTCAGAAGAAACCACCCTGGTTACTTGCTAATGACTTAAAAATCCGACAGTCAAAAGTGTTTCAACATCAAACACCTGCACCATATCATGGTAGGAATGCTTCATCTGCTCAGTCTGTGTCTTCAACAGCAATGTCTGACTCAAGGGGGAAACCCTTTGGATTAGTAATCCTCAGACATGAACCAAGAAAATTTCACAACGTGTCTCTTGTTTTTGCTGCCTCTGAGTGAAGAGGTCTGAAATACATGACAGTGGGCATGATAGAGAGAGTCAGAGCACATTAGGCATCTGGGTAAAGGACTTGCCTGAAAATAGATGCCTGGATGGCCCTGTGGCTTCTTTAACTTATTCAACACTTTAATTTACAACATACTTAACCCCTCGTTAGAATAGCTACATTGGGCTGGAACTTAAAAATCAATTGTACAGAATAAATGGCTTTAAAAGAACTGTATCAGGAATTTAAGAATTTCAAATATACAGTGAGTGATTATTAACTTACATTTTACTTAAAGACAGGATGTGATCTTGAGTAGGTTGTATCTTAGTTTAATTACATTTTGAATGAAGGGCCCTTTGTCTTTCTCTGATGGATGGACATGAAGTTATTGGACATGAAATTATTAGACATCAAAGTCATGAAAATTCTAAATGACTTTAATGACCAAATAGGATGAAGGAATTTTAAGTCATACAGTAAATGTCAATCAAGTGTCTAAGCCCTGAAAGGATTCTAGGGCATCGATATTGGAGCAGGATGGGGAAACAGAAAATGTCTCAGCAGTCACATGGCTCATATATGACAAAGGCATGCCCATACCAAAGCTATCAAAAGGTGTCATGATAATGGTCTGATAGAAAAGCACATGGTGTAGTGGGGGAGTGGAGCCAGGCTTGGGCTAGAAAAGGTGTCCTGTAGACAGGGCAGAATAAGTAAGAGATGAACTCACAGAGGCAGAGGAAATGTCTGAAAGCCTCATTCCTGAGCTAGCTCTTATCCTGTCAGAAGGTGCTGTAAACTTGCTAAGGCAAGATATCACCAATGGTTTAATCGAGGTACTTGTATCTTTGGAGCAAACAACAGCTGTCTAATTAAGATACAAAGCCCACTCAGAGGGAATCTGCCTAGTAGCAAAATTCAAGCCACGAACCTGTGGTCGAAGATGTCATAGACCCTAGAAAAGTAGGTAGTACCACCATTTTTCTACAGTAATATGGTCTCCATCTGCCTTCTAAATAGTCATCTTTGCATCCACAGATAAATGCAGTTCTCACATCTCATTAAAGATGTGTCCTTTTGTCTCAGGAAGAGACTATTAAAACCACCACTGGCCAAACTGCAGAAAGTAAGGGACCATGGAGTGCCCAAGCTCAAGTGGAACATCTGTAACACAGTGTTCACAGTTAAAGCTCAGGGAAAGGCACGGAGGGAGGAGGTGGGGCAGGAAAAAACGTAGATGCCTGGGGGTCATCATGGTTGTTGCATCACAGGGTTTTAAAGACAGGACAGGGATGCTATTTCCATGAACTCTCAACATTATGATTCTCTGCAAAAGACCTGGAAAGACCACAATGGACTCACCAGCGTGGATGGAGGGAAACTCCATAAGATCCCGCACCTAGATCAAGCACTCTAGGCAGTCATTGGCTGCTCAAGGAGGGGAAACAAGTTTGGGGGTTTTTCCTAGTTTTTTCTTTTTCTTTTTTCCAAGAGATGAGAACTTAATCCTAAGGAGTCAACCTTATAAACATGCAAAGAAGAGCAACACTAGTTGGACTCAGTAAGACAGACAGACATATAGATAGATAGAAAGATGGATGGATGGAGGAGTGGATAGGCAGACATACAGATAGACAATAGATGATAGATGGATGGATAGATGGTAGATAGATGATAAATAGATTAATAGATGATAGAAAGATATCCCAAAAATAAATATAGAAGAAGAGGTCATACATTCAAATGGGGGCTGTTGGGCCACATGAGAGGACTTAGAGAAAGAAAGGATGTACATACTTACAGTTGAAATTCTCAATTTTTTCTTTTTAAAAAAGAATAAGTGAGATCAGCATATGCAGGCCCGGAGCGGACGATGTCTGAAGAATCCAAAAGAAGAGAAGCAGTGCCAGTGGATAACGAAAAGGAGGAGCAAGAAGGGACAAAGCAAAGACCACATCTTTTATCAGACTTTGTCTGATAGCTTACAAATGGATTTTAACCTAACATATCTGTTACCTTTATTGGTGAAACGCAGTGTCAGGGGCAGAAATGACACAAAAAATAAATAAATAAATAAATAAATAAATAAATAAATAAATAAATAAATAAATAGATAGCATATGGTATTGCAAACAAAAACGTCTAAGCTTTAGTACAGTATGCAAGACTGTAGTTGAGGGTATGGGACTCCATTTCTCAAAGCATAAGACAGGCATAAGACTTAGAAAATAAACAGGGTTCCTGGACATTTTAATAAAGCCTGCAGTTTTTAATCTAAATTCAGCTCCTGTGGTTTTCCATTTGAGGATTCCTAGAGATAGGAATTAAGCAAATGAGAGATGCACAAACAAAAGGGAACACAGAGGATGGTAAATTGCCAACGCAATCAAGCCTGACGGAGGTGTGACTGCAGCTATTGACCTCCACTGTTGCCATGGAAACCACATCAGCTCTGCCTGGGTTGATGTGGTTTCCCCTTTTGAAGGCCCGATTGGCTTTAGTGAATAGTTGAGGCTGAAAATGAAGGAAGTTGGACTGTCTTTTTGACATATGTTCTCTAAATCCTTGTTAGTAACAGAGAGCGTGTCTACTGAGGTCTGAGGTCCTCAGAATCCTAATACCTGTCAAAAGCTCCCGATTGAAACTCAGTAAATGGCTGTGTTTATCAGACCCGCTTCTCCACTTCACTCTGTGTTACGCTTATATTTTAACTGTAGGCAACAGCTAGAATTTAGAATACATTAACATATGATCTTTTAAAGTATATCAGGATATCTGAAAACCCATCAAATAAATATATATAAATATCTTTGATTTGTCTGGCTTTCTCACTAGGCATTTCTGAGAAGACCCCAGACCATATCAGAGAGATGCCTATTATCTGTGTGGCTTCTGTGTCCTCACACCATAGTGAGTGATTTTCCTTCACTTACTACAGCTGTGACTCTAAAACTCTTACAATTCCCAGTTTACAGAAGAGATGATTGACAACTAAGAAAACGAAAATTTAACCAAAGATCTCAGAATGGATGAAAACAATAGAGGCAGTATTTGAACCCAGTTGTCCCAGTGAGAGTACCTCACTGGGAATATTTTGTTAAAGTAGTCTCAGCAGATGAAAATAACCATTGTAGCATTGTAGAACCTCAGATTTAAAAGAAAAAAAAAAGCTACTTTGAAGCTGTCTGAATGGAATTTTCCCATTTTACAAACAAGAACAAGCTTAGAAACTTTATTTACCTTCTCTGTGGTTTCACAGAGAATTAAGAATCAATCAGGACCAGAATTCGGGGCTCTGAGCTCCCTGGCAATTTTTAACTACCTTGTTCCTTTTCTGCTGGCTTTGAAATAACATTATACCTCCATATTTTAAAGGGTATGGGTGTTTTGCCTGCATATGTGCCTGTGTACCACCTGCATGCCAGGTATCTACAGAGGCCAGAAAAGAGCATTGGATCCCCTGGAACTAGAGTTACAGATGGCTGTGAGCTTCCATGTGGGTGCTAGGAATCAAAGTCTGATCCTCTACAAAAACAGCGAGTGCTCAGTGAGCATCAGACCATCTCTCCACCCCCTAGTTTGAGTTTATTAATTCATGTGTTCTTCACAGTACCATCTTCCTTAGGTAATGATTGAACTAATAAACAATTCTATGAACCAGTGTAGTTTTTCTGGGGTTCCTAAGAGAAGCGTGAGTGAGGAGTTATTTACAAGGAGCCAGGATAATTCAAAAGCAGCTGCATCCCCAGAATGCACACCCCAACATGAGTCACAGCTTCCTTGACACTGCAATCCCACTCTCCGCAAGGCTTGGAGGCGACTCCCTTCCATATATACTTTCTTGTTCTCTTTCAGTTTCTTAATCATGGGCACTTATGTGGCTGGAGTTCAGTCATGAAGACAGCCAAGGGTGGAATGATGTACAACATGTCCTCTTCTGGTCATTATTTCTTAAAGCACAATCTTTGCTTGTCTCATCTGTCAGGATTTGTCTAGACTACATCTACTTCAACTCAATTATCTGATAAGAAACATAAACAAGAGTACTGTTCTTAAAGATAGCAGAGCAATCAGAAGGCAGAGCAGTGTTTACAACAACGGTGTTTTAATGAGAACATGGAAAGCATATTTGAATGAAGAACAGCTAGTAACAAACTCATCCTCCTCTCAGGGTCGGCACAGGAAGAGCCTAGAAGCTATTTTTTGCTCTTTTTTTATTCTAGAAGATTCAGGAAACATATTGTGAAGTATCCATAATAGGAAAGGCTGAAGTGACATTTAAAATCAAAGGATGAAAAGAAAAAGCAATAGCCAAACAAGAAGGAGAATAAGTGTTAACTTGTTAGCAGACCCAGCTAAAGCTTAGAATACAGGCTTAAGAGAGTTCTGGAAAAGTGCACCAGGAAGAGAAATTTTAGCCAGAAAAGAAAAATGAAGAGGTATACAAATAAAAACTTCTTCGATAGATCCATACGATCTCCTCTGTGTAGCTTAAAGAGAAAGTTTCGTATAGAGTGGCAATGGTGGTACCTACAACATAGAGCACACAGTCCTGAACGAGATACGGGGGAAGTCAGAGGAGGAGGACAATGAGTCCTTACACTGAGCAGGCTAAGCAGCTATTCTGTTGTTTCCTTCTCAGATATTAGAAACAAAACAAGCATGCCCCTCGGCTTGATGGCCAGGCACCGTTGCCCATTCCTTTTATTTCTGATTCCTTATATTCAGATAAGTTAAGTGTGCAAATACGGCTTTATCGAGCATGAGGGACAGAACACAGTCCATGATAGGGGTCCCAGCCATGTTTTCCTGGGTAAGAAACAGTGGGGACTGGGAAGGATGGGATTTGGGAAGGATGCGGTGGTTCCTGGACTCCTGTATACCCAGACTCCGCTCGGGACTCTGGGGAGCTGGGAACAGAGGTCCGAGGGTACATGCCAGGCAGGAAGGGGATGGCTGAGGACCGCGGAAGAGTGCAGTTTGGTTCCAAGTGGGTGCAGAAAGGGGCTGGAAGAGAGAAGGCCTTCTCCGGGAGATTTAGGATGCTGCTCTTTAAGATGAAGGCTTCCTTCTGAGCGGAGATCCTTGATAAAGGAGGCAGTTCTTGCATGTCCAAAGTGTTTTATTTATGGCAGATGTGTATACATACACCTTACTCAGGGTGAACCAGAGATCAAATACCTTTTTCAGGAAGGGATACCCAGGAAGGAAAGCTCATTGGCTAAACACTCAGGGCCTATCTAGATTCCTCATTAGCATAGAGAACTCTAGGTTTTTATGCTACATGACTGGCTGTCATGGTCCTCTCAGTGGGGTGTCATGGTTACATGTCAAGTAGTTTGGCAGGGAGCTGGCCTCCCACCTGCAGTTCTCAATTCTGAGATTTCTGGGGATTTAGGCCTGTTCAATCTTAGCAATTCTTCTATCTGTTGGCACAGTTTACTTGCCCCACGTGGCTTTTCTTTTCCTCTTTTACGAAAGGATACATCCATCCAAAGACTGATTGCACTAAAAGAAACCAGAGGGAAAGTGGAGTGTGGCTCACTTAAGAGCGATTTTTACTTCTTCCTTTAATTAGCTTCACTGCTTAATATCTTCTCCACCTGTGTTCAAAAGGAAGCTGGGACGCTTAATTTAGGATGTATCTTCTTGGCTGCATTTAGTGGAAAAAAATGTAATCAACCTGTGCATTTTCGGCATGTGAATTGAGATATTACCTTTCCCCTCTTTTCAAAGCCTGGATTAAATCCTAGCTCATTTGTGAAGCTTTCTTCAATAAGAACAATCTGAAATAGCCCATCTATTTATGGATTCCTTACTTTATCTCTCTATTCATCTCTCTGCCAAGGAGCTACCCAACCCACAAATACTGAGGGTCTATTAGCTGCTGGACCTTATGATAAGGCCTTCGGTTTTAATGATAAATAAAAACTTCAAAAACATGACTAGATTCTAGATGAATTACTGAATGAGAAACCACATAAGTGAATTCATAACTAGGACAAAAAGATAAATACTATGAAGAAGGAAGCAAGGTGGTGCTGGGATGAAAACTTGTAGTGAATGAACTTGCACTTGGCTCATTCAAATAGTCGGGGCAGGCCATTGAAACTAGATTACTAATGTACTAATTATATAACAGAATTTACCTAGGAAGAAAACAGGAATTAGTGACTGCTTTGGTACAAAAGAGACCCATTATTAGAGAACATTAGCATTTGTATTAGGTTGCTTGTTTAAAAGAAAGGGTAAATCTCAAACTGCTCTGAAGGGTTTACACACTGCTGCTAACAAGATTAGAGAGGAACATGACATCCTGTTGGGCACATTTGCTGGAGGTTGATTTTCTGCATGGGTTTGGCCTGAACATGGTCACGTCCAGCAGTGTACTCCAGGGGCAAATGAAACACTGCATCGTTTAGGGGACCAAAATTTGAACCACAGCTCTGATGCCTATTAGCTGTGTGGCTTCGAAACACTAGTCATTCTTTCTTTCTTTTTTTTTTTTTTTTTTTTAACAATTTAACTTTATTAAGTCATGACTTCAGCCCTTACACTGATTTTTTTTTTTTTAATCAGTTTAGAATATTATTGAAAGTGAATATACAGAATAAATAGAAAAATGCCCTGTGCAGTGCTGGAGACATATTAACTACTTACTTATCTGTTGCCTGCAGTAGCAGACAAAATTTTGACACACAATCAGCATTTGAAAGTGCAAAGCACCTGGGAGGAAGTTTCAAATGTCTAGAAAAGTAGCTCGGAAGCTCTGGACCACTCACCAAATAAAACAAAAAACAAAAACTCCACTCAGTACATCTGGGAAGCAACTTCCCAACAACCCTGAATTATCTACTGCTTGCTACCCGTAAGAAGAATTTAAAATACCCAAAGTGCTAAGACTTCATTAGCAGTACTTTAAATCAAAGTTTTAATGTTAAATATATGATTAATCAAATACTCTACACCATGTGGCATGCCCAATAACAATAAGTTACAAATACCCTGAACCTAATAACTTAAACATGATATGGTTAATATAAACGCATTGTATCTCAGCTAACCTTTCATGTAAGGTGAGAATTAAAAGACTTGTTCATCTGTGCACTCAAATGAGGACTGTGGTATCGTAGCAACACATGAAATTCATCACACCTGAGAGGAAAATAAGAGCTGCCTCCGCCTACTTTTGACTAGTGTGTTCACTTTTAGTCATTCTTTCTGAGCTACAACATTCAAAGCTGAGAAGGAGTAGTAACAAAAATCCTCTGAAGTTGCCAGAAAAGGGAATGAGAAAATACTTTTCTCATTCCAGACACAAGCATTTCAGGCACAAGCGTTGGGCAGCAATTGGGATGAGGTGTGGGGTCATCTCTTGCATGACTTCCTCGGCGTCCTTTCTGCCTGTGAATCTTCTTCTTATTATTACATGCGCTCTCATGATCTTACTCTTCAAGGCTGAAAAACACCTTAGTCAATACAATAATCTTTATATCATACAGTAAACTGTTTTCGAAAATATTTTTTACAATCATGCGCGTCACTATCATTCAGAACTTTGATGAGTGTGTTGACATTGACCTTGTAAACTTTCAAATTACAAAAAAAATAAATAAATAAGAAAAAAGAATTATCTACAACATCTTCATGCTGGTGAAATTTGCAATGGCTAGCCCTCATGTTAAAAGTCTCTTCATAATAAGTCTTGCCCAAATTTCTTTCTAGAACATTAGAAACAAGAATGCTTCATCAAGAGTCAAAACTAGAATGGTTGCCTTGGAGATAAATGCAGCTGCACTCCCCATTAGCTCTGAGAGTCTCAAATGAAGTCCAGTGTACATTGACTATCTAAATCTTAGTTTCCATATGCGCTGTGATAGTCAACCTTGGCTGTCAACTTGAAAGCATTTAGGATCACTGGGTTGACAATTTTCTGGGTGTGTCTATGACAGCTTTCAAAGCCATGTAACCAGGCAGGGGTATCAGTAAAGAATGGGCTGGGATAGTAAACCGAGTAAAACAGAGAAAATGGATAGAGCATTGCATATTGCTCTGTCCAGTTTCTGACTGTGGACTTAATGTGTCTTCATCACATTTTACAGCCATACCTTCCCCAATGTGATGTCAGTACAGTCTGCAGCCCATGTTACCTGTAACAAATGCTCTCCAGAGTGCCAGCTATGTTAGCAAAAAACAGAAAGTCTAAATCTACCTGAAACAGTAAAATAGGTGTCTTCAGAAAGACAAGCATGCTGAACTCAGTGTGGGAAGTTGCATAAGACTTTCTTCCTCTGGAATGTACTAGAAACACATACAAATTGGGAACTAGATAAACTAGCTTGAACACGAGAGGGAATTTGAGCATAACTAAGAGAATTTTGTAGTAAATCCATACATGAGCACAGATAAGAATTTTGAGGAATGGAAAGTAAATAAAAGAATTTGTTATAAAGGCATCAGAGGACTCTGGCACTAAAGAATGTACTAGAGTCAAATGCTCAGGAGCTCCAGCAGCCCGCTGTCTTTTAATTATATCAGTACACACTTATTGTATAGATGAATAGGTTTTCCTGTGACAGTCCAAACACAGTCCAAACGTACCCTACTTTGATCATATTCACTTCCTTTACTATCTATACTTTTTATTATTTTTTAATTTTTTTGTTGATTTATTTGGTGTGTGTATAACTGGATGTGAGAGAATTCAGCTGGAGGCCAGAGGTAAAAGTTCATGTCTTTTTCAGTCATTCTCTACATTAACATTTTTATTTATTTTACTTAAAAATATTTTCCAAACAAGATATTTGATCATATTATTTCCCCTCCCCAGCTCCTCCCGGATCTTCCTTACTTCTCTACCTACTCAACTTCATGTTCTCTCTGTTTCTGTGTCTCTCTCTGCCCCCACAGTCCTGCCCCTCAAAATAAATAAAGTGCCTCCCTAGTCTTGCTCCAAAAATAAATAAATATAGCAATAAAATAAGATACATACAAGATCTGCCTAAGTTCAAACCAGGAAAAAATCTCAGCAGGTTTATGGTGAGATGACCACAAAGTTCCATTCCTAACCAAGAAGTTATTTGCAATTGATACCTGCTAGGGAAAAAAAATCCGTTTTCTCCAATGGAACGTCACTGGACATATCAACTACACTCTAAGGCAGACACAATGTCCAGGAGTAAGACCTGCATGCTATTTTTTGAAAAAGAGTCTCTCACTGCATCTGGAGTCCACTCACTGAGCACCTGGTTGGCCAGCAAATCCCTGGAAGCCTCTGTCTCCCTAGCCTTGGGATTTCAGTACTCACAACCACTCACAGTTTTTCACATGGGCGCTGGAGATCTGAACTCAGGTCTTCATGTTCGTGCAGTGGTCAAACTCTCTCTCCAAGCTTCCCGCTCACTTTTTCTACACCCCTAATGTCTTCCTTCGCATTTCTTCCCTCCTCCCCGAATCCCATTCCCTTCTGTTCAGCGGGGACTAGAGCAAAGGAGGCAGAACTGCCAGGAGCCCACAACTGCCACAAACTGCCTTGTGAATGGAGCAGTGTGAGCAGGAGCCCAGGAAGCCACATTCGCAGCCACCACTGTTGAGCCATCACTGCACGAGGTGCCATAGAAGGCAGGACTAAAGTCTTCTGATTTCATCCCACGTTTTGATCAAACCAGAAAGTAGCTGGCAAAGTCGTTCGAGAAATATGGATTGAAGTTTTCCACCCCAGAAGTGGAGTGGAAAACAGATGGAGAATAGTGGAGAGAGCCTCACTGACATGGGGCTGAAAAAGTCTCAGCACACATGTCCTATCTTAAGAGGCCCTTACCAGAGACTGAGGGAATGGCCAGCCAATAAGTGGCCCAACTTGAGACCCATCCCATGGACAAGCACCAACCCCTAATGCTATTAATGATACCTTGTTATGCTTGTAGCCAGGAGCGAGTTGTCCTCTGAGAGGCTCTACCCAGCAGCTCACTCAGACAGATGCAGACACCCACAGTCAAACAATGGATGAACCTTGGGGACTCTTATGGAAGAACAGGAGGAAGGATTGCTGCACTGAAGAGAATAGGAACTCCACAGGACTAACAGAGTCAACTAACCTGGACCCTTAGGGCTCTCAGAGTCTGAACCACCAACCACAGAGCATACACAGGCTGGACCTAGGCCTCCCTGCACATATGTGGCAGATGTGCAGCTCAGTCTTCATATGGGTCCCGAACAACTGGGGCGGGGACCATCCCAAAAGCTGTTGCCTGTGCGTTGGATTATATTCTTCTAGATGGTCTGCCTTGTCTGACCTCAGTGGAAGAGGAAGTGCAGCTACTTGAAGTCTGGGGGTGGAGTGCGGTGGTGGGGGTTGGGGGGTCTGGGGGCGGATACCCAAAGGGCCTCTACCTGCTCAGAGGAGATGAGGAGGGGAGAGGGAAAGGATTGTGGGAGGGGATGACCAGGAGAGAGGCTGTGAGCAGGGTGTAAAGTAAATAAATAAAAAAATTAAATTAAATTAAAAAATAAGAGGCTCTTGCCCCATCCTTCCTTTTATCTTCCTCTTCCTTCATCACCAACAATGATTAGGTATTAGAAATAAATACAGAGAGAAAATTTAAATGCACAGGAGAAATAGAGATTAAGGAATAAATCTTTAAAAAAAATAAAAGCTAATCCTAATTTATTTCAGAAAAATAATATTCTCTTTCATTCTCAATCTCTTTATTCACCAACACACATACAACATACACCCTTACTTGATAAATTTATGTTTTTAGACTATTTTTAGGTCACTATATTTGCTTAGCTCGCACCATTGAGATTTTTGAGACGTGGCATATATTTTCCCAAACCAATGATTGTTTCTAATAAAATGTGACAAACTAAATCTAAAACACTGCAATTCAGGCTGCCCAAATATGCTTTATTGTACACCATTAGGAAATAACATTCATTTGTTTTAAAGATAGATTGAATAGACAGGAATACAATGAAATAGAAAACAAAAACAGAAATAGAACAAGGGCTTTGTGAATATGAATTACACGAATTCTAATTTTAAAAGGGAGCTGGAGAGATGGCTGAGTGATTAAAAGCACTGGCTGCTCTTCCAGAGGACCTGGGTTCAGTTCCCAGCACTCAAATGCAGCTCACAACTGTCTGTAACTCCTGTTCTGGGAGACCTGACATGCTCACCTAAAGTCATATGCCAGCAAAACATAAATTCACATAGAATTAATAAAGCAAAACCATTTATAAGTGGATATTAGCCGAATACCCAAGTTTCACTCTACAGGAACTGCTGGACTGAGAGTGAGATCCCAGATGGAGAAGTGGGAGAAGGGACTGAAGGAGCTGAGGGAGTCTGCAGCCCTATGGAGGGAGCAACAGTGTCAACTGGCCTGACCCCCCCCCCCCAGGTCTTTCTGGAGGCTGGACCACCAACCAAAGAATACACATGGAGAGACCCTTGGTTCGGACCACATATGTGGCAGAGGAGGGCCTTGTTGGCCATCAGGGGGAGGAGAGGCCCCAGTAAAGGGGAATGTCAAGGTGGGAATATGGGAGTGGGTGGGCGGGTGGGTGGGAGGTGGAATTCCCTCATAGAGATGGGGGAGGGGGAAGGGATAGGTGGTCTCCAAAGAGGAGACCTAGAAAGGGGGAAACATTGGAAATGTAAATAAAGTATCAAAAAAAAAATGACTTAAATGGTAGGATCTTTCGCTGCTTAGCAGATTAAATTAAGAATCTATAAAAGAAGCTAAACCCAGCAAAAAAGTAATTTATGCTTTGGCTTTTTGTATATCTGTTTCTTCATTGTAACATTTTTTGAGACAGTCTTAAGCAATATTCTTTTTTTTTCTTCTTTGTTTTGGTTTTTATTTATTTTTTATTTTTTATTTTTTTTGATACTTTATTTACATTTCCAATGTTTCCCCTTTTCTGGGTCTCCTCTTTGGAAACCCCCTATCCCCTCCCTCTCCCCGCCTCTGTGAGGGAATTCCTCCTCCCACCCACCCGCCCACCCATTCCCATATTCCCACCTTGACATTCCCCTTTACTGGGGCCTCTAGCACGCTCAGGCCCAAAGTCCTCTCCTTTCTCCCTGATGAGGTCATCCTCTGCCACATATGTAGTCCAAACCATGGGTCAATAGATGTGTATTCTTTGGTTGGTGGTCTGAACTCCAGGACAACCAGGGAGAGGGTCAGGCCCATTGACGCTCTTGCTCCCTCCATGGGGCTACCAATTCCCTCCGCTCCTTCAGACCTTTCTCCAACCCCTCCATCTGGTACCTCACTCTCAGTCCAGCGGTTACTGTTAAGTGAAACTTGGACATTCTGAACTTTTGGGCTAATATCCGCTTATCAGTGAGTACATACCATGTTCGTTCTTTTGTGA
>CM052716.1:40035834-40103825 GCA_028551405.1 Uromys caudimaculatus
CTGGGTTCTGATGGTGCAGAGTACTCTTGGTTTCTGTTTTTTATGTTCTTGCCCTTGCCTTTTGCCATCTTGTTGAGTCTGTTGTTAGCTGATCTTACTCTGTCTGGTTGTGGCTTGCCCCTCCTGGAGGTCTCTGTGTCAGTACTCCTTGAAGACCAGCTCTCTCTGAGAGGGGTTTGGGTTTGGAGAGCTGTGGCACCAGGTCTGATCTCGGTCCCTGTGTCTCGCGGGTTCGGGGCAGTTCCTGGTGAGCTTTGGGGCATGTCTTTGGCCCTCTCCCAGCTTTTCCAAGCTCCTGAGAGGAATCTTTGTCCTGGCGCTAATTTGCTATGGAGCCCTGTGGCCCAAGCTGAGGTACCCGGCTGCAGCCAGAAGTTGCTGTCCCTCAATCTCTTTGGCCCGCAGAAACCGGGTGGAATCAGTGAGCGCTGGGGCTCGTTTTGCCTCTGCTCGGGGCTTTTCTGCCTTCCTAGGAAAGAAATTTTCTCCCGGAGCTGCTTGACTATGGAATCCTTGTGTCCCAGGAAAAGTTTCCTGCCTCAGCCGCCCGCTGTTGGGATCCAGGGGGGTTTCTAAGCCTGCCTACCTCGGTCCCTGTGTCTTGCGGGTTCGGGGCAGTTCCTGGTGAGCTGTGGGGCATGTCTTTGGCCCTCTCCCGGCTTTTCCGAGCTCCTGAGAGGAATCTTTGTCCCGGCACTAATTTGCTATGGAGCCCTGTGGCCCAAGCTGAGGCTCCTGGCCGCTGCCAGAAGTTGCTGTTCCTTAAGCAATATTCTTACATCAGCATCCCAAGTGCAGAGATTACAGGCATGAACCAGCAGATAATTGAAACATTGTTTTTTAAATTCATATGCACATGTGACACACAACTACACAGTATTCTTTAGTGTACATTTCCTTTATTTATTGATTTATTTTTGCTTCCTCATCGTATATCCATGTGTAGTTTTGAACTGACACTTTTTTTTTAATGTGTAAGAGAAATGCTTAAAGGAGAGAAACTCCATGACTGGGCATAATTACTTAAAGTGTCATATTTAAGACAGATACACTTATATTTTGAGATGAAATAGTAGAATTCAAAATACAAATGACTAAAATTCATTATGTAAATTATGAAACTGCCAAACAGTTTAAAAGATATAAAATATCTGGTTTAAAAGGAGCATGGTGTGTGTGTGTGTGTGTGTGTATGTGTGTGTGTGTGTGTGTGTGTGTGTGTGTGTGTGTGTGTAAAAATAGCAATAACAGAAAGAGTCACAAAGATGTTGATGGATACTGTATCATTATATAAGAAAAAGAACCAAAAAAGTGTCAGACTGTGGAGGCAGCTCAGTGGGTAAAGCATTTACCATGCAAGCCTGAGGTCCTGAGTCTGGCTTCTGAGAAGTCAGATGCTACAGCACATGCATCTGGAATTTCTGCACATCTGTGAATAAATGGAAGGAGGATGCAGAAGAATCCCCAAGCACTTGTGGGCCACCTAGTATGAACCATGCACCAGTGACCAAGAGCCACCTTGTCCCAGGGTAGAAAATGAAGACTACTACCCACAGTTGGACTCTGACCCCCACCTATGCATGGTGAGACACACTCACACTCATATACCCACATAATAAGATTTTAGGAATAGCAAATATAAACAATAAATGGACGATTAAAGGTTTTTATTAACTGAAAACAGAAATTTCTGTGATTGACTTGTTTGAATACTTCTAAAGCCCTAAAATGAGAATACATACACATGCATACACACACACACACACACACACACACACACACACACACACACATTTAGCATATTTGTTAACTTGCTAGCTCTCAATAAAATTCTATAGCTTCAATATTGTAGGTTTAAATCACTTCACTGTTTCATACTCTCTGTTATAACTTTTATGGCTATTGCTAGATTACTTTTGATATCTACTATGAGCTACAGTAATATTATCTTGATAACTTTTGGGAATGAAGCAATAATACCAGATCCAAAAGAAAAAAATGTACCTTTCTCAAATTAACTAAGGGATGATTTATTATTATTATCATCATCATTACTAGTAGATGGAACAAAGACGTTGGCTACTTTGCCTCGGGAGATTTTGTTTTGCATGACCATGCTTTGTTTGCTATTTTGCCAACTCATTTCCTCTCCTTGTTCCTTGTGTGGATATTGTTATTGTCATTATTGACAATATTGTTATTATTGCCATTTGTCTCCTGGTGTCTTACTCCAGACATATTGTACTTTTCAATGCTCACTTCGCTAGCATTACACAGCCTGCAGTCTTGTCATTATGATATGTTGACCTAGTGTGCAAGCATTATTAAAAAAAACCCTGATGTTTGTTAGGATTTTCTTATCATTACAGCAGTGGTGCCGCATAGGGACTTCCTGTCCTAGGATACACAGGATTAGCTCTAGTTAGTCAGCAGTCAGCATTGCTCATTAAGGGAACCAGCTCATTAATTTTGCTGGAACAGTGATGATTTCTCTCTCTTTAACTGCTTGTTTGTGGACTTTGACTGTCACTGTTTAATTCCTTTGCACTCAATATCACTTCCCCCTTCTTGCAGTCCTGGTATGGGTTCAGTTTATTTTCTTTTGTTTCTGTGGGGTGTGTGTGTGTGTGTGTGTTTGTGTGTACATGTGTGTGTCTATGTGTGTGCATGTACATGTGTTTCTACCCATGTATGCATGCATATCTCTACATATGATGTGTGTGCACGTGTGTGCATTAATCCTAGCAGTTCCTGGCTTTCTTCAGGCTTTTCTTTAGATTTTTTTCTGTTATGCACAGATGAAAGCAAAATAAACTTTATGACTTGTGGCAGACAAATAAATAAGAAGCTAAACATCTTTTTTATGTATAGTATCTATTACACCTTTGAAAATAAGTATAAATCTTAAGGCATTCTTATTAATCACTTTTCTTCCATACTCCTTACAAGGTTTATACAAACCATCTTCTCTGGAGTGGCACTAAATACTCAGTAACTTTCACAAGCAACTGTATTCAAATTAACAGTATACCATCTATTATAATTGCTTGAAGTTCAATCCATCACCATTAGCCTAATGAGACCTCTTCCTGCAGGCTTTTTATTCTTTCCATATTTCTCAGATTTTGGCTAACAATTAGACATATCCAAATATTTCTCTTCTCTTAGACATAGAATTGATAATTTCCAGTAAAAGTCTTGTCTTCCTGAAATCTGTGGGTGGACCTCACAAAAGTGTTGACAGACCGAAGTACTGCACTTTGTTCACTTGAATCTGGATATGTACTCATGTGTGTGTGTGTGTGTGTGTGTGTGTGTGTGTGTGTGTGTGTGTATCTGAGTGCTTATGTATATTTGCTTTTTTAAAATCCATACAAGCCTGACGACTCAACTTTGAATGTCCACACTCACTGCTGGAAGAAGAGAACTGCCCCAGATTGTCTTTCGACCTTTAAATTTCTTCTGTGGCACACGCACATATGTTTTTATCCCTAAGGCCTTAGTTCACAGTAATTTTTCTAAAGCAAATGGAGTCTGGTACTAACATTTTTTTCTATCGGGATGTAAGAAGGGAATGTCTGATGCTCCAACCCTAGAAGAGACTATAATTCACTGATGTTTAGAAAATTAACAGAGAAAATTTTAGAGCTAATGGTGATATTCAGTGTTTTGTGTTGTCTTAGCTAAACAATTGAGACATGTAATGTTATTTTTGAAGCTGATAATTTCATGGAAGTAACAACCTTCTTTAGCATCTTGGCTGATCTTTAGCTAGCATGGGTGGCCCCTTGCAGCTGTACTAAGTCTCATGCTCAGCACTCAGCATTTGGCTTAATGCACTGCTCTCACTGTTTTAAGTGTATTGATTGTTTAATAAGAGCTCTCACCTTTGTGCACTGCACGCCCAACCCTGTTGATTAGAACGTAAGCCCTGATTTCCTTACTCAGCCCATGTAAGGGGCAGGGAAACCTTAACAAGATCCATCCAAAGAAAAATTAGTTTTACTAAATCCCAGCTATTTATAATTTCCTAGTTGCCCTTCAAAACATATATAAAATGTTTATTCATAGAAAAACATGAGACTATAACCATTTGACTAATCCTAACACTCTTCCAAAAGACTTAAATCTATAGGTTTTTGAGATCCTCTGCAGACTAAACCAAAATCTCTTATTGTAAAGCAATGACATTTGTATTTTCAAAAATCTTACTATGTTTAGTTGTCTTTAACTTGTTGAGTACATAAAGGAGAAAACTTCATTAAAATGTTAATATTTATCATGTAGGAGACTGGGTGGCCAATCAGGACAATTTTATTAGAGAAAAACTGTTCGTGTTTGGTGAGAATCCCAGCAGCCACCCACGGGGGGGATGGAGAAAAAAGCATGCCTTTTAAAAATTTTGTGTCTTAAAATTGTGCCTAAGTTAGGGTTTCATTGCTGTAAAAAGACACCATGCTCAAGGCAACTTTTATAAATGAAAATATTTAATTGGGGATGGCTTATGGTTTCAGAGGTTCAGTCCACTATCCTCATGATAGGAAGCATGGCAGCATGCAGGCAGACATGTGTTGGAGAAGAGCACATGTCTGAAGGCAATAGAAGGGGACTGGGTTCTACACTAGGGAAAGCGTGAGCTTAGGAGATCTCAAAGACTGACCCCAGAGTGACGCACTTCCTCCAAAGAGGCCACACCTACTCCAACAAGGCCATACCTCCTAATAGTGCCATCCCTATGAGCCACGCATTCAAACATATGAGTCTATGGGAGATATATATATACACACACACACACACACATACACACACACACACACACACATATATATATATATGTATATATATATGTATATATATGTATGTACATATATCTCCCATTGTGTGTGTGTGTGTGTGTGTGTGTGTGTGTATATATATATATATATATATATATATATATATATATATATATATATATATAAATAGAATGATGTCACTTCCTTCTCCATTTTCTCCCTCCAGCCCCTTCCAGGTAACTTTTTTTGGTGCCAACCACCTCAAGTTGATGGCCTCTTTAGTCTTTGAATAGAAAGAGAGACAGCTTATCAAGAAAAGACAAATCACTCCTGAGAATGGACATGGGTTAGTGAGTTGAGAAAGAACCCAATGCCTGCATTTTCTTTTTAATATAGTAGACTATAACTAAACATTGTAACTCAAGCCAAAGCGTTGGAGAAAATAATTGGCATACATTCACTTGATGCAGGTCACCATCTGAAATTTATGATTAACTTAGAGCTCTTAAAAAGATAAAAATCCCAACCGAGATGGCAAGGTGTGTAAAGAAATGCTCACCAGATGAACTCTCAGGTGTCAAATAAGCAGTCTTAGTCATTAGAGAAATACAACTTCATACAAGTTACCACATGCATAGCCTCTGTTCAAAGCACTGCACACCGAGGGCAGGCCAGGCTGCTGAACTGGGTCTCTATACATGGCAGGGATACACAAATGGAACATGACTTTTAGAAGGATTTGCCTCTAGCTTCCTGCGAAGTTTAACATATATTTACTAGAAGATGCAACAATATGTTTACCAAAAACAAATAATGATAAATCCAGCTATGGAGTTAAAGCTATGTGGAAACAATGCTGGCTGCTTTTATGTCTAAATTCACACAAGCTAGAGGTATTTGGGATGAGGGAATATCAATTAAGAAAAGTTTCCCACCTGATTGGGTTGTGGACAAGACTTATGAGGCATTCTCTTGATTGCTGTTTGATGTGAGAGAGCCCACCCCACTGTAATTGGTGCCATCCCTGGGCTGGTGGTCCTGGGTTCTATAGAAAAGAAGGCTGAGCAAGCCATGCGGAGCAAGCCAGTAAGCAATACTACTCCATGGATCTGCATCAGCTCCTGTGTCCAGGTTACTGCCTTGTTTGAGTTCCTGCCCTGATTTCTCTCAGGGATGGACTGTACTGTGGAACTGTAAGCTTATACAACATCCCCAATTCAAAACAAAGCAAAAAGTGGCATGTTCATACACTGTATGTGAATATTTTTAGATGTTTGATTTATAAAAGTAAAACATTTGAAATATCTCAAACATCCACCGTGTTAGTGCTATGTATACATATTTGTGTTTACGTTGCCATAGCACAATACCTGTAGCTGGGTACTTTACAATGGGATTTATTCAGCTCAGAGTTACAGAAGCTGAATGTCTGAGATGGAGGGAATTTATTTGCCTCTGGGGAGGCCTACTGGCTGCAACATGGTGCAGGAGAAAGGCCCATGCACATGGGACAAGCCTGTGAGGTGGCCTTGCTTTGAAACAACTCATTCTCCCAAGAATTAACTGACTTCATGAGATCATCTCAAGCCCCTGGGGGCAGTGTCACCCTGACCTAATTACCTTACCCTGAGCCTGCCCTCTTATAGGCTCTGTCACCTCCATATGACCGTGTTAGGGAGCAGTCTTTAGCACATGAACCTTCAAAGAGCAACTCCTCATACTGCAGCATCCCACCCACACAATAGACTGTGTCACCTCCACACAACAGAACAAGCCACTGGCTGAGACAGTAACATGAACTAACTTCAGTGTCATGTGCAGTAAAGGCAATGTATTCTGTCCTGTATATGACTATAACCTCCTGGAATATTTTTCAACTTTTCAGTTGCTCTGAGCTTCATCTAATTAGAGTTAAATGAAGAATGGTCCTATTTTACTTTGTTGTTGGCCAAGTTTATTCTGCCCCCATTACTTAACCCCATAGTACACCCCAAGAATAGAATCAGGGATTCACATTTTTGTTATCAGTTTTTACACAAGAGAAGATACGAATTTTTTTTTTCAGGTAGAGGTTATCTCTCGGTGTCTTGCCTTTGGAACATAGGACTAGGTGACCCAGCTCTGAATATTTATTTATCTTCCTCAGGAGGATTCAAACTCAACAACAGACAGCAGAAGTGGAGATTCCGACATTTGAATTTACTGCAGGCTGTTGTTTAAAAGTCAAATACTTCTTCCAGGAGGAAATATTGTGCAAAAATATTTTAATGCATGTTATGTTTTTGACTATAACAAACTCATTACTTACTACACACCCAAGAGAAAGTGATGCTGCTGACTCCAGGCATGTCCTTTAAATAGGTACTATAAATTATTAATAGTGTTTTTCAAGTTAGATTAACTTTTGTGTTTCCTGTTCTTGGTTACCACACTCAGTATAATTATTTCCAGCTCTATCCAATTACCTGTAAATTTCATATTTTCTTACCAGTTGAATAATATACCATTATGTATATGAACCATATTTTCATTATCCATACAACAGTTGATGGCCATTCAATTGTCTGCATTCTGGGAATAAAGCACCAACGGACATAAGTGAGCAAGTATCTCTGTAGTGGGGTCTATCTATCTGAATTTACACAGGACTCATGTTTTAAAAGTTGTTCTTGATAGGTTTTGGTTTGCGTATTTACACATGCAAATGACCAAGTGACAGGCATCTGAAGTGATAATGGATTTTATTTTTTAGTTTCTGAGACCAAAATGATAGTGCCAAACCCTTGGGAGGAAGTCTTCTAATGGGAATTTTAGAAACTACTAGAAGGTGGGGATTCCCAGTCAGCATTTCCGTTCTTTTTTCTCCTTTATTCACTTTACATCTGATAACAGTTCCTCTTGTCTCCTCTCTTCCCAGTCCCATCCTCACAAGTCCCTCTCCCTATTACCCCCTCCCCTTTTCTGAGGAGAAGGGGAAGCCCCACTTGAGGACCACTTTGCCCTGGATATCAAGTCACAGCAGGACTAAGCTAAGCCTATTTTCTTCCACTGAGGCCCAACCAGGCAGTCCAGCTAAGGGAAGGAGATCCAGAGGCAGGCAACAGAGTCAGAGACAGCCCCCTGCCCCAATTGTCAAGGGACCCACATGAAGACAAAGCTGAACATATGCTACCAACATTTCCTTAGAACAAATTTGTTTAATCATTCTTAAACATGCATAGTTGGCTTGTGTATTCTATCCCAGAACTAAAGACATTTTCATAGTTCTGTTGGGGTGGAGTTTTGAATGTCTTCTGTGTCTCTCTGAAGCAAAATACTGACATCATCCTTCCTGCTCATATGTAGCAGATGTGCAGCTTGGCCTTCATGTGAGTCCCGAACAACCGGAACGGGGGCTATCCCCAAAGCTGTTGCCTGCACATGGGATGTTTTATGCTAGCTGGGCTGCCTTGGGCCTCAGTGGGAGAGAACGCACCTAGCCTTGCAGAGAAGTACCAGGGTGGGAGGGTGACTTAGTTTGGGTTTTACTGCTGTGAACAGATACCATGACCAAGGCATCTCTTATAAGGACAACATTTTATTGGGCTGGGTTACAGGTTCAGAAGTTCAGTCCATTATCATCAAGGCAGGAACATGGCAGCATTCAGGCAGGCATGGTGCAGGAGGAGCTGAGAGTTCTTCTTCATCTAAAGGCTACTAGTGGAAGACTGACTTCCAGGCAGCTAGGATGAGGGCCTTAAAGCCCACACCTACAGTGACACACCTACTCCAACAAGGGCACGTGTACTCCAACAGGGCCATACCTTCTAGTAGTGCCCCTCCCTTGGTCGACCATATACAAACCATCAGAGAGGGATGTGAAGAGGAACCTCAGCCCACTCAGAGGGAAAAGGGAGGGGAAGGGGGAAGAAACGTGGGAGGGGGTGATGCAGAGGTGGTCAGTGATCAGGATGTAAGGTGAGTAAGTAAAAAAATAAAATTAAATTTAGAAAAAGTAGCATTATCTAGCGACATAAATTGTGGCTCCTATAAAATCTTAGCTTACTCACATATCTGAGAAAACTTGCTGTGCTGCCATTAGGCCTTTATGATGTGGATTCTGGTTCTCTCAGGGAACTGCACTCTGGATACATTTTTTTCTACCCAAAACATTGCCTTTAATATTTTCAAGGGTCTACAAATTGAAAATGTGTTACTTTATAGCCACGCCAAATTTTATTAGGAGAAGCTGTGAAATGAAGCAAGCAAAGTTAATATTTGTCTGTGGAGGGTTGGCCCTCTGCCCAGCAGTTGATGGCCAATACAAATGAACTCAGTGGTGTTTTACACATTTTTGTATACTTTTTGTTTATGTTTTGTGTGTGTGTGTGTGTGTGTGTGTGTGTGTGTGTGTGTGTGTGTGTGTTTTGCCAGTCTTCTTTTCTTGTGTATTATAATTTCTGATTTTGTGTTTTTATGAGTTTTGCTTGTAGGTGAACATATATAGTTTCTTAATCTTTCTTTTTGCTTGTTTTTTTTTCCTGTTTGTTTTTTAAAGACAGAGACAGAGACAAAGAAAGGGCAGGCATGAAGTTAGGAGGGTAGGACAATGGGGAATATCTCAGAAGAATTGGAGTAGAGGAAATTGTGATCAGAATATATGTATGAAAATAATATTTTCCATTAAAAATATATATTGAAATAGTGTGTTTTTGTGTGTGATGCACTTGAATGTGTGGGCGTGTGTTAAGTGTGATTGAAGCATCTAGATTAGAATACAAAGTTTTCCTGAATGCATGACCTGACTTGTGCTGCTTACTAGTTTTCTCTAATAAATGCTTAATTATATCCCTAAAAATGAAGTTTTGTTTCAGATGATTGCAATATGTAGTATATGGAGACTCGGAGTCTAAAACAAGAATGCAGCCCAGTAGTCTGCTTTCTCTTGGGCCTGGCTGGATGAATTACATCTTGGTCTCCTTTCTGTTGCTGTGACAAAGGCAATTTGGGGGGAATAAAGAGTTCATTTTAATTTACAATTCCAGGGTATACTTTATTGTAGAGAAGTCAAGGCAGAGGGAACTTGAAGTAGCTGGTCAGAGCCACAACCAAATGTGGACAGAGAATTAATGCATGCTTGCAAGTGCTCCGCTGCCTTTCTCCTCTTCCTTAGTCTACACCCAGCCTTTGAAATGATACTGCATACATTCAGTGCGCATCCTCCCATACTACTTAACTTGGTCAAGAAAACTCCCATCCTATGGGCTAGCACAATCCTAACAACTCCTCTCTGAGACTCTCTTCCCCACACGATTCAAGATTATAGCAAATTGACTACATATGATGACTAACCATCATATGTAGACATAATTGGTTTAGCCAGCTCAGTTGATATGTCAGGCGAGGATAATTTCTACCATGTTTGGTTTAGAGACTATTCAACATTTCAGTAGATATTACTGGCACAGAAGCCCTAACTGTGTACAGTTATTTGGGTGTATATTTTCAAAATAATTGATTGTTTTGACAGTTACTTTCCCATGCTCTCAAATATAATGCAGCCATTGTAAAGAAGTGAATTTTATGCTTGCCGAGATATTTAAGCATCGCATGGCCACCTTGCCCCGTCACCCCCCTTATTTTATTAACATGATTCTAATTTGTCCCATCGGATATTCCCTGCCTGTAAGCTCTGACAATCCAATGAAGTTCCTAAAACATAGGAATCATATCTGTATCAATTATTTAGCACCACAGTGCCTGTTACAGAGAGAAAAAAAAAGAGTCAATAATTCTTAAGTACGAATAATCACATGGCTAAAAAATAACTAATTTCCTGTCATTTTCATCTAAGTTCTTTGCTGTGCTTCTCTTTAACAACTATTCTTTCTTGCAAATGTTCCTCTGCCATTAAAGGCCTTCTGGTTTCATATAATTTCCTGCTATAAATTTGTGGGCTAGGATGTGATCCTGTTTCATTTCTTTCTACATCATCTAATCTCTTATAGACTTTCTAGACTGAAAATGCAGCAATAGTTTCTGGAAGAGGAAGTGGATGGATTTAAAAGATGTGTTGTAATGCTTTAAAATGCCCGGTTATAAAAATTAAAAAATCCAAGGTACTTAAAAAGTTAGCTTATATAAAACAGTTTACACTAAAAACAGAACAGAACAAAACAGAACAGAGCAGAAATAATCAGTCCTGAATATGTGCAGCCCCACTTCTCTTCCCTACAGAGGTAACTTTTACATTTTTAAATATTTCATAGACATTGCCACTTGTTCCTTTAATATGGTTGCGGCATGAGTTACTGGCCTTTAATATAATACATAAGATGCTACTTCAGTTGGACTAATGTCTGTAATCTCCTTTTCATTTCCTTCCACAATTAGATGTATTTTCTACTGGTTAGTATTGTAAAATTACACTTTCACAATTCATATTTCACCAATAAATCGTACTTTTCTACCTTTTTAAAGTGTTCTATCGTCACTCCCACCTAGGACCAGCTATGAGCACACGCAGCATTTTTGCATAAATGAGGAACAGGTGTTCTTGAAAGGGTCACAGGACTAGCAGCTTCTGTTTGCATCAAAAACCTGTCTGGTCCCCCAGATGTTGGCTCTCAGCCCTCACTGTGCTGATACCTGGGCACCTTCATGCAGTACAAACTGTCATCATGTATTGATCCATTACCTGAACCCCCCTCTCCCCTATTACAGTCCAATTACTTTTTACTTTTCAACCTTTACATTTTATTTTGTAACCCCAATATTCTGTGCTTTGTATGTACATTAAATAGTAATGTAAGGAATTTATTTTATTATGCTACTGTGTGATTTCATGAGTACATTTCGGTTTTGTTGCATATCCTTTAATTTTCCTGAAATTGCTATTTTTCATTTTTATTCTTGACCCATGTCCATTTCCCCTCATCGGACATCATTCAGTCCTTGCTCCAAACTAGACTAATTGATCTTGGCACCTGCTATGTGTGGGAGCTTTTCTAATTGTTTTCTTGGGTTGAAGCCATCATTTCCTGGATCCCACATCTAACTTTTATTTATTTACTTCTCTAATTTGCTTTTGCCAGGTTGGAGCACAGACTTTGGTAACTACTTACAAGAGAAGTAAGGCTTGTTTCCTATGTATCTGAACTGTCTTTTCATTGCCTTCAAATACCATTATTTGACAGCTAGCAAAATGCTAACAGAACACTTCTCAGATCTTTAGTTATGTCTCTAGAAGGCAGAGGTCTTCTAGAACAAAACAATAGAGGAGATGTCTATTCTTAGCCAAACTTCACATTGGACATTTGAAAGATGCTTCAGCAATTAAGAATCTTTGCCACTCTTCCAGAGGACCCAAGTTCACCTCCTAGGACCCACATCAGATAGCTCACAAACTCCAGGTGACATGACACTGTGGTGGATTGTATATGCTTGGCCCAGGGAGTGGCAGGATTAAAAGGTGTGGCCTTGTTGGAGTAGGTGTGTCACTGTGGACATGGTCTTAAGACCCTCACCCTAGCTACCTGGAAGTCAGTATTCTGTTAGCAGCCATCAGATGAAGATTTAGAACTCTCAGCTTTTCCTGTACCATGCCAGCCTGGATGCTGCCATGTTCCCGCCTTGATGATAGTGGACTGAACCTCTGAACCTGTAAGCCAGCCCCATTAAATGTTGTCCTTTAAAAGACTTGCCTTGGTCATGGTGTCTGTTCACAGCAGTAAAACACTAAGTCAGACACACTCTTCTGACATTAACAGCAGTAGAAATGAGAGAAAAGCAACTAATAGTTCTACTCAGCTGCAGAGCCCATGACCCACAACAATAAGTAACATGGCAGGATAGCACCATCATACAATAGTGGTACTTATATATGAGAGGCAACCAACAATTGTCTAATTGTAATTAAGGCAATTGTCTAAGTGTAATTGTGAGTAATAGAGAATTCATGCCTGGTGTTGTAACCTAGCCAATTACATTTGGCTGGTGAGATCACAGCCCTGGAAGACAACATGCTACCACCACTTTCCTAAACAAATATAACTTTTGTGAACAAAGTATAACAATTATATTTCTGCATTCCAAAAACTTATCCTTACAATCACAGATGAGTGTACTTAAGGCCCCTAGTTAAAGAAGATTCTCTCTGCAGCAGACAGAGGCTATTACAGAAACCTACAACGAGTCAATGGACAGGGATTCCCAACACTAACTGATAAATCTATAATGCAGCCCCTACACTTAAGACTCAGAGAACATTGTGGAAGAGGAGACAGAAAAGTATAGGAGCCCAAAGACTAGGGTATCTGTTGCAATATAGTGTCTTCTACACATAATGGGGAAGCTACAGCCAGGAAACCGAAAATAAATAATTGAACAAGATCTGAACAATGACAATAGCAGTTGACATGGCAACATGAATGGGGGAAATTTCACAGTGCCTCAACATTAAAGAAGAACCTACAGCAAATTAATGGCTGATGAGAGAGAGGAAGGGAAGGAGAGAGGAGAGAGAGAGAGAAAGAGAGAGAGAGACAGAGAGAGAGAGAGAGAGAGAGAGAGAGAGAGAGAGAGAGAGAGTCAATCTTTTCAAAAAAGGAACCCCAAGACAGTTTATCAAATCCCAATTGCTCAGCCTTAAACACATATGCATGAGTTCGACATTAAATGGACTCAGCAGGTTGTGTGTATGTGTGTGGGTGTATAACAATAAGAGGACATGAATTTAAGAGGGAGTGGAGGGAACTTGGAATGAGTTGCAGAAAGAAGAAAAGGTAGAGATTATGTGAGTGTAGCATGTGTATAATTGTGGGACCATGAAAGGCAGTCTGTTTTCTGGTAGAGCTAAGGTTTGAACCCCATAGGCCCAATAAATTGTCTCCAGCCTATAAGGGATGGCAGATGTTTGCCAGGCTCCTAGAAAACAGCTCCTGACACATGCCTATATCTCTCCATAGGTCTGTGACATTTGGTCACGTAAAAAAGGAAATGTCCCCCAAGCCCCTCCTCAGGTAGAGGCGTGGCCATGTGGCCTCAACATCTCCATGTTAGTGAGACACCTAGAGGCTTAGCCATGCCCCTTCTCAGTTACTATTTCAACCTCACCCCTCCCTGACAGCATGGTGGTATGGTCTTACCCATACCGCTCTCCACAATGAAAATAAACGCTCTGAAACTCTGGACTGTCTCTCTTCATTTGCTGTGGAAAACAATGGAACCAGCCTTTACCTAAAAAGCCATGTATAGCCTCCCTCCGAAGCTGTGGCCATCCACCCAAGCCGAAGCAGCTAGCCAGTGCCCAAGTTGTCAACCGGTCCCTGGTGGGGACCCCAGCTGCACTCTTTCCCACTTCGTTCCCAGCTCTAAGGCAGCATCCAGTGGTGTCTGCGATGCCCAGAGCCTGAGAACCCCTTGAGCTGGCTGTGGTGGGCTCTCTTTAGGAACCACGGCCCCCGCCCCAACCCACAAGCTGTGTCTCTGCAGAGGCTTCTCACAGCCTGACTAGCTCAGAGGCCTGTGGGGGTGCGCACGGTCAACTTCCTACATGTCCCGCCTCTCTCAAGGGCCACGAGCACTCTGAGTGGATGCATGGGACTTCACTCTCCATCCAACGCAGGTTTGATCCAACATATAGTAAAGTCTAAAAATTAAAAACAAAATCATGTGTATTCTCATTTTTCCTCTAAAGGCAAGAGCACAATGTTGTATTAGTTGTGTTTCTCATTGCTCATGACTTGTGGACACCAGAAAATTCTATTGTGCTGACTTTATGCCATATTCAACCTCTTTCATAGCATCCCCAGGAAACTATAATTCTCAGGATAATGGTAATGTTCTCACTTTTATTGTTTACTGATGTTTCTAATCTCACCTGCCCAAAGGCTCATGTTGGTTCATTGTCATAGGATAATAGCTAAAAGTAAAAGAACATTTTAAAAGCACCATTCCATGACATGTGGAACAAAGCTAACCCCAAGAAACAATTTTACTTTAAAAATTTTCCATTACCTAATTGGGAACAAAATGCTTTGAAAACCTTTAATGTGTATGAGACATAGAAGGCATAGTACAAAATAGGACAGGCAAAGTCTCTCTCTTCATTCCAGAGGTTTCCTGAGAGATTCAGATGGGTTCGATCAGTACTGGCTGGAGTACCTCTCAGCAGACTACACCTCTAGATCTCATTTTCTAGTACAAAGTACAAAGTCTCCAGTAAGAGTCAAACAGAAAAGGCTTGGTGCAGTTTGCTCTCCAGCCAACAGCTGCATGGTTATTTGGTATCTATTTTTATGGAGCCCCTCTAAGTGGGTGATCAATGAGAAGCAGATGGAGTTTGCATCCAAGTAGACTAAGTGTCCTTAAACTTTGAAGAATACCCACCCAACATCTAAAAGTAGATGCTGAGAGGCAGGTAAATTTCATTTCCTGGAATAGAGTGTTTGTCTGCCTCTTTTATTTTTTATCACGGAACCTCTTGTACTAATTCAATAGCACATAGAACCAGACAAGGCAAGCCAACATTGCTGTTTTCTGATTACAGGCTCAGCTCACCGGATTATCACGTCAAAGCTTCCTAACTGTCACAAAATGGTGCAAACTTAGAACTTTTCCAGTTTAAACTCTGGGTATAAAACTCTTCAGATGACATGGCAGTTGTTCAGTTTCCTCTTAATGAGGCTGGCAGCAGCCACTTAGAGGCCCCCCAAGTCCAGACTTTAGCATGGAAGTAGAATGTTAAACAGCCCTGGGCAGCACAGCCAACCTACAGCTAAGTGTCGGGCGATTACTCATTCCAAACCACACATTTGGCATCATCTACACAACTGGCATATTAACCACCTGCAATCTGTTCAATAAAAGGAGGCTTCTTTTCTGTAGGGCACCATGCAAAACCAACAATGATTTCTGTGTTTATCTGTTTACTTTTTATGGCTCTCCTGAAATATCTTTCTTAATAGTCTTCTGCTTAAAAACAAACTTGCTGTGTCCCCTGTCTCTTGTGAAGGATATCACACACTGGCAAAGATGGCAGTGCTTTTTAGTGTGAGTGGCACTCATGATTGCTCCATAGAGGATCTGATGAATAGTAGTGCTGAGCTGAGCTAAGCCCACGACACACTAGATGTATCATGGCAGTTAAACCTGAGAGTCCTAGGCCATACTTCTGTAGTCTACCTTGTGTATGCCTGTGTGCGCTGAGATTTTGAAATAGTTTAGAATAGAACTTAATGTTCTGTCTGGTCCTCTATACATGCTCTAAAGCAGGAGTCACATTCCTGTGGGGTGGATCCTTGGAAGTTTAAAAGCCAAGCAATTTGTTGACGGTACTGATATGGCATAAGTGTGGGGCTTGGAAAGAAAATTTTTCAACTCAAAACTTCCAAGACCCAACAAGGAAGAGATAAAACCACCCTACTATGCACTACCTCAACACTGAGTGTTTACAGTGACAGTGCTTCCCTTTAGTAACCCTCATCCTACTTCCAGAGTGGTTGAGAGCACAGATCCCTAGATGTCAGCTTTCCTTCCATCTTTCTTTCTCAATACTTCACATTATCTTCCTTTAAGAAGCATTAACCCAGCATCCTTCTGCTCCCCCACCCCACCAGTCCTCTAATGCGTCTCTATTATCACTTAATGAAGTTCAGCCACCTTTATAATATGTTCATCAAAGGTTTGCCACTGCTTTCTCTCCGATCAAAGCTCTCTAGACTATTTTTCACTTCTCTTTTTACTAGCCTACCTGAAGAAAGCTCATTGCCTCTGATACAGCTCATCTATGTGAAATTATCCCAATGGTTCTCAATCTTCCTAATGCTGCAACCCTTTAATATAGTTCTTCATGTCGTGGTGACCCCCCAACCATAAGATTATTCTTGTTGCTACTTTATAACTGAAATTTTGCTACTGCTATTAATCATGATTTAAATATAGGATATGGAAGCAGGATATCCGGTATGTGATCCTTGCAGGGGTCTCAACTAACAGATTGAGAACCATTGCTTCTGCAATAAGGACTGTAGTTGCTTACAGAGGCTCAGTGCTCACCGTGTTCTCTGAGTCTCTTTTGGAATAGGGGATAAGCCTAAAACAGCAGGGGCAATCTTTCTTTCTTTTTTTTTAACTGGTTATTTTGTTTATTTACATTTCAAATGTTGTCTCCCTTCCCAGTCTCCTCTCCATAAATCCCCCATCCCACCCCCTCTTTGCCTCTGAGGGGGTGCTCCTCCACCTACCCACCCACTCCTGCCTCACTGCTCTAGCCACCTCTTTTGTTGGGGCATCAAGCCTCCACAGGACCAAGGGCCTCCCCTCCCATTGATGCCTGATAAGGCAATTCTCTGGAGCCATGAACCCATCCATGCATACTCTTTGGTTGGTGTTTTAGTCCCTGGAAGCTCTGGGGGTCTGCTTAGTTGATATTGTTGTTCTTCCTATGGGGTTGCTATCCCCTTCAGTTCCTTCAGTCTTTCCCCTGACTCTTCCATTGGGGTCCCCAGGCTTAGTCCGATGGTTGGCTGTGAGTATCTGCATCTGTATTGGTCAGGTGCTGGCAGAGCCTCTCAGAGGACAGCTATATCAGGCTTCTGTCAGCAAGCACTTCTTCACATCAGCAATAGTGTGGGGGGTTGGTATCTGCAGATGGGATGGATCCCTAGGTCTCTGGATGACCTTTCCTTCAGTCTCTGCTTCATCTTTTTGTCCCTGTGTTTCCTTTAGACAGGAACAATTCTGGGTTAAAAATTTTGAGATGGGTGGGTGACCCCATCCTGCAACTTTACATCTTTACAAGTCATCTGTATTTTTTTCTCTTCTCTTCTAAGGCCCAAGAATCTGAGGACTACAAATGCACTATGTGACTGGGAAGTTAGGCTGATGTATCTACTTGTTCATCCTTTGCAAGACACGTTAGAGCTTGTAGTTGTCACCACAGAGGAGTATGGCATTTCATGTTTACTATCAAGAAATTCCTTCATTAGCAATTTATTTCAGTTTCCTTAATTTGAATATGATTACAAATATTTACAATGGCACTAGCAGATAACTTCTTAACCATTCCTTAGATTAATTAAAAAATTAAGTATATTATTTATGTTGTATTTTGGATTTGACCTGCTGCTCATATCACTTGAAAAAACAAGATATCCAAAATTCTGTAAGGGAAAATATTTCAATTGTTTTTTGATACGATTAGTCTGGCTGATGACAAGATATGAATAAGTCCAAGATTCTGTTCTTGACATTTACACTTTGTCCTAAGGAAATGTGTTGGGATTATCTAGTTCATTGTATCTTAAACTTTCTGTGATCTCTGAATCAGTAATGTGTAGGATAAGGGTGGGGATGGAACAAAATGGTAAAGGAAGGCACATGCTGAGGGACAAGTGACACTAACGACCTTAGAAAAATTCATATGGGAACCTACTGTTTTATGAACTTTCTAAAACATACATGAGTAAACATACATGTATAAAAAATGCATGTATAAAAAAGTATTTAAGTGGAGTTACTCTATAACGGGACCAGCACCATTCCCAGGCAACATAGGCTATTAAACCAAAAAAACCTGCTTCCATGTGTGGGTTGTTGTTCAGTGAGGTCCCATAGACTTCTAAATGGACATGAAGAAATCAAGCGAGTGCTGATCTGCCCTGGCTAGCTTTTATAGTGCTGGAAGATTCTATATGCTACTGGAGAGAGGTGGAATTAACAGTCCTACACAGTTGTAGAGCTGCAACAGCTACTGGCCTGGCAAGAAATACTCAGTGGTACAATAGTGTCATCGATGTTTTGAGAATAACCAATCACTTTCTGCATTGTTCCAAAATTGTTTTGCTTCCTCAACATACAGATAATCCTGTACTTGTCTCCTTAGCTAACATATATAGAATTTAAAGGAGCCTCTCTTTGAAATTCTACCCTTAAAAAGGTTAAAACAGCAAGGTTTGTATACATAAGCACACCATATATATATGTAAATCATCTAGAGGGCATTTCTGCAAATAGCTTGGTTCATTAGCACACAGCTATAACCCATGTACTTGTAAAGAAGAGGTAAAAGCATTGTGAGTAGATATAGGTAGACCCTCTACCACAAAAAAGAAAAGAAATATGAAAAAAGAAAGAAACAAGGAAAAGACAAGAAAAGAGGACACGGAGCAGGAGAAGAATGAGGAGAGAGGACAAACACCCATATCTTCTCTTCCAACACTGTAGTTTGATTGCTCTGTGCAGAAGGCCCACAGCCTACTCAACATTCTGTGGGGTCAGTTGCCTGCAGGGTTGTTAACCATTACTCTGTGATTGACAGCTTTTTCCTTGCAAGTTATCCTATACATCCCTGCTTCAGAAGGCCCCAAACTGTTCTGTTCCATCACTACCTGATACCATCACCTACGCCCCACTGTACACTTCCATCAACTCTCCATGGTTAATTTCCATTAATGGTGAAGGCTCTGTTGCCTGCATAGTAAATGTCTATAAACTATGAGGTTGTGCCTGTACAATAGACAGCTTTTCTTTGTGGGTTATGTCCAGAAACGTAAAATACCAACACTGAAACATCATTTCTTTGGGATGAAGAAATAGATATAATTAAATGTAAGCATTCATAAGAGAATGGCCTGATGGTATATTTTTTCTTAGTTTGTCTCACACAACCAAAAGAAAAGTTAGATGAGTAACTCCTGAGACAGAGCTGAGAACACTAGAGCCCTCTGTGAGCAACAGAAAGGAGGTATGAAGATGCCCTTGCTTTTTATTTCATCATTCCCTTGATACAGATGTGGTATGTGTGAGTATCTGTGAGTGAACTTGTGAAATCTTCATCATGGGAAGGGGAAATACCGTGTAGGCATATAGATAATTTGGTTGGAAAAATTCTGGTATAAATAGAAAAGGGGTTATCTCCAGCTCACAGCATTTGACATAATCATTTTCCTTTATATTTATTAGATACAAACATCTACATTATACTTGTATAGCTTCTACATGTGGCTTATTCCTTAAAAGACTAAAAGTATAAATTTTTGTGTAATCAGAAATGTAAAATTTTGAATCTTTTTACAACCAGAAGTTCATGGCAACAATTGTTTATTGTGATGAAATGATAAAATCAGCTAGAGCAGAGTTCGAAGGAATTTCAACTGCATCTGAATCAGAAGCCGAAGAATATAAACTCATGCATGACCAGAAAATGAATTACTAAAATTTCATGAATGGCATACAAACTACTTGATAGAACAACGTGATGGAAGGATTTACATTCCAATAAAGTAGGTCAGGTGTAGCTGGCGTAACTTTCCTGAGTCATGAAAATGGAAGTAACTGTGTCTACAGTTCAAATAGGTCACAATAAAGGGACAATAAAATTACTAGATGTGTGCCATTTGTTGTCATTTTCAGGGGCGATGCTTGAAATGAGCACACATTAACACTGAGTGGTGGCAAGGTGGGCTGGGGCAAGCCACGACCTGAGAGCCCACACAAGCATTAGACAGCGCTATTCTCCCATTGGTTTGTATTTCTGTTGCTAAGGGGACTGTGCAAATCAGATAAATGTCAAACTCCTAATTCACCCAGACACGGCTCTTACAGCAGTGAGGCCAATCTAATTATCTCAGTGCAGAGACAGTGGGAGGAGAGATGAGACAACTTTCCAGTGGGAAAACAAGATAAAGAAATACAGAACTCTCCAGCATCATCTATGGATTGAGCACATGGCTTCCAGCCGACCTCAGTGTCTCACTCCTGTCTCCAAGCCCAAAGCTGCGTCTTGCAAAATGACAAGACCAGCTTCCCACTAGAGCTAGACAGAGCTGTGAGGGAGTTAAGATTTGTACATGTTTTTCCTTACTTCATTTTACGATTCTGGAGATTGAACGGAGGGCTTCATCCATGTTTAGCAAGTGCTCTGTCACCTGCCCAGCATATTTTCGCTCTGCTTTTGACTTGCTATTTTGAAACAGAATCTCACTAAGCTCTTCATGCTGGCTCTGAGCTTACTCTGTAGCCCAGGGAGGACTTCAACTTGTGATCCTCCTGCCTCAACCTCCTGAGCAGCTGGGTTACAGGAGTGTACCACCAGGACTGGCTCTATGCTAATTTTTTCCTGTATTTTTTTTATTGGTTATTTTATTTATTTATATTTCAAATATTATTACTTTTCTCAGTTTCCCCTCCACAAACCTCCTATTCCCTCCCCAGCCCTGCCTCTATAAGGGTGCTCCTCCACCTGCCCACCCACTCCTGCCTCAGCTCCCTAGCATTCCCCTACTCTGGGGCATCAAGCCTCCACAGGACCAAGGGGCTCCCCTCCCACTAATGCCAGATAAGACCATCCTCTGCTACATATGCAGCTGGAGCCATGTGTCCCCTCATGTGTACTCTATGATTGGTAGTTTAGTCCACGAGAGCTTTGGGGGGTCTGGTTGGTTGATATTGTTTTTCTTCCTATGGGGTTGCAAACCCCTTCAACTCCTACAGTCCTTGCCCAAACTCCTCCATTTGGGTCCCCACGCTCAGTCGCTCAGTCCAATGTTTGGTTGAGTACATCCTTATCTGTATTGGTCAGGCTCTTCCAGAGCCTCTCAGGGGACAGCTATACTAGGCTCCTATCAGCAAGCTCTTCTTAGCATCAGCAATAATGTCTGGGTTTGGTGTCTGCAGATGGGATGGATCCCTAGGAGGGGCAGTCTCTGGGTGGCCTTTCCGGCCCTCCCATGTATCAGAGCAGCTCAGAAGACTAACATCCAGGCACTGCTGTGAGTAACTTATGATTCTGAACATTACTAGTCAATATTCAATCTGTGGGTTCAGTTATATCCTTTCCATGTATAACACTACGTAAGTATAAAGAGATTAAGTACTTGATCTAGTTACACAGCTAATTCATCACAAGGCTGGGACACTAGCAAGCAAAGCTTTTTCCTTTACAGCCACACTGTATTCTGAGAAAATGGCTTGTATAAATCTGACCAGATAGAACAATATTTTATCTTCTTCATGGCAAAAATGGAATGAACTAAAGAGACAAAAAAAAATAATAATAACCAAGAGGGGAAAGAAATGGGGAATGACTCGTGAACAGTGGGGCCCACTATGGCTCCATCCATACAGTAGAATATTACTTGATATTACTTGGTGAGAAAACACAACACATACCCGACCCCAACATTGCCACAAGGATTAAGTCTCAAGTGCGGTGTGACAAGTGATCGAAGCCAGCCATGAAGTCCGTATTCTGTACAATTTAATCGATAGGACAGTCTGGAGAGAGCAAACCTTAGAGAAAAGTGGCTTCTAGACTTTGAGTTAAGAGTAAAGGTAGCTATAGAGCTGTTTCAAAGAACTTAGGGGGTGTGAGTTTTGCACGCATTGTCGGGAATTTCAGCTAACACATTAAAAAGAGTAAATTTTACTTCATGTAAGTTAAACTTTATTTTCAAAAAAATGAGATCATGAAACACAACAATTTGAAAATTCTGCTTCCTTTGTTTGGATTCAAGTTACTGTGCAGCCTTTTCTATAAACAACATGTTTCTGATGTATGATCAGATAAAGGTTGCTTTATTTTGACCTGGAGCTAATTGAAAATTTATTTTAAAATCATGCCTTGAAAAGTTAGTCCTAACTATTAGACTCTAATTAGACTCTATGGGACTCTAGTCCCAGATACCTGGGAGACTAAGGATAGAGGATAACAAATTCAAGGCCTTTCCAAGTCTAAAGAGTGATCAAGGCACGCCTAAGCATCTTAGCAAATTCTGTCTCAAAATAATATTCACATCTATATCTGTATCTGTATTTGTATCATCTATTTGTATCTGTATCTAAATGGATATAAACGCACACATATAATAAACATGTATGTTTATTATAGACATGTGCCTGAGAATATAGCTCCGTTGTATTAGGGCTCTTGCTTAGAAGCATAAGGTCCTAGGGTTCAATCTCTAATACCTGAAAAAGAAGAAGTTTAATTCTAAATCAATAGATTATAACCCATTGGAAACTCATATTGATATTAAATACATTAATATCTGAAGGAAAGGAGAAAGTTATTCTTTACAGTAGATTCCAACTTATGATAGCTGACTTGTCAACCTGATTCAGAGCCGTTTCTATGAGAGCTCTATAGAGATAATTAGCTTAGGAGAGAGGATTCCCCTCTCAAAGTAGACAACACCTTTCAGCTGGCAGCCTAGATAGATAGAGATAGGTCTGAGGAAAAAGCTGCCTGGGCTTGCCAGCCCAGCCTTTGTTTTTTCTTTCTGAATGTGTGTGTGTGTGTGTGTGTGTGTGTGTGTGTGTGTGTGTGTGTGTGTGTGTGTGTGTGTGTGTTTGTGTGTGTGTGTGTGTGTGTCTGTGTGTGTGTGTCTGTGTGTGTGTGTCTCTCTGTGTGTGTGTGTGTGTGTGTGTCTGTGTGTGTGTGCACATGTGTGCATGTGCACATGTGTGTGTGCACGCATGTCTTGCTACTGCTACCCTCTGCTGATACCAAGCTCTAGCCACCTGTCCTTTAGAATGCAGACTCAATGCCAGTTATTCTCCCAAGGGCTCCCCGGCTGGCTGTCAGCACTTGGGTAGGACTGCCGAGGCATTCTAGCTTTGTGGGATGAGAATCTACCCAGTTCTCTTCCTCTCCAGCCTGCAGACAGCCATGATTGGATCACCTAGCCCGATAGTGGAAGCTAATCTCTTTTCCTAATACGTATCCTTCCACTCTGGTTCTCAGGGGTGAGATTTATTAAACCTTCTCCACTCTTGATCCCTCTATGCCTAAGACAATTTTAAGTACAACCCCAGGTATATACAGATACTCAAATCAAATACTTACTGATAATAAATTACATATTCATATATACATCACCAGTTATTACAGACAAAACAGAATTTCATGCTAATGGGGTGGATTTTCATTTTATTTCTAGGTTAAAAAAAAATTTTTTTTAAATCCTGCTGGCTATTTGATACTGCAGGATGCACATCATCTTCAGTGGTTTTCACAATTGATCCGAATTTCAGTTTTCTAATCTGTAGGGCTGAGAAAGTCACTTCCCCCTAAGTACCTAGCACAAAATGGCAGAAGCTTGTTTAGGGACATTTCAGAGATGGTTGGAAATTCTGTCCTAACTCCAAGTCAAACTGCATTTAACAATTTTAAAATTACAGTTTAATTGTTGTGTGTGTGTGAGTGTGTGTGTATGTGTCTATGCGTGTTTGAGAGAGAGAGAGAGAGAGAGAGAGAGAGAGAGAGAGAGAGAGAGAGAGAGACTATTCACCATATTGCTTGTGTGGACATCAGAGGAGAACATTCTGGAATTGGTTCTCTCCTTCCACTATATGGGTCCTGAGGATAGAACTTTAGCCAGGCTAGGCAGTAAGCTCCTTTAGCCACTGAACCATTTAGTGGGTCCTTTTAGTTTTTTTTTTTTTTTTTTTAGGGAAACTTGAATCAGTATTTCCAGCATTATAAACCAACCATTCTAACACAATACCATCCGAAGACACACTAATCAGTAGGTTCTAAACAAGTTGACGAGTGCTTGATGAAGACCGGGGTACCCCCACATGCTTCTGAAATGTGCTTACTGCTTTTAGTAATAGCAGGAGAGAGAAAACTACATAGCAAGAAACTTTAACGGATAATCATGGTTAACATCCACAGTGCTGAGACAAACTGATATTGCATGCACCCTGATGTGATATGATGTGCCAAGTTCATCTTACCAGGTCCTGTTCCTGCCAAGAATGCATAAACTGCAACTGAATCTAATTGGGAGAAAAGAGCAGACAAAGCGAAACTCAGGGGCATTTTATAAACTAGGTTGTGCTTGTCTAAAATGTCAGATCACAGAAAGTTAATAAAAACACAGTTCAAGAAATTGAATGATGAATGACAGCTGAATACTGCATGTGAGCCTCATGATTAGACCTGAGACTGAGGGAAAGAACGGTAAAGAATATCACTGGAACAGTTGATGAGTTTTAAAAATGTCCTTTCAATCAGGTGAGAGAATTATTGCCGGGGACCAGCTCCAGCTGAGGGCGAGGCTTGGAGCGGGTGGATACAAGGGCAGCAAGGGAAGAATCAGACACAGGACGCCATTTCACTTTCCTTTCATGAGAGACTGGACAGAGAGGAAGCACATCTGAGTATGGCCTGATCTACTGTGACAACCTTTGTCTCCCACAGGCTTTATTTATACATAAAATCATTTCCTCAGAAACATTCATTGATTACACAGCTTTTCAAAATACATTCTCTTCTAAAGTCTTCCTTGATTACGTAAGAATATTGAAAGAGGAACGAGGCAAGCAAACAGCATTTTCATGAGAACTAAAAATTAACATTGTGATAAAATCAATTGTCTTTTAACTCAGTATCTTCTTCCTTAAGATTGGTGTTGTAAAGCCTATGGTTACAGAAATATTAGACAGGATGACTCTATTTGAATTTGATTCTGATTCTGTTTGGCACAGAACTGATAGATCAAAAGTTATTTCCCACTACCTGTTATATAAAACTTGGCATTCTACCACAATTCAATCTCTCTGACCCTTATTACTTTCCTTCCACTATCTTTCTTTTATAATTGGCATAAAACCACCATCTTTTTTCTTTGATTCTTAAAATACTGTACAGTCCCTTGCTTAAGCAGCAGTCTGTTCTTGTTTTTCTATAAGATCAGAAAAGTTATGGCCTGACAAGTCTGTTCAGGAAGATAGGCAGTTCACCAAGCTAAAATGCTTTCCTCTGTGTCTCTGTCATGAACCCTTGTTTCAATATATTTCCTATCTTTATTACGAATCTATAAATAGAAGAACATCAAGATTCCTAAAACTGGTTACTTTTGCCTTCAGAAAGGTACCAAGGCTTGCCATTAACAGTATTATCAAAATCTTTTCCTATTAATACTAGTTCCTTATTTCTGAAGTTGAACATGGAAACTTAGTGATTTAATTACAGCTTGTCAGCTTCTAGAATTTCCCTGTTTTCATTCTTTAATAAGTTTTCTCAAATCTTTTCTTTCATGTTAACTAATAACATTCATTACTGATCTATCTATATATATCTAAGTAATAAATTCTAAGAAAGACACAATTTTCTGCATAACTGTTTTCTGGGGAACTTTCATTAATTTAATTCTTGTTATACCTGCCCAGATATCTCTATCTATCTATCTATCTATCTATCTATCTATCTATCTATCTATCAGTACTCCAGCCTGTCTCTGACCCTGATTTTCATAATCATGATATACCCAATAAAATTCAGCACCAAAGACAGTTTGCATAACCATTCTAATAAAACCAGTTCATCCAACCCTGCACTAGGGAGGCAATGATATTTGCTGTTATCATAGCAATGACTTGGTCAAATGTCTTTGGAATTATCAGCCCAAAATAGCACAATAGCACCCAGCTGCTCTACAGGACAATTATGTTTGGTCAAGTTTGGGGGAATCGGTTGTTTTTTTTTTTTTTTTTTTTTTTTTTTTTTTTTTTTTTTTTTTTTTTTTTTTTTTTTTTTTTTTTTTTTTTTTTTTTTTTTTTTTTTTTTTTTTTTTTTTTTTTTTCCTTTCCTGTGCATGTGGATGTTAGAGTATTAACACCAGTCCTTCAGTATCCTGGAGAATCAACAATGGTACTAAATAAAGTCTATCATTTAAAGAGTCTATCCCTGTATCAGATACTTTTAAATGTAAATTATTATTTGGAGAGTGCTGTTGCTGTTCTCATCTTACAGATAGGGAATCCAGGACCCTAAGAGAGAACCTGACTGATATGTAGAACCACTACTCTTAATAAACTCCTAGAGTTTAATCACTAATCACTAATAAATCATTAGTGATAACTCACCCATAACATGAGTACATTAATTACCTATGCATACAGTTTAATCTTAAAGATAGAAAATCTAAAACAGCAAGAGCTTCTTCCATACATATATGAAGGAGATCTAAATAGACTCACCAAATTATAGGGGAAACAGAGTCCCATTCAGACATCTTTCATCATCAAAGAAGAAGTTCTGGGAATGAATTACATAGAATTAATTGTCAGCCAAAGGGGCTCCATGAGAATCCCCTAACAACATAGGCTATTGTCAAGACTATAGGTGGCTTTCCACAAACTCATAGCAAGGTCCTATTGATAAAGACAACACATAAGTCATTGAACATGGAGAAGTTGAGCTGGTGCCTTCCTGAGACTTCACCCCTACAGGCTAGTGTTCATAGTACTATGAACTAGAAAGTACTATGAACACTACTAAAGAAGAAAACTAAATACCAACCCAACAACAAAACCTTTGATCTAATATGGTGACTTGCCTGAAAGATATCATCATGCAATGGTGTCACAAAGCTTGTGGGAGTAGTCAACCCATATCTGATTTGAGTTATAGCCCACTCCATTATATGAAGACCATCCCCAACACTGCTTGTCTAACCAAGAGCCTGAGACTAGACAGGTCAAGGACCTAGAGGAAAACCAAGTACTACTGTTCTGTTGAAGAAATGTAGCAACAAAATGACTCCTAAGCATCTTTTCCTACACTCAGATCAATGTCTTCCTTAGCCATCATCAGAGAAACTTCCTTCTGCAGTAGATGGGAATAAATATAGAAATCCACAGCTGGACAATATGCAGATAGTGAGAGACCTTGGAACACTTGGTCCTAAATGGGATGTCTCCATCAATTTTCTTACCTCACTGCTCAGGAAACCCTGCAGAAGAGGAGGTAGAAAGATTGTAAGAGGAAAAGACTGATGGAGAGCACAGTGAAACATGGCCCTCCAACCACAGCAGGGTCAATGTACACAGGAACTCACAGAGACTGCTCTAACTGCAAAGGTCTGAACCTGATAGAGTCCCAGCACTGAGAATGAAAGTGCACACAAGTCCACATCCCTAACCCGGAATCTATCTCTGGCTAAAACTGACTTGCAAATAAAAAATTAGTCTTCTTTTATGGAGTCTCACTGGGTACATGGATCACTCTTTATTTAGGCCAGGCCTCATGTCCAGCAGTAAATGACCAACACAGAACAAACTCAATAGCATTTTGAAGGTTTTTCAGCCTCATAATGCCATCTGAGCATATTTTTCGTAGCCTAGAGGTTTTATGATTACATATGATTCTGATTTTGAATTTTAGGGAATTTTTGTGTCTGGCAATGTGTGGATCTCTTATGTCTATATGTGTTCCTTATGCTTTTTCTTAGGCTTTGTTTTTCTATTTTATTGTTTTGTCCTATTCAAGTTTTTTTGTATTCATTTTTATCTTATCTCATTTTTATAGGCTTTTTTTCTACTGAGAGAAAGAAAAGATATGAATTTGTGTGGGTGGAGAGGTGTGAAAGATCTGGAAGGAGCTGGAGAATTGAAAATTATAATCAGAATATTTTGTATTAGAAATCTATTTTCAATGAGAAAGAAAAATAGGGAGGGAGAAGGAGGAAGAGAAAGGGAAGGAGGAAGAGGAAAAGGAGGAGGAAGAAGGGAGAAGAGGAGAAGAAGGAAAGGAGAATAAAGAAGGAGGAGGAGGAAGAGGAGGAGGAAGAGAAGGAGGGCAAGAAGGAAGAAGATGAGGCAGAGGAGGAGAAGGAGGAGGAAAGACAGAATCATTGGAAATCAGTTAAACAGGGCACCTTCTTTACCAATGACACAGAGAAACATAATGACTGGGTGATGAGCATGATGCATTAAAATCTCCGTTTGATTTTCACGGTCCGGTTAGGGAAAAGTGGAAACAATAGCTAACCATCACCTTAATAAGGCCTAGTGTCTGGTCACCCAGATCACACATCACATTCTATCAAGTCTGAGATGTACATTTTAACACATTCAGAATGGAACACAACCTGTAGTTGATAGCAAATAATGATTGACTGGCCAAAAATATATATTCCTTTCTTCCTAATGATGTTTACCTAGTGGTTAATGAATGGTGTTTCTTAAAAGTGACAATAACTTGGGACTGATTCAATGTACTCCATTTCTTCTTATTTCTCTTCACCACAATAAAAAAATTAATTTTTTTTTTTTTTGGCCTGGGACTCCAGCCCCAGCAGGGTTTTCTTTCTTGTGGGTTCTTCTTGATGCAGCAGAGGAGGAAGAGTGTCAGTGGAGGGTAAGACTTTGTCTTACAAGATATTTAGGCTTGCTATATAATAATAAAATGTTTACTTATCTAAGTCTAAGTTACTTTGCTACTGTAGCTGACCTGCCTTCTCTGTTCCTCTAAGGCCAGAAACAGCAGTGGCTGGCACTTAGCACCTCAACCTAAAACAGTAGGAGATTAAGTAAAGGATTAATTGCTTTTCTCTTTTGTCCAGATGCCTCTTGCTTATAGAGCTAGGGAGACTTCTGTTGAATAAACTTCTGTTGGACCAGCAGGAGAGAATAATGCTCGCAGAAAGAAAAATTTTACATAAGCAAATATGCATAAACTCACATAAGTTCATATAGAGATTCGTGCATGTTCATTTATACATTTTCATTCAAACCAGTTGGCCTCAACTTTCATGCATTCTCACAATTATATACTTACACACACACACACACACACACACACACACACACACACACACACACACGCATACATTTTCACAATTACCTGCTTAAACACACACACACATCCATACTTATATATGCATTTGGAGCAAAAGACCAAGCACCGGTGTAGAAAGAACTCACTCATTCTGGATGAAAAATGAGCTCTAATCTTTATTGCATAGTGAAAGAAAAAGCTTCTATCCTTTTAATGCTAAATGAGTTAAACCCAAGTTTTTAAGAAGAAAACTTCATTCCGTTAATAAGACTAAGTCTGCTTGTTATTAAGAAAAGACCTGTTCTGTCCCATGGTAAGGAGAAGCCTGCCTGCTCCTTCTGCTCTCTGCAGCTTCTTCTTTTTTCCTCTTCCCCTCTGCATTCTGCACATTGCTTTCTTAGTTTTTAATTTTGCCTATAGTTTCTAAGTTATTCCACTCTGCATTTACCTTCTAACCTTGCCCTCTTCTCCTGCTCTGATGTCACAATAATGCCCTTACTCTCAATGCCTTTTCTCCCAATGCAGTGCCTATACTTCTAAGTTCTTCTTCAGTTCTGTCTAAAAGGTGTTCTGTCTAAAACCTTCTCAGTTCAGTTCCTCTGACTGTTCTCTTTTTCCTCTGTGCTTATACATTTTTTCAGAAGACATGATCACATGGTAAAAAGTTCATCACAAATTCACACATAAAATTCAAATCATAAATTGAAATAGAAGATTACAACAGAGAATGTTTACATGCATATCCATTAGGAGTAATTATGTGGCTAAACATCCATTACCTGTCATAGCTCCATAGGTTCATTGAAAATTAAAACCTTTAACTAAGTTAATATGAACTTTTGTATAGATTAAACCCAGTCAATATTTTATCTTCTATCCTAGCACCTATAATAAATCATTAGTTTCCTTTTTATGACATTTGGTTGATTATTTTACAACCTCTTGGAATGTGTTCTAAGTAGTAGAAAGTCTGGTTACTATCTAGAAGCAATTCAACTGATGACACATGAGAGACTTACAGAGTTGTCACTGCACTTTTCACTATCAGAAAAGGATATAATAGCAGTCCCACTATAAAAGAGCTTAATAATCACTGATATAATTTTAGGAATTCTTATAGGTTCATCATTAAGAATTAAGAAGTCATCTATTTGTCTATATAGCATCACTACAAGACAGTACATCTTTGTAGATCTGCAGAGATCTTCTCAAAAGGGGTGGGCTAATACCTAGTGATTGTTATATATGTTTAATAATAACAGGAAAAGCATATTAATAGCAGGAATCTTTCCTAAAATTAATTCTTTTGGGGCTTGCTTATGGGAGCAAATCTGTCACACCTCTCAGAGAGAGCTGGTCTTCAAGGAGTACTGACACAGATTATAATCTAAAGCAGACCATCTCAGGAAGATCACCTGCTAGCTATTAGCTTGTTCTATGATGGCTACTGACACATTTTATTCCTGCTGATTTTCATAGTCACCATATTTTTTCTCATTAATAATAATGATATGTGTTCTGGGAGTTACTGATTTTAGATAATGCAATATGGGAGAAATAGCAATATAAAATGTGATTTCACAATTATTAATTATGTGTCATATCTACTATGATGACACAACAAACATTTTGAGACAACATCTTGATATGTAGATCAGGTTGACCTCAAACCCATAATTTTCCCATATCCATCTCTCAAGTACTGGAATTGCATGTATGCACCACCATGCCAAGCTTAGAAAAATATTTAATTGAATGATTACACTCTAATTATGGAATGGGAAGGTGCAGGAGACTGTGGTGGAGATGTATATTTAGCATCAGAGTGGTATATTTAATGAAGATCCCTGGAGGATACAAAGATAAATTTGAGATCTAAAAAGCATAAAGCAAGAAAGTAAAATGTATATGGAAAGTGGGGTAAGAAGGGTAGTAGCAGAAGGGCCCATGCGGAACCCTCTTGTGCTAATGTCAAAAGGTAAAGGGGAGAAAGTCATTTGAAAATTTAAAGAATGGAAATGAAAAAAAATTTTTTTAGAAAGATCGTTCAACACACAATGTGGGATAACATGAAGATAAGGAAACGTTCGTAATACTAGAGACTGATGGTCTTGAGTTGGCGTGGGTGGGGGCAGTGAAAGATAGTGAAGATGGCATACTTGTTTAAATGAATTTGAGGGAATGATAGCGGTTGAACATCCTCAAGCCATAATCTGTGTTGCAAAGATATTTGTGAATGATAGAATCATTCCAATAGAAGAGGGACACAGAAAAGGAGCACATGTGGAGTGAGGGAAGACTGTGATCTGCTGTATTACCTATGAGCACACAGGTAGAGCTAGCCAGTAAGCCACTGAATGCACTAGCCTACAGATAGAAGACCTAGGCTCAAAATAATGGATTCCAGAGGCATCATTATACCAAAGGAAATGGCAGTTATGGCTGTAGGTGAGATTGTATATGGTGAGTGTATAGAAATAACAGGAAGAATAATTTAATCCAGAATAACCTTATTATACTCATTGTGGGGAAGGGTGAAAGCCCTCCACACAACAGACACTAGCCTTAAAAGTCAAGATTAAAAATAATTTAAATTAAGAACTTCCTGAAGCTTTTCATCATAGTTCATGTGAATGGGAAGTCAAGTGAGAACACAGCCACCAAAATGAGATAGTTACACATACTCTCCACTTCTGTAATGTTATGCTCTGGGTAGCATGTACTTTAACTGTTGAATGCATTTTCACATCTTTTCATTAAAACTCAGGCAAAGGGTTGCAACGTGACATTTATCATAATTCAGATGAGGACACAGACTTAGAGAAGTTAACAACCAGCTCAAGCTCACTCAGCTTGATCATCAAATACAGTGGTATTTATTATTCTTTATAGTGAGCTGCAATCACAAACAGTCCTAAAGCTACATTGACTCTGAATTATAGATAGAAAAAGGAAGTCAGGGCCTGAGAGATAATTAATGTTTCTTACTCTATGAATAGATAGGCTGAACTTTCATTCTGATCTATTGATACTGGACAACCAACATTCAATGCCTGCTGATGCAGAGGAAGTGGGTACTCAATTTACTGAGTAAAGTTTTATGATATGTAACTTAATGATGTTTGCTTTTGTTATGTTAGTTTGTCTAAACAAAAAATATGCTCTTTATCTTCCCCACCAAGCATTATGATTTTTCTAAGAACACAAATTTTGCCAGAAGGTGTAAGTTCCTTCTAAAAATAAGGTGCTACATAAACATTAACTCACATGATTATTCTTCTGTCTCAGTCCCAGATTTTCTGATGTCACCAAGTTACAATGTGGGTGTGCTATCTTAGAAATTTCAAGTAACTAAATTTCATCAAGAAGTTTCTATCTACTAGTGGCAAAGGAATTAATGAGAAATAGCAATATAATTCAGAAGAAAATGCAATAATAAGTGTCAAGACACCCTTGAGATTTTAATGTATAAACTTATTCTAGGAAGGATGCCCTTACGAATGTCTTGTGGGTCCACTCTTCAGCAAAGGAAGACAAGATGAAATTAACAACAGCAGGTCTTCTACCTAAAACATCGTTTTGAGAATCACTGATAACTCTTAATCTACATAAAAATAATTTGAAAATGGCAAATAGTCCCATAAGAGAGCATCATTATCATTTTATTGATGAGAACAATCAGAATTCTACTTTAGCCTGCCAAGATCACCTTATCAGAATATGTAATTATGCTAAAAATTTCTTCAGGATAGATAATATTTTATTAAATAAATCCTATAAATTCTAGTACTACGGAAGATAATATACAGATTTAGGGCTCCATATAGAAGGTCGATGCTACCAGGAAGACAGCCTTGGAGTTTTGGTGAATGCTTGTGGTTTAATGACTGATTTCCTTTTAGTGGTGGCATTTATTACCTCAAGGTTCTAACTGCTCAGTTCCCATAGCAACACAAGTGCTGAAGTGATGACCCAGCAAGTCACCTTGTATTTCTGTGGATGGAGATTATGTTCCGTGATATTTATTGCTTCTTTTATAGAACCGAGTTTCAACTTTGGGTCCTTTCACTTATCTGATGTGTGGCCTATGCACCCTTTGGTTTGTCTCCTCAGCTACCTAATGGGAAAACATTGAAAATGCTAAGAATGTAGTTACTAGAAAAGGATCAGCATTAAATAATTACTTTTCTTTTCTTGATATGCATATATACTTCACTTGAAATGAATGATTTTCATGAAATATCATAGAAACATGAAAGGACAGTAGTTCATTTGGGCATAAAAACCAGAATGTAATAAAAGGAATATATGAGTTACATTTTTAAGACCATAAATCTAAAGAATCTTAAAAGGACATACTTCCCTTCATATGAAGATGCTATCCTATAGCGTATACATGTGTGTTTACTTATGTAAGCATCCATGAGTATTGGTATAGTATAATACTTAGAAAAGAGACTAAGGAAAAGAACTGATAGGTGAGGAGGAAGGGATGGAGTGTAAACGAAAGGACACATCATTCAGGAAGGAGGACATAAAGCTCATTGGTTCTTCTGCTTTCAATCCTATTATAATGCTTTTAATTTTGTGGTGGATAAATACATCGAGTGTAACAGATAGTGAAAGTGTAAAATCCCAAGCAAACCCCATGATGGCCATTCTAACTGTACTGAAGCTCGCTGAGACGCGTAGTTTGGATCCAGGTGTTTGTATGAGTAGATATCTTAATATAGCTCTGCAATGTTTTTATTAATCCACTCCTTACAACAATTACAAGCTTCATTTCCTCCTTTAAAATTCTTATCTCACTTGGTGTTCCTATTTTTGCAAAACATCATCATTATAGGAATTAGGATTGAGATCCTTGAACAAGAAAGCAACCATATTTGATTTATGAATATGCACTTAATTAGAACATTTGGCAATTTGTGCAGGCATGTAATGTTTTCTTTTTTTAATTCAGAAACTTGGAAATTCTGAAGTTGGAGAGCAAAATGTCAAGCCTACCTCACTGATGTTACAGAGAATAATCCAGGAAATTCAAAAGTCACTTTGCAATCATTTCATTTAATAAAAAGGCAGGAACATTTACTCACATCTCTGGCCTAAGGCATAGTAAATACAATGCACTTCTAAATTAGAGTACTGGATTTGAACCCTTAAGTTTGTTTACAAACACATTTACTTTATTTTATTCTATTTTATTTTACCTGTGAGTGTGTGTGAATTCAGCACATGACTTAGCATCCAAAGAAGAGGGCATCAGATCTGTTAGAGCTGGAATTGTGAGCCACCTGCCTTGTCTGGGATCTAAAATCAGATCCTCTAAAGAGTATCAAGTAACTTACCCAATGAAATGGAACCGCTTGCCTAGTCCTCAAACAAACACATTTTGAAAAAAACATTATATGCAATAACTGATTTAATAACCTTGTCTTAGTTACTTTTCTATTGCTTTGATAAAACATCATGACCAAAGTAACTTGGAGAGGGAAAAGTTGATTTTTGCTTACAGATGTAGTCCATCATGAAGGAAAGTTAGAGCAGGAACTCAAGGCAGGAACCTGGAGGCAAAACCTGAACCAGAGGGATACCATTTACTGGCTTGCTCCCATGGCTTGCTCAGCCTGTCTTCTTACAGCATCTAAGACAGGCTGCCCAGGGCTCAGACCACCCACAGAAGTCCGAGCCCTCCCATAGCAACCAACAATCAAGAAAATGCCCCTCACAACTTGCCAACAAGCCAATCTGGTAAGGGCATTTTCTCAGTTGAGGTTCTCTCTACCCAAATAATTCTAGCTTGTTTCAAGTTGACATAAAACAAACAAAAACACTACCTAACTAGAAAACAACTCTTAACTAAATATTATATTATTGTGGACTTCAGAGGAGAAGCAAATTATTAAAATAGCATATATTAAAAACCTTAATAAATCCTTTTAGAAGGTCAATTGTTCAACTCATTGATAAATCATTGCTTTAAATGATAACTTACTTTTTGCTGACATGTGAATGTAATCTATAGGATTGAGTCGACTCCTAAGCTAACAATCAGGGCTTCAGTTATCCACAAATACATGGACTATAATGTCAACAGGGGGCAAGATGTTTTCTTGTGTATTCTTACTCCTAATGTTCTAGAAAATCATTTGAACAGCCCAAATTAAATTTATAATTATTTTGTAGATTCCTAGCTATTGAAAGTAATGTCTATTCTAGTTTTGCTAGACTGGAGAGCCCTTTCAGCATTACAGAGATTCCATCAACCTCACAGTCCAAATAAGAAAATCAATTCCTCGAAATTCCATATATCTTTCATCTTTCCACCATCTCCACCACCCACTTTTTCTGCAGACAGAAATGAAGAATTCAATAAGAAAAGAATGGAACTGAATTTCATTGAACTGAAATTCAATTCACTTTGGTTCAATTCAAATAACACTCAAGTCTTTGGATCTGAATGATGTGTTCCAACCCAGTATGTCCTCTTGATGGGTAATTCTTCATGAAGTAGCTTCTGAGAGTTAAAAGCAACAAACCAACAACCACAAAATGCTCTACAAAAATCCATCTGTAAAGAAACATCTAGAGAGGGAATGTTCCTACTTGAAAATTCTTATAGTCTGTTATAAGGGAAGGCATGAAGCCTGACTCTGAGAGAACCAATTATTGTAATATGCTAAAAGCAACATAAATCGACATTCTCGGATCTCACAGTCTCAGCTGGCTGCTCTTCACAGGATGAGTGTTTTCCTGCTAACACATAATGTTCCATTAGCCAAGAGATAAAAAACATACAATAAGAAGCTTCACTGTGCAACACTTGTATAACGCCAGCTTCCTTCTCAGGCATAGTGCAGTGTGCAGAAGAAGCTTATGGCTTTTATTTTCCCACCAGGTGGAGTCAACTCAGACTGGTTTGCTTGGGACTTTTGTGCATTTGGTACTCAAAACTCTCAAGTTCAAAGACTCCAGTATAGCTGATTATTTTCAAAACCAAGTCAGTCCTGTCTGTGGCTACGTAAACACAATATAATTTTCAGATTTCCTAAAGCCACTTCACCAGCAAAGACATCTTCTTCAGTTTAAAGTACAGTGGTGGAGGGGAAGGACATTATATTTATAAAACAGCCTAAAGCTCTGAGTGCTATTGATAACATACAATTGTTGTTTTAACCTCAAACAACAACAGCAAGACTGTCTCAGACATCTTGCCAACTACTGCTGGAAGAGAGATTAAACTTCAAGCCACTTCAATGTATTTCAATACGGGCTGTCAGGACTGAAGTTCAGGATTGTAGGGGCTCCAAGTGGAATGTATCCAGAGCCCAGAAGAAGATAAAAATACTACAAAGGTGTGTTGACTAAACTGTGATCTTAAACAGATTTCTTAGGCTAGAGTCATAAGTCAGCCAATGAAGCTTCATAATATAAAAGAGGCAACGCAGATGGATTTTCCTGGCCTTCATGAGACAGGTACTTAACATAAACCAGACACGACCCAGGAAAATAGATGTGGCCCGGGATAGGCAGGACATGGACTGACATGGAGGTACAGATGCTAGCGGGACTTAGTCTGTTTCCTCCAAAACAAATTTTCCCTTTATTTCATGTTTGTCCTGATTTCCTGCTGGCAAAAAACAAAACAAACAAACAACAACAACCCCAGCAACCTGGGCCATTTCCCTTCAAATCTGAAGTACTCAAAAAACCCTTCGCATTTATTAGTGAAACCTTCCTCATCTTTCAAAGTCACCTTCATTTCTGATGAGGTTTCCTTAGTCTCTGGTGGCCAGGCCTAATCTTCATTCTTCCCATCTTTCAACCCTTTCTTATGTATGCTGTTTACAAGTTTTATGTGATATCCAGTCTTTGTGTCCCCACACTTCTTCATCAACTCATAAATACTTGTTGAACATCTACTATATGCAAAGCACCATTATGAGTTCTCTTAAAAAAGTAATGAGCAAGTCAGACAGTAACTTTGGTTCTTCTGAAGCACACAGGGCCCTTACAAAAGATTATAAACATCTAAAGGTATGAAGCTGGTATACACTTGAGTTTGTATTCTCTAAATGTCAAAAGCAATCATAGCACAACTAGTCTGCTTATAATTATTTAAACTGATTAAATGAAAGGCTTGGCAGCACGTTCATCCACTTTGGACAGCAATAATAAGGCAGACAAGACAAAAGAGAGATGTTGCAGAGTTACTCTATAGTTAATCTGTGATGTTATAAGTAAGGATTTCTCACTGCAGTTCTTGATATGATATGGGTGTCAAAGCTAAGTGGGAGGAAAAGAACTGAAACTTGGAAATCTTCTTATGATAACATATGCATTTTGTTTTCAGATTAACTTAGTAGGGTTATTGGCATGAAGAAGGTCTAAGTTCACACTGGCTTATGACCTTTGGTTTTCAAAATTTTCATTTGACTCTCACTTTGATTATGTTTAAAACTGGGGAATATACTGGTGTCCCCTGTTTGTCTTTTTGCTTGTCCTTCCCCATGCTCCTGTGTCATAGGATGCTGAGACATTGGATTCTATCAATGGGTCCTGAGACTCTGGATTTGGAGTTCTACCAATAGGGAGCTAGAGAAGGAAGATGCTAGGAGGATTGGTGACTTCCTTTCCCTGCTGATTCTATCTTCAACAGAGCATTATCTGCCTCCAGTAAATTCTTTTCTCCTGGATCCTAGTCTTCTGGGTTAGACTTCTCACTGGCCCATTTCTGGGTCTAGAACCAGGACACAGCTTTCTCCTTTTGCCTCCCAGGAGCGCTTCTCGTGGTTCAGTAATATCTCTTTTTAAACTCTGTATAAATTACTCAGTTTGACTTTGCCATTTTTCTTACAATCAACACTTTAAAAAGTCATATTTATCTTTAATATTGTGAACATAAAATTAAAGTATATTAATGATTTACTACCATTCCTACAATGAAACAAGTACTAGATAAATTTAAATACAGTCTTCCAAATGTCCCATCAGGGTTTCCTTAAGACATAGTGCTAAGCAATGATAACAAAATGTGGTAATGTAACTTTAATACCTTGTTAAATGTATCCTTCAACGATGCTTTATAATTATAAAGAAAAATTCTGTTTATATAAAAAGTCATTTTTAAATAAAATCAAGAACTTGTTATCTTCCAAAAGTCACAGCAGAATAAAATGAAGTGTACTTCAACTGTAATTAAAGTTGCAAATAGAACTGAATGTGTTCACTGTAGTTTATCTGCTCTTTCCTCTCAGAAACACACTTAGATTTGGACAGGAAAACTACATGGACAGATAGAAGTAAAATAAGTTGTGTGAGAGAAGATCTATTTGAGTAGATAACATGTGTGGGGACAAAATGCTGATTACAACAATTTATTCCAGAAACAACAATGAATATTTTGAAGTCAAGTTCCTTATAAATCTTGTCAGAGGGAAGCATGTTAGCTTTTTCTTTACTCTTGTAAAATACCTTACAAGTTACTAGAGGAAAGATGTATTTCAGCTCATGGCCAGCTGTTTCTTCTGGTATTAAGTCCATGTTAAGGCAGGAACGTTCTGGAAGGGTGTGGTGGAAAGCTAATTACCATGGTAGCCAAGAAAAAAAAAAAAGAGGAACAGAAAAGGGCAAGGCCAAGTCAAGGCATTTCCTTTGAAGACGACGTCCTCGGTAACCTAGTTCCTCTTCCTCCTATGATAAGGCTGATAAGGCTGGTACTCTCCGAGTCTGTGGCCTCTCAATAGCACCACCAGCTGGGGTGAACTTTCAACACATTCATCCTTTGGGAGTCATCCAATTCACAACACTCTCCAGGCTCACAAAAACTTCCTGTTCAAATTGTAACACACAACACTATATTACTCAATGCAATACTCAAATCTGTAATACGCTTAGTTATTCCAACAGTGTTCAAAAATCCAAGACCATACATTCCTTCACGACTTAAGATATAATAGCACAGACTTAACATTTCTATTCCAAAGTTGGCTCAGTATCTTTGTGGCTTAGGAAGAATGGAGCTACCTGTGGATAGATGGATGGGTCACACCTGATCAGGAACTGCCAAGAATATAAAGAGTACCCAGAATCCACCATTTCCCACCTTGCCAATTTATAGGTTCGTATAAAAGCCAGAAGAGAAGGAAATTTCATTCTTAGCAAATTAGTCAATGGTAGACATTATGACTATCTTAATATGTGGGCAGCTAAGTTGACTGTAACTCAGTATAACCTTGCATTCTGTAGCTGAATTAATGTGTAAACTCATAATAAAATTTAAAATGTCTCCAGCCCTTATTGGAAGGAAAAAGTATTATACTTTAGCAATTCTTGTTTTTTAGCCAGCAAAGAGGAACTAAATATCAGGCCCCCATATTCCTTTAAATGTGGTTATTGAGGCTTTATCCAGTGAGAAGTATCACATAATTTTAAGGTGAAAGTGTGGTCAAGTTGTGAGAAAGCAAACACATGTTAACCACAAGACAGTAATGTTGTATATTAAATTGAACATAGACTTGAAGTCCCATGAGTTGTATCCTAGTCTTGACTAGATTATTAATTAGTGTGATATTAGATGAGGCATAATTCATCTTTGGGCTTTACATTATTTTCGAAGCTAGAAAGAGGAACCAATCATGGCACTCCATTGAAGTTCTCCTACATTTTCTCTTCTGGTCTGGCAATTGGATGATGATCTGCTAAATCTACTTCAGAGTATACCCTCAACTGAGTTCTGTTTCATACACTCCTGTAAGGCAGTTGTTAATAAGCTGAGTGTCCGGCAGCTCAGCAGGCACTGCTGTTACCTTTGAAGCTGCTGTCTATGGTAGTTATCTCTTGCCTGTTTACGTATTGAGCTTTCTTGGGGGTGAGTATGGTTTTGACTCTCATCTTTAAAGTATTAATTAGTTTATTCCATGTATATGTGTGTATATCTGTGTAGCACTTCTGTGCCTGGTGTCCATGGAGACCAAAGGAGGGCATTGAATCTCCTGAAACTGGGGTTACAGGTGGTTGTGAGTCACCATATAGATGCTTAGAAGTGAACTGGACTCCTCTGGAAGAACAGCCAATGTTTAACCACTGAGCCATCTCTCTGTTCCTGATTCTACACTCTAAGCTATATGACTGGTAATCCTAAAGTGTTCGAACGGACATTGTTGATAGACATAAAAGGTATGTGTATTAACAAATCACAGTACATCTCCCCTAGTGTACCTAATGGCACCAGATGACCTGTGGTATGCTAAACTGGTCATTGTAGATTTTAGGAATCTAATTCCTTATATTTATAGATTAAAGGGTTGAGTTATCTTATTGACCACATTCTTGCTAGTATACCATTCTGGTTTTGTTAATTATATGGAATTTCAGAACAGTTATTTCTATCAAGAATCATATTTTTCTTACCTGGACTTGGTTCTGAAAGGTAAGCTTGGCTTAGATCATAAATAGACAAGCCCGAGCTCCCATCCTGCTGACGGCATGCAGGCTGCCTGTCACAAGTGTTCTGGATAGTGGCCAGCACCATGCCTTGCCTTCTGCCTCCATCAGTCCTATGCTGTGTCAAGTCTTCTGCAATATTCTGCCTAGGGCTGCTCTCCCCTCAGAGACTGATTATTGAGCTGCCTATCTGTCATCAGATCAAAGTCTGCTGGAAAGCTTACATCTGAAGTTTACACAGTTAAGTCAGATCTTAATAACAAAACTTCTCAACATGTATAAGGGTTTTATGAGATTATGAGAGCAATAGTTTTTAAAGATAATAATAAGTCTCTGGTGGAGGTGTCTTAAGAACTAATAAGAATGTGGGCCACACAATGCTCCTCTAAAGATGGGGATCTAAACTCTCCTACTGAGTACGTACTTGGCGTGAAACGTGGGCATTGGTTTTTAGTACTCCTCTGATTTTCTTATAATGTTTATTGTTCACTGTTTTCTATGAGCTGGAAAAATACTTATTTCACAATGTTTAGCCAGAGATCCACATTTGATACAAAGTTCTATAAAATATTTCCAGATCAAATAGGGTTGAATAATAGTTGTTTCCTTTTGCCACTGTGGCCAAATATTTGAGAAAAGAACTGGAGGAAAGAAGGTTTATTTGGGCTCACAGAAGGAGGGAAGACATATGTTATAGTGGGCAAGGCATGACAGTGATCAGGAAGAGAAAGTGGAGAGGTAGGACTAGCTGTATTTCTCCATTTCTAGCTAGCTTTCAGTCCATGACCTCAACCCACTGGTGATACCTTTCCCTTTCAGAATGGGTCATCCTCTTCTTTGGTCAAACCTGTCTGAAAACACCCTTTCCAGACAAACCCAATTATGATGACTATCAAAATTAAACAATTACAACATTTTCAAATTGAAAAAATATACACTAAAAGTTCTAAGTAGGGGCTGGAGAGATGGCTCAGTGGCTAAGAGCACTGGCTGCACTTCCAACTGGCCCTGGGTTCAGTTCCCACATGGCAGCTCACAGCTGTCTGTAATTCCAGTTCCAGGGCATCTGGCACCCACATGCAGACATGCAGGCAGAACACCAATGTAAGTAAAATAAACATAAATAAATCATAAAAAAGTTCTTTAAAATATGGAATTTTTGAAACATTTTAAGTAACTATACAATTTCATAGCAGTGTTACAACCTCATCCTTGATCCCAACCAAATGAGACAAAAAAAAAAAAAAAAAAACCCTGCAATGTGGTATTTTAAAATATTAACTTTTCTGAGAAAAACATGGTTAAGAATCTGAGTTTAGAATCAGATAAGTCTGAGCATTAAAGCTGGATCGAATCATTCTAGTCAGTGTCTTTAAACAAAATCTGTATCCTTTCTTGACTGTGAAATGAGATTGTAACATTTCCTTTCAAACTTATTGACAATTAAATGGAGTTATATAGACAAAGTGCCTGCCACAATGCTACTAAAGCACTGGCATTCTTAAAAGGGTAGCAGTTGTAAATAGCATCTATGTTATGGAAAGAAATCAACATTGTTTTTATATTCACTTGGAGGGCATCTTACTTATATTGATTATATATAATGTTGGAAACTTCATGAACAGGAATGAATTAAAACAATTTTCCTTTTAATTTTGAACAAATCAATAGTGTCACGGGGATATTTAACTTCTTCTAAAGGAAACATGAGAGAATCAATAGCATTTTGTTGTGTGGAGGCTTCATAGGTTGTAATCAAAGCCAGCTCACTATGGCCCAGTCAGTCAGAGGTAATAGCACCCAGCAGAAAAATCTCCCACTCGGTTATATATGGGTCCCAATCATGTTTGAGGTTAGACACTCGTGTATGTCATCAGATTGTAGATCCAAGTCCGATTTATGGGAGGGAGGTAGTAAGTTCTAAAGAATCTTCTCAATCCTTCTTCCAAGCCTCAGTGAATCTTAACTGGGATGTCATGAAAGTGGTGCTAATAAAATGTGATTTTTTATATACAGCCAATAGCACCGTTATTATTAGCTTAGATCTCAGCTCCTTTTAACAGAGAGATTAAACAACAGAGCTGATGTGAAATAGGAAAGATAGCAGTAAATGAATAATACATAAATTAGATCTATACAAATGACGGTGTGAATGCTTTAACATGACGGTAGAAAAATCCCAGAATCTGAGTGGTGAGGTGAGGCAGTGCAAAGAAATGTAGCTAAGGTAAGAATTTAAGTGCTCTCGCCTCATCCGTTCTGCTAATGCTCGATGCAGGCCCTGGGGAGTCACTTACTATCTCTGGGTCTTAGAACTTGCAGGTCTCTCCACGCCTAACATGGTGAGAGGCTCATGTCACACAATTCTGTTATTCTCTGGTGGTTCCTTTCCTTCTGCTAACTATATCAGACTCATTTTTTTTTAAAAAAAGATTTATCTGGTGTGTGTGTGTGTGTGTGTGTGTGTGTGTGTGTGTGTGTATGTGTGTGTCTGTGTTTGTAGCTTGAGTGCATGCCTGTGTATCATGTGCATGCAGGCACTCACAGAGGTCAGAAGACGGTGTCCCGTCTCCTGGAAATGGAGTTACAGATAGTCATGAGACACCAACTGTTGTGGCTAGGAACCAAACTCCAGTCCTCTGGAGGAGCGCAAACTGCACCTATATGCTGAGCATTCTTTCCAGCCCTCTTAACATATTTTAATACTGACTCATAACCCCAGATTCAAATGTAAGTGGGAAAGGCTTTCTTTTTTTTTTTTTTTTTTTTTTCTGGCTCTAAACAAGAACCACAATATTCTAACTTTGAGTAATTTCTTGATTTTTAAGGCTTTGATGCCTGTTAAGTTACACAGATCTCTGGGAATGGGTATATTTTATATTATACACTCACATTTTGGTATAAATGCAGAAGAGAGGAAGCAGGACATATATGATTTTAGTCACCCTGATGCTCCAGATGTTCCACCAATGACAATTTTCCCACTTTTCTCATTTAACAAACTTCCTGATCTTCTGCAGGGCACAACAACTGTGCCTAAAAAAATATATATTTCTAAATTACCTTGCAACAGGTGCCATAAGATTGACAGCATAAATGCCAGAATATAACCACTGACGTGTATATAGAGAACTTTGCATTGCTTTTTGAGTTTTATTCTATTTTTGACCAGACAGTAGACATAATAGGTGGACCTCCATCAGCCATTTGGTACACCAGCATAAGACTGATCGATAGCATCTTGATTTCAAGCAAAATCAAAGGGCTCTGGCTTTAGAAAGATATTCAGAGGGTTTTTTTGTTGTTTGTTTGTTTGTTTTTGTTTTTTGAAATAAGGTTTCTCTGTGTATGTAGCTCTGGCTGTCCGGGAACTTGCTCTGTAGACCAAGCTGGCCTTGAACTCACAGAAATCAGCCTGGCTCTTCCTTCCAATAGCTGGGAATAAAGGTGTGTGCCACCACTACCTGTCAAGCTTAGAAAGCTCTGATCTTAACACCCACACCATGGTGCATGCACACAAGTGTGTGTGTGTGTGTGTGTGTGTGTGTGTGTGTGTGTGTATTATTAGCTTTGGTGGTTTGAATGAAAATGGCTGTTTTAGGCTCATATGTTTGAATGATTGGTTCCCTGTTAGTGGAACTGTTTGAGAAGGATTGATAGGATTAGGTGTGGCCTTCTTGGAGTAGATGTGGTTTTACTAAAGGAATCCCATGGCCAGGCATGCCCCCCAGGCCCCTGCAGGGGATGTAAAGCTCTTAGCTACTGCTCTAACACCCTGTCTGTCTGCTTCCTGCTCTAGTGTTCATGGATTAACCCTATGAAGCGGTAAGCAAGCCAATAGTTAAATGCTCTCTTTTCTAAAAATTGCATTGGTATAGTGTTTCTTCACAGCAACAGGAAAGAAACTAAGACAATAATATAATTTTTTCATTGCGTGTTATTTATTTACTTACTTATTTACTTTGGGTTTGTGTATGTGAAATCAAGAATATACCCCAAATCACATGTGGAAGTCACAGGATAATTTGCTGGAGTCAGTTCTTTCCATCCACTATGTGTGTCTCAAGGATTGAACTCAGGCTTGGCAACAGTCATCTCTACACACTGACCCATCTCACTGGCCCTATCTTCAGTTTGTAAGCTAATTTTCTCTAGTCGTCACATAACTCACCTAAGAGGTGATGATTTTAAAATTTTGAGTTGTTATAAAAACTATTCACCTAAGTGATACCACATAACATTCTCTGTAATCAAAGACTAGAAAACAGATTTTTGAGAAAAACAAAAACAGAAACCAGTGTGTGTGTGTGTGTGTGTGTGTGTGTGTGTGTGTGTGTGTGTGTGTTAGTTACTATATCAGATATATACTGCATCGTTGTTGAATATACAGAGAGTTTAGAGGGAGATTCTGAGGTTTGTATCTTTGGAAAAAGTATTTCCTATAAATCCTTTAAAAGCAGTGTTTCTTGAATTACAGCAAAGGAATCACTTGCATAAGAACTGCTGGGGAAGGTATTGGAAATGTAGATTTGGCGATCTAGTAGAATATCTGGCATGGGATCTGGGAATTTGAAGGATAATTCTTACTCCCAAGAGATGTTTCCAGTACATCTAAGTTCCAGAACGTCCTTTCTGTTGATCTAAGGAGATGAAGTTTAAAGCTGACTCGAATTAACCTTTGCATGACTATATGTGCGTATTATGAGGGTTTCATCTTTTCCTCTGACTCTTGTGCCATAAATCTGACGTCACGGAAAGGTGAGGGTCACAGATAGATGAGAAGCTTGCATTCTGAAGGGGAGAAGACTTGTCTCAGGGACGGACAACACCAGTCCTCTCACACATTAGAAGTTGATGAGAGAACATAAATGTCCAGTTCAGAGACTTGAAGATCATGCTATAAACCGTTTCAGGAGGACAGTGATTGCAATATAAAGGAAGAGCTGCACGTTAAAGAAAGGATCGGCTAACTTAATCGAGGTCTCCCATCTCATTCCGTGAAGGTGCTTCTGGGCTCTGGTGATGAATGTGTTCATTTCGTGTCACTTTCTTTGGGTAAATAACCCAGTGCCTTATCAGCTCTGCAGCCCTCAGGTGGTGTGTGCGCTGGGAGAGGTAGGGGAGGGGCTGCCTGGCGTGGGTGCCCCTGGCACTTCCTAGGAGACTCACAGCCCTTTCTTTGCATCTGTCACTAGAAGACTTCTGGGTTTCCCTTTGGAAGAAACCCTCCCATCTAAACCCGCTGTCCCTTCCATCCCTCATTCGCTCTCCACAGACCGCTTCTCAGAGCCTTTCCATTGTGCTCTGCTGCCTGCCTAAGACCTTCACCTCCTTTGTAGTGGGGAGACTTACTTGAGGCTAACCGAACCTCCGGCTGCAATGGAGCTATATGGAAAGGTAAACAGAAAAAGTGCCTAGTGTGCTCAGTCAGAAATCTGGCTTTTGTGGACGAGTGTGTGTGTGTGTGTGTGTGTGTGTGTGTGTGTGTGTGTGTGTGTGTGTGTGTTCGCGTTTGCTTGCGGGCCGATCTTCTCAATTCAGTCTTGCGGATGAACCGCTTTTCTTATATGTGTGCCGTCCGTCGTCGTTTTCCCGCGTGATTGTTGAATAAGACTGTAAAACTACTCCACTCTGGGTACGTATAAACTTTCCGGGTTCAGGATAGAGGTAAGGTAAAGCCCGTTTGCATTGGAAATTAGCATAAAGTGCTGCGTTTTCTAGCCAGAGAGATACAGTCTGGCTTCCAAAAGCGATACTGCGAAGGGAAAGTCCTTGTTTGGGATGAACTGGTGCTATTTTCTCTAGTGCGCTTTGAGGAAATGGTTAGTTAGGCAGGCTAAGAACGATAACACCCGTGTAACTGGAAAGAAGGGAGGTTTCCACCGCCCAGTGCAGCTGGAGGGGCTAGCCCGAGGGAAGCCTGCTTGGTCTCTGGGAGTTGTAGTTCACAATTTTCCCATTTGAACATATGCCTCTTAAGATTAGACTACAACTCCCAGAAGCTCACGGGGTTTATGACCAGAACGCTTGTGCACTCAGGAGCGGACAGCTCCGGTGCTGATGTTGGAGCGGGCTACAGAGCCCCACGCATGCAGTGTTGCGGGGAGCGCGCAGACTGTGCACGCTTGACCAGGCTCCCGGACCAGCGCTGTCCTAGCAAGAGAGAAAAGACATTTGCCTACAATGAGACACGAGGCGCCAATGCAGGTGGGTCTACAAAGAAAGAATGGTCTCGGAGAAACTGAGGTTTCTCCAGTTGCTCAGGGGACTTGATGAAAGGTAGATAGGGTTTTTCATTTTCTTTCCGGGCTCCCTAAGGAGGCTGAGTGTGGAAAATGAAATCCCGAGCTAACAAAGTGAAGACAGCCCATTTCTTGTTGGCTTTGATGGTCTTGGTTTCCTGGGTTAGTGATAGTGGTGTGAACTGGAGAATTTTCAGTCACATGAATTTACTCCCTAGCGACTGGGTAGAGCGAATTCAGTTTGGTTAAAGACATTAAGAAAGAAAAGTCAGTGCCATTATTCCCCAAAGTCGTCTAAAAAAGAAAAAAGAAAAAATAAAAAAAGAAAGAAAAGAAAAAAGAAAAGAAAAAAAAAGCTGAGGGTCCTAGTATCAGAGGTAAAGAGCAAAAACATTTATAGTTATCTCAGAGCTATGCCATTCACGCTCTATGTCTACTTAACTGGCTGGATCCGTTTTGAGGACCCTCTCTTCCCCAGCATTCCTGTGGTGAGGTGGCCATTCGCTGTACCACCAGATTCCCCATTTTAATCACATTAAGGGGTTTACTTCCTTCAGAAATGAAAAGTACCCCTGCTGGAGCTAGTCACCTAAGTTAGGCTTTTAAGTAAAGACTAGTTTTGTTTCTCCTTTCTGTGTACAACTGGTTAAGGCTAAACCATAAGTCTATGTTTATATTAACCAAGCTAAATGGGCCCACTACATAAAAGAAACGCATTTTATGAATGGGATGAGAAGATAAGAAAGCACTCCATTTGGAATGTGTTGCTTGCCTTCAGAATCCACTTCTGTTGGCAAACTCTAGAAACCCTGTCTCGAAAAACCAAAAAAAAAAAAAAATATTTGACTATCCGGTCTCAAACATTCCGCCTTGGTTTCCTCACAAATCAAGGACTTTAGACATCTGCTTTCATTTACTTTTAATTTATTTTATGAGTTTTACATATGTATTAAAGAATCCTAACTGGACAGTTAAATGAAAACACTATAGAATTTAATTGTTTTCTGGAGTATTATATAATGGAAGACCCCAAATTACATTAAGAGTTATTGAAAAATTGATTTGATCCTGGTAATAGTGGGCCCTTTGTGTGACAGCGGATATTTCTGTTTGTGAGTTAGCTTTTATTATAGACCTTGTACAAAACGAGTGTGGACAGACAATAAAGACTGTTGCAATCAAGGTCTATTAGCTTATGATAATTTCCCTTTCTGGAGGTGTTGCTAAGAACCAACTAGCTGAATTAATAATATTTTATGATAAATATATATTAGCAGTTGTCTTAAAAACTGGGTTGCCATACTTCAGTGTGCATATTTATATCAAAATATCATGTTATGACCCCTAAATTTATGGTTTTCCAATTTTTTAATAAATGAAAAATAATAATGTACATTAGAATTTAAAGTTGACGCTCTGAAATCTTTCTGTCAAATGACAAATAAAATAGCTATTGCATATTGATATTATTTTTCTGTGTTGCTTAGACTGTTCAGAAAGATAATTAAATGTAACAGAATTGTATAGAGTTAGTGTTTTAGGACATACCTTAAATCATTGTGGGTATGTCCACTAGATACATACTAGGTATTGTAAATGGTATATTTCAATGGAAACTCTAATGGCAAATTAATGTAAAGATTTGGTACCATGTAATTAATTTTCTGATAGATTCAGGTGCTTTCCTATTTATGGTTTGTTTTAATTCACTGAATTATATCTTTGGAATTTAATATATAACCTCCCAAAGCTATTGTGATTATGCCAGACTTGTGAAAAGTACTCTTAATCCAAGAACACACATTCATTTTAATAGATTATTGTTATAGTAACTTCTATCAGTTTCATATTTTTAAATTATATAATAATTTAGAGGATAAATGTAATTTATGCTTTCTTAAGCAGTAATTACTCTTTCAGGTTCCATTTTTCTAAAGTAGAATCATATTCCATGTAATGTTGAAATACAAAGATGCAGCATGAGAGATAGTAGATATTCCTTTTTTCATTTCAAAGAATAATCTGTACCATCATTCTAAACATATGCCCCAAATATTTCTTAACTTACATTTACAAAGGATGAGTCACAAGGAAAGCATCATTTTATACTTCTCTTATCTCAGAGTTTTTCTCCTTTTTTCAAGTGTTTAGTTAAGTTGCCGATATGAAACAAAGTGAGCTTTTAGCTTATTGGCTAGCTTCCTAAATATTACGGTTTTTTTCAGAAATAAAATTATTTGGAAAAATACACAATGTCCATTATAAAGCATTTGATGTTCTTATATAGATGGCCTTGTGTGCAACTCACTGTATTTGTCTTTGATACTTGAATATTTTCTGCAGAACATTTCCCCCCAAGTTGATAGAAAATAAGACAATACTTGTTTCTTGAAGTAACTACTACAATGAAGTGTAATGACAGACTTGGATGCTTGCAGATAGCAGTTGGTAAATATGGTGAGTTGAAAACATTAATATGGGAGGTAGTCATTTTAGTCTTCTCCTTCAGCATATCAATAATTCCTGGAAGCCAAATGACAAAGAACAGTAGGTCTCATGATTGAGGGCAACACTTTGAGAACAACTTTAATACAGTACAAGACCCAACTGAAAAATAACCCGTCTATGGGTTGCCTGTGCCAACCACTATGCTTTGCATTCAGATACCACTTGTTTGTATATATAAAGCCCTCAAAACCATTGTATATGTGGGCCAAAATAGAAATAAATTATAAAATTCTACAATTCACCATTACCAACTTGAAAGTAAGATTAATAGAGCTTATGAAGTTTAAATAACTTCTCTAATATGACAGAGTTAAAATTCTTCCAGATATTTCTGTCTAAAATTCTCTTGTCATTCCTCCTATTATTTTGATTTTTCCTGAAGGGATAAATCTGTGTTGTGAAGAATAAGGGCACTATGGATAAATGCTACCCAATCATTTGTTTGGAAGAATGAAAAATACATTGGCTTTATTTTATGTTTATAAAATAAGCTTGTATAAACTAAACTAAATATTTGAGAAGGGCCATTGTGGTATAAGTGTTTTGCTCTCTTCTTTGTAATTTCTTTAGTCTCATATGGGACTAAAGTGGAATCCATTTATCTTTCACATTTAGCATTTAGCTTAGTTCTAGGTTTATCTGATAAAAGTAGAGCCTTTGTATTAATAAAGAAATATATATGGGACAGATTGGAAAGAACTGGCTAAAGATAAGCAGAAGTGAGAAAAGAATGTAGACATAGACCAAAGATGACTCCAAGGTGGAAGTAGTGAGGTAGATATTCAGCACAGGCCTGCTATGCATAAACCAAGTGATAGCTAATTTGTGTCTAAGTATTACTGTTGCATTCACTCTGGAAAGGTTATGATATTCCTGCACTTTATTATCCATGAATGCCTCACTATTTTAATGACACAACTGTCCATCTCTTTTGGGCAATGTACACTTAGTCCTTATCTTTTACAGACACCAAGATTTGTAGCTGATGTTGGGGAGACAGGCTTCCCTATTTCTTTTTGGCTTATTGCTTATGTATCATATTTACAAAAAATAGGAAGCTAAGAGAATTAACTTAAACAACAAACAACCTTTGGTGCCACAAGGATGGGTTTCCATCTTGACTCTTTTAAAGTTCAGTAACTTGTGGATTTATTATGAAGTCACTTCCCAGGTGATCTATGAGTAGTAATTATGGGTAAAGAAAGAAGAATTTAAAAGGGAGTTTAATAGGATGTCTATTTAGCAAAATAGTAGTAGACTCATTCCTAGAGCTCCCCAAGTACAGGTTCTTGGCCAGATGTACAGTACTAGTCATGAGTTCCCTGCAATGAACTAAGCCTTAAGCCAATAATAAAAAGCAATCACATCTATAACATTCACACCATATTGCATTCATGGGTGTATCTTGCCATACTAGGTTTGTGGTTTGTAGGATTCACAGATTTATGAGATTGATGATGGCTTTCCTTCTCCAGTAGCCTGAATAGCATCTTCAAGTATAGTGAAATCTAACAAGCAGGGGGAAGCTGCCAATCAGGGTTAGCTTGGTTTATCTAAGTCCTTATGCAAGTGTGGTGTCTTCAGCAACAATTATCTTACCACCAAGTTCTTATGGATATGAAAGAGCAATGTCAATAGTCTGTACTGTTTTGGGAGTCCCTGAGACTGGCCATATGACCAGTTAGTTGAAGGGATGTGTCGCATACCTTGCGAATGACCAAGATCTCACTATGTAACCCAGAGATGCCTTGAACTTGAAGCAATTCTTCATGAGCCTTCAACACTGGGATTGTAAACCATAGTCTTGGCTTTGCTTGTCAATCTTTCTGGATGGTTCCCAGTGTTATTGATGTTTGCTTAAAACAGCTCACTGCCTTCTTTTTAGCCTTTTCTCTTATTTTATATTTTACTGATTTTGGCTTAAAAATAAACTCATGTTTCTTTACTTATATTAGTAGAAAATTATCTTTTTAGGGTAGAATTAACATCACTGAGTTTGATTATTTCTTTTCTGCTGATAAATATAAACATTTAAAATGATAAAAATCCCTCTATGGATTGCTATGAGTTGACTCATAGGTTTATGAATACATTGTTTAGTTGTATATCATTTCAAATTCTGCTCATTTCCTTAGAGTTTTCATGACAGGTTTGTATATCCAGATCTTGCATTAATATTGACAATTCATTAAATTTTACTTATATATTAATGTAAAAGACTTTTTTTTTTAAATGAATGCAATCTTTTGAAAAAATTAAGCCTATTTTTAGATCAGAATGAGATATAATGTGAACATTCTCTCTGTCTTTTTTTTTTTTTTTTTTTTTTTGGTTTTTCGAGACAGGGTTTCTCTGTATAGCCCTGGCTGTCCTGGAACTCGCTTTGTAGACCAGGCTGGCCTTGAACTCAGAAATCCGCCTGTCTCTGCCTCCCAAGTGCTGGGAAGAAGACACACATCAGATACTATTATTACAGGTGGTTGTGAGCCACCATGTGGTTGCTGGGAATTGAACTCAAAACCTCTGGAAGAACAGACAGTGCTCTTAACCACTGAGCCATCTCTCCAGCCCTTCTCTCTGTCTTTATGTGGGCTGTACTTGTGAAGCGTAGTGTCTAAATGCCAGTATGGTCATCTGTAGTGTCATGAAGATCTTAAATGTCCGTACTGAGTTTGAATATACTTACCATATCAATTTCTGAGAAATAGATTTTCCAATCTTCAAACACAGTAATGTTTCTCTCCTTTTTGGTTTTGGTTTCAGTTTTCATGTATTCTGAACCTGTGTTACTAAATATATAAACACTTGTAACTGTTGTATTTTCCTGAAAAACTTATTTCTATCATATAGCCTTCTTTAATTCTGGTAATACTCCTTATTACTGTATATTATCAATACAGTTTTTGCTGCTTTAATGGTATTTTTTTATGCATGTATTTTGCATTTGTTGCTTTCAACTTTTATGCCTTTATGCTACAATATGAATCTTGTTTTCAGTGCATAGTTGGGCCTCACATTTGTATCCAGTCTGAACATTTATTATCTCTGCCTCTTATTATCATTTTGATTCATTTTGTGTATTGAGATGATTGATGTTGTTGGATTTAAACCAATAATTTTGCTATTTGTTGTTTATGTATTCTGTTTTTTTTTCTTATTTCTCAGCTACTCCTTTACTATCTTCATCTTACTTAAATATTTTTAGGCATTTCAATTCCTTTGTATGTTTTTGTAATGCCTTCCTTTGCAATTTTTAGTCTTTATTCAAAGGACTACATAATACATAGCTAAAAAACCTGCCTGGAATTCATATTATAATCTCCATATCCTTATAGTGAATTAGCTATGATACGATTTCATATCTATTTCAGTTCCACTTATTATAACTTTAGCTTTAAACATAATACAGAGTTTTTCATTAATAACACACACACCACCCATTCCTGCTACCTATTTACCAGGTCTAGTAACTTCCTATTGATTTGAGGCTCTATACAATAGCATTTATCATTTTCTTTCAGCTTTCTTTAGCCTTACCTATAGGATAGCCCTCTGTCAGCCCATTCTTTCTTAGGCTTTGTTTCTTTCTTTCTTTTTTGTAAATTTTGCCTTGAATTTAGAATGGTAGTTTTTAATGCTGCTGAAACTTTGTGTTGATGTTTTTGCTTTCAGGGCTGAATTTCAGGATGCTATTTCTTTGTCTCCTAGCTTATGTTGCAGAATCATCTTCTCTTTATATTACTGTGCTTTAGTTTATATATGCCATTTTTGTTTGTTTTGAATATATTTCTATTTATCTTTGATATACATATTTTCCTTTGTAATTTTTCAAGTTAGAGGGAGGAAATGACCATCTCCCACATGAACACTTATATATTCCAACTAATTAGAAACTATTTAGTCATTACATCATCAACTATATTCCCATACAATTGTTCGGCATCTATTCCTTTAAGGCTTCCATTACATGGAGGTTGGAGTTCCGATACTGACCCAGCAACTACAGGCATCCTGTTTACTTTTATTTTCACTTTTTCTTTGCTACATTGTATGATTTCTAGTGATTCACCTTCAAGTTTAGTGACTCTTCTGTGATGTATAGTGTTTTGTTAATTCAGATCCAGGGGTTATCAGCTTCAGCCATTGTACTGTTTCATTTAGGCTCACAATTGGCTCCATTTAGACTAATAACATGTTTTGTTACAAACTAAAGATAAATGAGCATTCTTGGGTTGAGAGATTAGACTATTAGAAGAGTTTAATGGGGTTCATTTATAGTATTGTTCAGAAAAACCAGGAAGAAATGTGGTGATTTGAGCTTCTTATAGAAAAAAATGATATAGAAATTATACCATAGCCCTACCACTTTGATTATACTTCACAAATTTTGAATGTAAATATTAATGTTTGCATTTTAATATTTCTGTTTAATTATTTCTCTGTTGATTCATCTTTTTCTGGTGCTGTACTTTTTATGCATTAAAATAGAAATTGTGGGCTTCAAGGTCCTTATAAAATTTGAGCAAGGTATATAATTCCAAAATAAAATCAAAATGTAATTTCTTTTGCTAACATTTTCTTTAATGGCTTCAATTTTTACAGACAAAGAAAGATTTGTGCAATGTTGATATATCTCATAATGGTTTGAAGTGTCATGTCCATTTTAATGAGGTCATGGAACACACACACACACACACACACACACACACACACACACATCACACATAGTGAATAATAAAATCATAGGGGTGAATGACCATGAATCCCTGCCTCTAGCAAATGCTGGCAAAGTCTAAGTCAGATTGGATATATATTATGATCTTAAAAAAATAATATTTTGTATGTACTTTGCCTCCTGAGAAAAGTCTGGAACCATGACATTTAGCTTTCATACCCTTAGCTTTTCTTATCTCAAAATAAAATCATAATGTAACGTAAAGAGGGGTACAAGCCTCTTATCTGTCTTCTACTATTAGGTTACGTATAGTCCATCAAAGATTCTTGTGTGACTTGTCGTCTACTTGGTGGCCTTGATGCATATCTGATCATATCAACCCAAGAATCTTATAATCTAATACAAATAGATAATTTCTGTTCTAATGGCCATAACCTGATGAGCCTTAATGAGCTTAATGAAAGGATATGTTAAGTACCAGTTGGCAGATAATGATTCTCATATCATCCTAACTTATGATATTAGAAATAAAATATAGATATTCTTTGAAAGTTTGATTCAGTGAACACCTGTCTGAGAGAGACAACTGATAAAAAGGATGGCAGAGGCATGGTGGGCAGGTGAACATGCATGTATAAATGTGCGTGGGGAGGTGTAGGCCGATGGTTTACAGTTACAGAGTAGCATCTTTTGGATGAGAAGCAGGGATGTCTTCTTCAGTCTGGAACCCTGCAATCTGGAAATGCAAGTACATTGATTATAGATTCCTCAAGGGTGGTCCAGATAGTTCTTTGTCTTACAAATGCATGGGCAGCTAGGTCCTGACCTGATGAATGTCCAACACAAGTGCTGCCTTGATGAATGGAATACAAAGGAGAGATGTCCAGAACCAGAAGAAATAGGTGCTCTCCCAGGGTTCACCTGACTGTTTTAAAGTATTAAAAAATGTGCAGTGCCTTAAAGATACTTAAAGACTAAAGCTTGTTGGGAAACAATATATTAGAAATAAAATTCAGGCTTATTTCCTCAAGCAAGAAGGCTTTACAGAGGTTTTCCTTATATTGTATAGCGCTGACCATATCTGTTCTGTTTTGCTTCTTATGGTTTAAAGAAGACATATTCTTCTTATAAGAAATATTTGTTATTTTGCCATCTTAAGTTGGACACTGAGTATCAGCTTTTAGGGCTGTCTAATAAAAAGTGAGGTAAGGTACTACAGTGTTATTTTTTAAAGGCTCCTGCTGAAAAAGCTTTGGCTACCTTCTGCAGAGCTCAGCATTGCACTTGCACGTGCCCCGAGAACGTGATAACTGATTCTTACAGGGTCACCCCCTCCTATTCTGATACTGCTTACAGTGACTTAAAAAACCAGTACACAGAAGGTTCTGACTATTACAGAGCAAAGATAATTGAAGGAGAAGCCATTTCCCAGAATCAGCATGTCTAGATAGGCTTGGCACTGTAGGGTGCTGAGCATTCTCTGACACAGTCAGTCTTAAAACAGTGGAATGTCACTGTCACCAGAAAGGGTAACTGGTCAAGACAAGAGCTAGTGCAGACCTTTAGAATCATATTTCTGTGGCCCTAGGGAGCTCAGATTAAATGTCAATTTGTCTAGTCTCCTTTTGTGCAGATTCCTGAGAACTTGTCCACATGAGCCTGCCCTGGCCTCTGTATGAAGGCTTCTGCAAATGAGTTACATATCAGACTGATCAAAAGAACCATGCTGGGAGTCTTAGAGATGTCCACTTCTTGGTCCCACCCTGAATATCTTAATTTTGCATAAGTTAGGGTTCATTTCCACACATCTGTTGACCTTAAATCTAGTATATCCTATAAAGGTTTAAATTTATATTCCAGAATAAAAATACATCAAAAGATAAACACATATTTGAGAACACTGCACTGAATACTGCTGCCGAGAAATGATGAGAAAACTTATATGAATTCTATCCATATCTACACGAAAACTTCTCCTTTTTTCTTTACATTTTGCTGCTGAAAAGCATTTTCGTTTTTAAGAATTGACCTCTGTGTATAGAAAATGTAAATCTCGAGATTACTTGAGAGATTTCTCTTTTTTGAACTTTATATATTCTTCTGTCAAAGCTGCATATGAAGAAGATAGCTCCCTGGCTCTTAGGAAGAATTTGGAGTTTGGAATCATAACAGCTCTTTTGCTCCATACCAACCATAATTGGAGTGGCTAGTCTTATTCTGAGCTTGGTGATGTTAGCATCAAAACAAAACAAAAAAATCAACCCACTAACCAACCAACCAAATAAATAAACAAACAAACAAACAAACAAAAAATCCAACCCTGCTGCATGTCACAAAACCGTTGGGTTATAGGTAACCAGGTCAGTTGGTCATTGAGGCCATGCCACAGCACAATATTGTCAAAATACATATTACACAGAAAGTATATTTCAGGTTTTGAGTTTTGACCTATTCCTGGATTAGTAATATCAATATGAGGTATGATGCCCTATGACACTGGTCAACGGCACCCCTGCTCCCTTTTAGCCATATAAGCCTGAAGGTAGATAGCGGATGTGCAATATACTGTGCTCACTGGGTAGGTTTGGTATATTACATATATTTTTCAACCTAACTATAGTTTAAACTTATGAAGTGTTTATCAGTATATATTCTACTGTAAGTTGTAGGGCACAGCCTCATGTGTATATTATACCTTGCATGTAAGATATACACGCCTTTCTTCAACAAAGGACTTGATGTTCCTTTTCAGAAGAAGTTAACTTACCTCTTCCAATATTTTTTGTCATTTAAATTTCAGGTTTCATTTGATAAGGATAAAATGAGCTAGCTGAGCTTGTAATGTTGCTGACCCTTGAAGGACATATTTGGTACAGGCAGTAAGGGCTCAGCACTCAGACTGAGAAGTTGAGATATCCTGTAAAATGTAGTTGCTTTCACTTGGCCTTCCTTTACACATCTTAATTTCATCTTCAAAATTAGAATGACAATTTCTGCTACTGCAGGGAAGAGGCTCAGATGTCATTTTTGTCTTTACACATTAACCAAGTTGACTAGACTTGCATTAGTCAGAGTCCTCTAGAGAAACAGAACGGATAGAATGGATAAATGAATGAATATAAGTGTGTGTACATTCACACACACATATATGTAAACACAAAGATCTAAACACGGTATTTTATACAGTGGCTTACAGGCTGTAATCCATCTAGTCCAACAATGGCTATATACCAAAGGAAAATCCAAGAATCCATTAGTTGTTCAGTCTACAAGGCTGGATATCTCAGCTGGTCTTTAGTATACAATGAAATCTCAAAGAAATAGGCTCTAATGCCAGTGAGGGAATGAACTTGTCATCAAGGACAAGAGCAAGAAGACAAAAAACAAATGTTTCCTTCTCCCTTGTCCTTTATACAGGCTGCCATAAGAAGGTGTGGCCCAGATTAAAGGTTTCTCTTCTGCCTTCAAGTAATAGGGATGAAAGGTGGGGATTCTAACCTCAATTGACTCAATTAATTAAAAATCCCTCATAGGAGTACCCAGCATCTTGGGTTTTTGATTAATCCCAGGAGTTAGTCAAGTTGACATTAGAAAATAATCATAAGAATACTGAAAATCAAAATCTCTGATGACCAAGGAACATTTCTTTAGGTGCTTCTCAGCCCTTTGAGTTTCCTCAGTTGAGAATTCTCTGTTTAGCTCTGTTCCCCATTTATTGATAGGGTTATTTGGTTCTCTGGAGTCTAACTTCTTGAGTTCTTTGTATATATTGGATATTAGCCCTCTATCAGACATAGAATTGGTAAAGATCTTTTCCTAATCTCTTGGTTGCTGTTTTTTCCTAATGACTGTGTCCTTTGCCTTACAGAAGCTTTGCAATTTCATGAAGTCCCATTTGTTGATTCTTGATCTTAGAGCATAAGCCATTGGTGCTCTGTTCAGGAACTTTTCCCCTGTGCCCATGTGTTTGAGACTTTTCCCCCACTTTCTCTTCTATTAGATTCAGTGTATCTGGTGCTCCCGGAGACTGGACCACCAACCAAAGAATACACATGGAGGGACCCATGGTGCTGGCTACATATGTGTCAGAGGAGGGCCTTGTTGGCCATCAGTGGGAGGAGAGGCCCTTGGACCTGAGGGTGTTAGATGCCCCAGTATAGGGGAATGCCAGGGAGAGAAGACAGGAGTAGGTGGGTGGGTAGGGGAGTACCCTCATAGAGGAAGGGAGAGGGAGAATGGAATAGGAGAGTTCCAAAGGGGAGACCTGGAAAGGGGAAAACATTTGAAATGTAAATAAAGTATCAAAAAAGAAAGAAAGAAAGAAAGAAAGAAAGAAAGAAAGAAAGAAAGAAAGAAAATAAAAATCTCTTTGTTCAATGAAAGAGTTTCATCAAACAGGGTGATCTGTTGTCTGTGGGACAAAATAGTCAGTTGGACACAGAGAATCACACCTTCACAGAATGAAAACTGTCACACAAAACATTATGTGGGTGATGGTTTCAGGGAAGATCAAAACTACATCTAATAGACCACTGGACAATCAGTGCTAGAATGTACAAGAGCCAAATTCCAAAAGGTTCCCATCTTAATCATCTATAGTTGTGTGAACTTCATCTTAGAATAAAGATCAAAGAAGGGCATTTTCATGGTTCCAGCATTAGGAGGGGAAACAGTCACCTTGAACTATACTAATCTGTGTACAAAATGGGAATCTGGATGGTGCTGTTATCAATCTGTGTTTTGTATATGAACTATGGGCTATCAGTAGCTACTCAAGAAGTTATGCGTATTTAGAGAAAATGAGGGCTTAGAGACAACTGAAAGAAGAGCACAGGAATTCCTTAACATGAGTGGAGATTTGCATCCTGGAAATGCTATGTAAATTGGCAAGGTATCATATCTCCTAAGAGTCCTGTGGGAAATATGTTCTCTGCTTAAATAAAGAGACAATGATTTCCTAATGCTGCCACAGTTTCCCTAAGCTCTTTGCTTTAGAACCAGGGTAGGAGTTTAGCCTTCTGTATCTTGGCTACTTCCCATAATCCTGGAAACTATCCTTTCAGGTCCATGCTGAGGTGTGAGTCTGGCATGGTTAATGTCTTGCCACTTTTCAGCTAGATCCCAGTAGAGCAAACAGTAGAAGTCCCATGGATAAAGTACTGGCCAGAGACTACAGAGCATCAAAAGTCTAACAGGTTCTCAGAGACAGGCTGGGAAACAGGTACATTTGTGCACAAAGGAGGACTTTCATTGAGAGGGACAGTATGGGATCCAAATGCCATGCCTTTAGCAATTCTGTTAATATTCTTGACTTCATTTTTAAATTTTTTTATTAATCATTTTATTCACTTACATTTCAAAATGATGTTCCCCTTCTCGGTTACCCCTCCACCAACCCCCCACCCCATGCTCCCTCACCCCCCCCCCTTTACTCTATGAGGGTGCTTCTTCACCTATTCACCCACTCCCACCTTTAGACTTTTCCTTGAAGTTGCCTGGAATAATAACATCATAAGCTTACTAATATTAATTTTTTTCAGTGATAATGATTGTGATATAAATCAACTCTGTTTCTAAACTTTGAACCTACAAGGTGCCATCCTCAAATTTACCTTTCTAATTTCAAAGGTGAATTTAAAACAAAATGTACCGTTCATTTCTCCTCTCATGTACAACCAGACCATTATCAATAATGGGAGGTAAACAATAACTTCAGGATGACTCCATTTTGTTTTTCTCATCAGATTGATAAAATATCTTAGGGTAGTTTAGATGTTCAACTATGCAAGCAAATCTTTGAAAGTGATTGTTTTTCTCATTTGTTTTAAGATTTCAAACTTCAAAACTTTTGACCTAAGCTGTGGTCTGTTATGTTGATGAGAAGTAACATGTTTGGTCTTTAGTCAGGAATTGTGGGGAAGCAGAACTGAGATTTATAATAGCACTGCAATTTAGAGCATGGTCTATTCTTCATCAAACCACAGGACCTTAGGGGGATGGTGTAGTGTCTTCTTGAAGGCATCACCTCTTAGGAGTTCAAGATGTGCATCAAACATACTGAGCTCCAGAGTGCTGAACCGTGATGGTCTCATCTAGAGGTTTGTGTATTCAGTATGTTGCAAAGTTCATTGTTCTTTGTGAACAAACTGAATCATGTTTTGATTATGGTCTTACTAAACTACAGGGAGACTACAGGGAGGTGTATTTCAACCCAAAACAAGGAAGAATATCACAGTGTGTGGAGCTGTTTTACAGTACAGCAGGCTGTAGCAGTGGACCTACTGCATGCAGTGTGTGGCTAGAACACTGACTGAAGACGTGAAGAGAGCACAGAAGGATTTCATGGCATTGGTGGTGCACAGCCCTGTGCTGAGGGCCTTTGTAACCCCCTGATTCTTTCTTGTTTTTAAATTTCAAAATCAATGCTGTTTGAGGCATTAGTCATTTATGTTTTATGAAAACTGACTTGCTGTCTAATAGGTAACTTCCTGCCTATCGATGTGTACTGGCTGATTTTGTGTGTCAACCTGACACAAGCTGGAGTTATCACAGAGAAAAGAACTTGAGGTGAGGAAATGCTTCCGTAAGATCCAGCTGTAAGGCATTTTCTCAATTAATGATCAAGGGGGAAGGGTCTCTTGTGGGTGGTGCCATCCCTGGGCTGGTAGTCTTGGATTCTATAAGAAAGCAAGCTGAGCAAGCCAGGAGAAGCAAGCCAGTAAGAAACATCCCTCCATGGCCTCTGCATCAGTTCCTGCTTGAGTTCCAATCCTGACTTCCTTTGGTGATGAAGAGCAATTGGAAGTGTAAGACGAATAAACCCTTTCCTTCCCAACTTGCTTCTTGGTCATGATGTTTGTGCAGGAATAGAAACTTTGACTAAGACACCATGTTTTCAAGTTTCAGTTTCATTCTCCCATAAAATTTCTAGACCATCTACACAGCTTAGCATTTAGATATATCAGTAAATTCACATAGTGACTGTGGCTAAGCCCCAGTGACATTAAAATGCAGTTGTAGACTGAGCAAATGAATTTTGTTCTTAGGATTAAAGATTTCTCATTCTCATATTTTGAGCCAGGATTTATTTCATTAGTCTAAATTTTTACAGAACATATATGTGTTTACTGTGGACATTTGTGATTTTGTATGCTTTACTCATGATATAAAGCAGAGGGGGGGAGGGAATCTTTAAAGTAAATGGATTTGGAAAATTTTTTTCTAATTAATTCTTCACTTAGGAAGCTGAGGCAGGAAGACTGACCCCTTGAAGCCAGGGGTTTGAAACCTGTCTGGGTAACATATTATATTTGAAAAATAAAATAAAATAAAAAAGGAAATGAAGAAGAAGGAGAAGAAGAGGAGGAGGATAATGGCAGGAAAGAAGGAAGGAAGGAGGGAGGGAGGGAGGGAGGGAGGGAGGGAGGGAGGGAGGGAGGGAGGGAGGGAGGAAGGGGAAAGTAAAATTCCCTGCCACAGGGAGAATCATCTGGATCTCACAGTCCCCCAAGGCCACTGCCCTCACACTGAATACCTTCCCATCTAACACACAGCTATGTTAGCCCTTGAACTTAGAGCTGGTGCTTCCCAGATAAATCTTATGTCCCCAACTAAATCCTCACAATTACATTTAAAACTCTCTATATTCATGATGCCTATATTGCTTCAGTTTTAGAATCAGTAAAACTTTATTAGTACTGGTATCTTGCACCATGCTTTCTTTTAAGGCATTCTGAGAAGCACACTACCCTGCTGGCATGCCTCCTTACTGCTATAGGCTGAAGATTGTGGTAGGCTAATAGGCCAAGCAGTCCTGGGAAATTTAAACTCTTTTTTCTGACTGGGGTTTAGCCAAATATCCTGAATCCTTATGCAGAATGTAAGCTGGTCCATGAGAAGACATCAAAGGACCTTGTTAATGAAGGCCACTTGCCGACCTGCCAGCATAGCATCTCACTGAAGGTCGGTAATTGGTGAATGGGCTTTATTTGTAGGAATGGCAGTGCCCAAACCAAGCATCAAACAAGAACAAAAAGCATAACCCAATTACTTTCCTATTAGGATGTTGTAAGCCATTCATTGTTTAAAAACAATCTTCTCATTAAAATGATAAGTTGTGAGCCAACTTTACCTTTGGCTGCCAATGCTAGGCAAGGCTTGTATGTTGCACAGATACCAAGGAAGGTGATGCTGCCTGTTTATGGTCCCAGGTTAGCACACCAGCAAACACTCCCTACAAGCTGTTGTGATTACACAGATATACAAGAAATGCTTTCATCTGTATTAGTCTAAAGAATTTGAAGTTCAATCAGAATTTTTATCACCTTTAACTCTCATGGTACACACAGAAATTCCCTTTGTGTTACTTTTATACAAATAATTGCACTCTCCTGCAGACAAAAGTATGTGGAGAAGGGTAGTGTGTTCTCTCAGCTCATTCCCTGCTTTCTGCTGTGACTCCCTCCTCAACTCTGTCTCTCTTGGCTTCAAGCAATTAACTTTATCCTCAGTGTCATAGATGAGCCCAAGTGCTGTTTATTGTTTTGGCAGTCTAACCCCAACTGGAGCTTTGTGTGTACCTTCTTCTGGGATTATTCCATTTTCTGTTGCTGCCACAAAATACCTGGTGCTAGATACTTTATAAAGAAAGAGGGCATATCAAACACACATTTCAGAGGTTCAAGTACTTGGTGTCAGCCTCTGGAGGCCCTCTAGGGATGGTTTTCTAGCTCTGTCACAGAATGTGAGATGGCATCATGGTGTGAATACACGTGAGAGTCAGAGAGAACTGGATGAGATAGGAAGCCAGAGAGATTCAAGGCCAGGTTTGTTTTCGTTGTAACAACATGTTGTTGTGGAAATTAAGCAAGGTTCCTTGAGAGTTTGCATTATTCTCTTCTGCAAGTAGTGTTCACAGTGACCTGCTTTGTACTGGGTTCCACCTTTAAAGTTCCTCAGCTGGGAAACCACACTTCCATCTCAGGAACACCAAACCGTACAGAACTCATAGCATTTCTCAAGAGGAGATATAATAAATATTATCCAGCTTTTATGGGAAAACAGACTGCCTAGCCTAGCATTTTCAGTAGAACTTGAAGCAATGGTGCCGTTGTTTTGTATATAACTATCTAGTACATAGGCTGTTGGGTATGTGTGGGGGTTCGTATGCTTGAAATGTAGCTAGTGTGATTTTAAAAACTGCATTTTAAATTCTGTTTAATCTTAGTATAGTTTAAATCACCATATGTTCTTTGTGGCTAGCACATTGACTAACAAAACAATTGCCAAATAATTCATAGCATCAGAAAAGTGCTGTAGCAAATGGGCTCACCATTCAAAATGCTTCCTTTCTCTCCCAAGCCAGACTGGTACTTAGAAGTGATACAATACTGTTTTGATAGATAGTAAAATTATCAAGAAAACAAGGAAGAATAAACATCTACCCAAGGTATTAATACTTAACAACAAACTAATCTTTACTCTATACAGAGTTACAGATCTGATTTACAGAGGTATTTTTTTTTTTATTATTTTCATGAGCACTCTGGGTAGGTACTGCATCACTTTTATTACATGTGATAGGGAAAACTGTAGCATACCAATTAAAATAAGTCCACAAAAATATATTATGTTCATGTACATGTTCTTAGACAGTAAAACAACTATACAATGAAGAACATTAAAAATCAATAACGCTAAGTGCATAGAGATGGTAACAGAATCAGTACTTGAAACCAAGTAGGGTTCACCATGCTCCTGTCAAGAATTGCCTCCCACGAGACTCTTTGGAGTACTGTGCTTATTATATAGATGTCACTGGGAAATAGGGCAGAGGTCAGGAATGTGTTCCCTGATGCCGATTGCCTATTTTTAGAAGCCTACATTTATTACTTACCATCTGAATAACTTGAGTGTATTATCTCATATTTCCATGGCTCATTTTAATAGGGATAAGATAACCTGCCTCATATTTAATCCTCATATGAGAGTTAAATAAATGAGCAGTGCCTGGTGCATTTGGAACCATATGCATTTATCATTGTCATTATTTTTAATTTTAAGGACACTGATGTGTAAGTTGGGATGCTGATTTGATACAAAGTTAATAGATGCAATAGAGATGTGCTTAGAATTTATTTTTTCTAGGAAAGACTAATAATCACATTTTTGGGAGAGAAGCCCTGTTCAGTCAGTTTGGAGTCCTCACCCTAACTGAGATTACAAAGTTTCAGAGCCCTCATGCCCTGAAAATTCTTTATAGCTTTGCTTTTCATGTTACTTTGAGAGATGGTGCCTTTGGTGCCTTTGGTGCCTTTGATTGCTTGTGAATGTTGAAGAGTGACAAGCACCAACACAGCTGGAAAGAGCTGTAAGATTTGCTATTCTGTTTTCCAGCTGGGAATTATTGCCATGGATACCAGCATCAGAGGGGATTGGGGAGTGCTCTCTACTTGATTCCTGAGTCTCTGACATCTGTTTCTGGCAAGGGCAATAATGAGCCTGCTTCATAGCAAATGGGAAACTGATTCAAACTCGCTTCCCCCACAGATGGCCTCTGCACAAGATGCCAGGTTTGGTCAGAAAGACTCTTCTGACCAGAACTTTGACTACATGTTCAAGTTGCTGATCATTGGCAATAGCAGCGTGGGCAAAACGTCTTTCCTGTTCCGCTACGCTGATGACTCCTTTACATCTGCGTTCGTCAGCACAGTCGGCATCGATTTCAAAGTAAAAACTGTATTCAAAAACGAAAAGAGAATCAAGCTTCAGATTTGGGTAAGTGACTCTGAACTGACATCATCCTTCACTCGGGGGGGGGGGGGGGGTTGGACATACAAGTCTGCAGGGAGAAAATTCTACTTTGTCAGGTCTCCATGGGGTTCTTGAGCTTTGATTTCTAGCCTTTGTGCTGGAAGACATTGTGTTTCAGAGAGTGAGGTGATGCTTTTGAATGTATGGGCAATGACATACTTATTGTCATGTGATGCTGTTCAGCAGTCTTTAGAAGAGAAGAAATCCAAGCCTCTGTGTTTGGTGGTGGTGGTGAGTGGGGACACTCAGTGAGAGGTTGGCTCTGCCTTGATCTGTGTGACCTTGAGAAAGTCTGTGAGTCCTTCTGTGGTTCATTTTATAATATGTACTTAAACAGATAATACATATATATATATCTGGTCTTTCAGGGCACAGGGGTCAGCCTGACTTGGGCATTGCAAAAGAGGAGATGATGGAATTTAGAGAAAAGTAGAGCTTCTTCCTAGGAAGTCCTTGACCTAACTTTGAGAGTAATCTTTTTATATTTAACAACCTTGGTGTTTCAGCTCTGAAACCATGTTATGCTCAAATAACAGGAATCATAAGAAACAAAATGTGTAAAAGAAGGTTCCTCACAAAATTCTGAAATCAATTGGCTAGATTTTGGACCTTCCCCGTGCCTGAAGACCGAAGTTTTCTTAACTAAATTGTTGGCATAAATTTAGAAAACTAGAGAGTAAGAAACAAGAAAAATATATGTGAGTAGCAGACCCAAGTGATGAAGTAACTAAGATACTGGATTTCATCAGACAAATGCTATATAGTAAATGTCTTATGAAGATCCCGGTGTTCCTAAGTTATAGATGGAATGACTTGCTAGTCAGTTTAAACTCCCTTCTGTCACTCAAATTGATTGAAGCGATAGACAAGTATTTCCCAGGTGGTGTTGGGTAGAGGGCTGATTTGCAGAGCTGAGGCCTCTTCAGTTAAATATAGGAAGTTAAAGAGAGACAAATCCCAGACTGTGGCATTTAGACCTTAAAAAAATAGAACAGCCCATATTAAAATTTTATATAAACTGCATGAACTTTAACCATCTTAAAGGTCTTAGGGATAAAATTTAAAGATGCAAAGATGCAGGCATATACATGGGCAACTGTCCAATATCAGGTTATGACCATTCGACTTATGGTAAATCTGGAATCATCTAGGTCTAACTAGAACTCATGTAAAAGCTTGGGGTAGTTCAGCTCCAGGCTTATCATCTCCCCAAAGTCACATTAAGTTGCGTTGTTTGTGTGTGGGTACTTGGTTAGGAACTTGCATTCAGTCGATGGTCATACACCTTCAGTGCATGCAGACAGAAAGATGGAGTCCATGGCTTCACATTCAGGGCCTGTTTCATTCTCTACCTTCTTAGCCTTGGGCAATCAAAGTCATAGGATAAGTTTTGTATTCAAGTCTAAGAATTCTCTCTTGACTTCCAAGGGCTTCAGTGGGTTTAAAAAGGTAAGTTATTGTGGTAACCATATATCTCTTAATGTCATATTAGTATACTTCCTGCTCCTCAGAAAGAACAGTCATTTTCCAGGCAGATATCCCCAACTTTCTTTCTCTTCTTTGTTCTTTAGAGATATTTAAAAACAATCCTTGTAGACAGTACACTAGTATGATATGTTAGATTGCCCTTGTAGTCATTACTGGTTTCCTAAATCTAGGCTGTTGACATAATTATTTGTTGAGATATAACATTTTCTGTCCTTAATACAAAGCTGATATCTCTCAAAAAATAAAAAATGATTATTTTCATACTTACATTGGTATTTTTCTTAAAATAGTACTGCTTCTAGGCCAGAGCTAACTTACTTGTCTGTTCATGGAAACTAAGGCTTGGATCCTTCTGTGTTTTCTTACTTTGGGGTAATGCTGCACCACCTGGAGATTACAGAGCCCAGCTCAGGTTCTGCAGCCCTCTTGCTCTCTCTAGCCTCCTCATGAATCCCAATTTCTGTGACCTCTGTGTAGCCTCTGATGGCATTCTTCTTGGACTTGTCCCTGATTCCAGAAGATGTGTCGTTGTTTGTGAAGCTGCCATGTGTCCTCCCAGGCAACCCAACATCCTACTTCATTTCAGCACACCATTAACTCGTTCGAGAGACAGCCACCTCGAAGCTCTTTTTATTTTTTATTTTTATTTTTTTGATACTTTATTTACATTTCCAATGTTTTCTCCTTTTTAGGTCTCCTCTTTGGAAACCACCTAACCCCCCCTCCCCCAACTCTATGAGGGAATTCGACCTCCCACCCACCCGCCCACCCACTCTCATATTCCCACCTTGACATTCCCATTTACTGGGGCTTCTCCTCCCCCTGATGGCCAAAAAGGCCCTCCTCCGCCACATATGAGGTCCGAACTATGGGTCCCTCCACGTGTATTCTTTGGTTGGTGGTCCAGCCTCCAGGAGGACCCTGGGGGTCAGGCCAGTTGACACTGTTGCTCCCTCCATGGGGCTGCAAACTCCCTCAGCTCCTTCAGTCCCTTCTCCAACGCCTCCATCTGGGACCTCACTCTAAGTCCAGCGATTACTGTAAAGTGAAACTTGGGTATTTCGAACTTTTGGGCTAATATCCGCTTATCAGTGAGTACATACCATGTTCATTCTTTTGTGACTGAGTTACCTCACTCAGAATGATATTTTCACGTTCCATCCATTTGCCTGCAAATTTCATTAAATCATTGTTTTTAACAGCTGAGTAGTACTCCATTGTGTAAATATATCACATTTTCTGTATCCATTCCTCTGATGAGGAACATCTGGGTTGTTTCCAGCTTCTGGCTATTATAAATATGGCTGCTATGAACTTAGTGGAGCATGTGTCTTTATTACATGTTGGAGCATATTTTGGGTATATGCCCAGGAGTGGTATAGCTGGGTCCTCAGGTAGTAGTATGTGCATTTTTCTGAGGGTCCACCAAACTGATTTCCAGAGTGGTTGTACCAGCTTGGAATCCCACCAACAATGGAGGAGTGTTCCTCTTTCTCCAC
>CM052716.1:40104325-40140086 GCA_028551405.1 Uromys caudimaculatus
TTGAAAGGCTTCTAGTTGTTTATCTCTGTTCTCTTGTATTTCTTTAAGGGTGTTATTCATTTCTTTCTTAAAGTCTGCTATCATCATCATGAGAAATGATTTTAAATCTGAGTCTTGCTTTTCTGGTGTGTTGGGGTATCCAGGACTTGCTGTGGTGGGAGAGCTGGGTTCTGATGATGCCAAGTAGCCTTGGTTTCTGTTCCTTATGTTCTTACCCTTGCCTTTTGCCATCTTGTTAACTCTGATGTTAGCTGGTCTTACTCTGTCTGGTTGTGGCTTGCCCCTCCTGCAGGCCTCTGTGTCAATATTCCTTGAAGACCAGCTCTCTCTGAGAGGTGTTTGGGTTTGGAGAGCTGTGGCACAGGGTCAGCTCTGGGGTGCAGACAGAAATCAGAAGAATCTTGTTCCCAGCTGTCCCTTAGTTCCTATGTCCTGATGGCTCTGAAAGGGTCCCTCTTGATCCAGTGAGTTTGAACAGAAGTGGTGGTTTTGCAGGTGCTCAAAAGTGTGTCAGCACTCCTGGTATAGCAGCTCTCTCCTGGAGCCCTGTGGTGCAGGCTGAGGTCCTCAGGCACAGACCCCTGGTGGCCTAGGCAGAGGTCTCCACCCACAGATGGAAACCGGAAGGTTCAGAGCTTTCCTGTCCCCAAGTTCTCCTCAGGCCCTGCATCCCTCCTGTTCTGGGTGGGTCTCGTTGAGCAGTGTTGCCCCCCTTTAACCCCACTCACTGACGCTCATTGGCTATGGACCCCTGGTAGCCCAAGCAGAGATCTCCACTCCCACCTCGAAGCTCTTAACCTTTCCTCCTCTTTATTCCTGACATGAGTTTAATCTTCATTCATATTTTCACAATTAAAACCTAGTCTTGTTGGCCATGGGGAACACACCTGGGGGGACTATGGCAGTAGGATTCTGAGTCTGAGGCCAGCTTGAACTAGAAAGTAACATTGTATGTCTCTTTAGAAGAAAAAAAAATCGCAAAAAACCCCCATAACTCTCAAATCTCCCCAAGCCAACCAACTAACAAAAGCAGCACCCCATTTCTTCTTGTTTAGCTCTAACTGAGGGTTTTGATGCACATATGATTTTAGGGTTGTGAAAACTAGTTTTAGACAGATGTAGCATCTGGTACATTGATGAGGAATTATTTAGAAGTACTATAGAAAGATTTTGTGCTTTAGAATGTGCACTATAGTTAGAGAATTTAAGGCACACCCAGAAATTAAACACAAATGGGAAGTGGTGAAGGGGATTTTCAGGTTTGGTCTAGCAGATTCTGTTATTGCTTTGATGAACTTCCCTGCTGTGGTACACTTTCCTGAAGATGACAGTGATAATCTTGGACCACACATCCTGGTGTACTGAAGACATCTGGGGAGGAGTTTGATTGTCATATTAGATTGAGGTTTGGGAAAGAAGTTATGATGAGGAGCAACATGGTCTGTGCTTCAATGTACATATTCCTATGATAACTTCAGGGATTCCTGTTCTATGCTCTAAGTGCAATGGAAAATATTGCATTATATATAGTTATTGCTGCTTAGCAACACTGAGAATATATTTGTGACTATATTTAACACTGATGAGTTGACATATCTTGTTGGTTTTAAAACAATTTACTGTCTTTCACAGCCTTTTTTAGACACTTGGGTTAATATCTAATTAATTTATGAAGACATCAAAAAAACCCATATCGTATCACCCTATTACATATTTCAAGCAAAAGAAGGGAAGGAGTTTCACCATCTGGGAGCCACTGAGGATCAGTCCACTGAACTTCACCCTTTACCAAGACAGGCTGAAAAGATTATGGTCCTATGAGGTACTGGAAAATATCCTGGGTGTTCAGATAGTGGGGTGTCCATCCAGAGCTGAAGACCATACGCATTGGACAAGGGCAGCAGCCAAGGCCAAGTGAGGCTTCTCTTCAGTCAAACCTCTATTAGTATTTAATTTCCAATAAAGATACCTAGATAGGAAACAAGATCTAGAGATGTTAAGCAATTATAGTTCATGCCAGAGCAGATCCTTAAGTCTGCCATTGGGAGTTGGCCCAGTGTGATTTTTACTATGCTGAATTCACATTCAACATAAGGGCTGAACTCTGACAACACTGACCAACTGATTATCAGTGAAATGTACTAGATACAGACGAATCAAATGAGGCCAGATTTCAGGTAATATTCCTATGACAAGATGGTGGAGATACCACAGGAAGAGGCAGAGGAAAGCCTTCTGCTTTTTCGTTGTGCTGGTTTGCTTTCTCTTCATGTACTGTGTGAAATTTCCTCTCTCCACAAACTGCCTGCTAGATTATCAACAGGTGACCTTTTAAGTAAAGACTTTTTTCATTTTAGTCTTTAAATAAAGGCTATGAGAAACATGGGCCACTGTTCCTGGACATTTTATACCTCTACTCTGTGGAACTTACCACCTTGAATATACTTGTTGAGAGATATGTCATCCTTCAGTTCTATTTACTTATAAATTTTAGATATATTAGCATATTTTAAAATCCCTTTATTCTTAATCATATTAACCTTTTTTTTCACAGTTTGATTTCATTATCCTTTTTTTGAGTCTCAAGTTTAAAAACAACATTTCAGAGATTATAAATGTTTAAATTGGCTCTCTCTCTCTTCTTAACATATATTTAATGCTACTGGGAATCAACTAGGGATGCATTTATGGTATTTTGGTTTAGGTTAGTAAAGGACTATCTGGGGTGGAATATGGGAAAAGGGAAAGATGAAAAAGTGTGTGGCATCCATAACTGAGAAAACCATAATCTGTGTCTATTTTCAGGGCAGAAACTCAGAACAATGATTGTAAGCTGAAGAATGCTGGAGGGTTTGGAAATTAGACACCAAGGCAGCCACACTCTGACAGTAGGGTCTTGTGAACAAAGCACAGCTTCTTCTCACTCTGTCCTTGGGCAAGTCCACAACCCACACGAGATTCTAATGGAAGGCCAATTGCTCAGCTAGAGAATATGGTTCACATACAGGAAGGGACAGGTTGGGAGACAGGTTACTATTCCCTTTAAAACTACAACAAGTATTCATGATTTCCAGTCTTCTTGGTACTCTGTGTTCCCAACACTGGAGAGGTTTTGCTTATTTGTTTGTTTTGGTTGGTTGGTTGATTTTGCTAATTTTTTCTTTGTTTGTTTGTTTGTTTGTTTGGGTTGGTTTGTTATTTGTTTGTCTTTTTTTCTCTCTTGAGCCCGTTCCCTCTCCATATTTGTATTATTTGAATGAGGAATGTCTCACATAGATATCTGGATACTTGCCCCCAGTTGGTGATAATATTTGGGGGAGATTATGGAATATTTAGAATGTGGGGACTTGTTGGAGAAAGTGCTCAGGGTAGCCTTGAGAGGTTTAAATTTGCTTCAGTTCCAGTTAACTCTGTCTGCTTTCTGCATTCATTTGAAGATGTGTCCATTTTCATGCTCTAGCTGCCTGCTGTCATGCCTCCTTGCCACTATGGACTCTGCCCTCCTGAAACCATAAGCCAAAATAAACTCTTCCAGAAGTTTCTTTTTGATAATAGTATTTTATCATACCAAGAAAAAGCAAACTAGAATGTTATTTATGATATCTGGATTTCTGTGTGAGTTATTGGCAAACATGCTTTGAGTGTTTGGATATCAGGCTACTGTCCAGAGCTGGGACATTACAAACTGGCCCAGGAAACCTTGAGGGAGGCTTCTCTCCAGCCAGTCCTCCATGTTGACACCTGGTGCCTTTGCTCAGATCTAGTCTGTTTCCAGAGAGATTGATATTACTATTACAAAGGTACTGCTGTTCAGCAAGCAACAAAGATTGTAGTTCATAAATTGCTTTATACACTAGTAACTAATCTGGAATCTATGGAGGGGATGGTGCAGACCCACTGACAAAATGATGGTGGTCCTGACTAAAGGTCAGGGAAAATGACATTTTAAAACATGCTTTAATATTTAAATGTGACGAGGTCAACAGAGGAGAAGATGGCTCTGCTGTTGAAGAGACAGTTTGTTGTATCCAATGGTTACAAGACAATGGCACTTGGTTTCTGAGAGGGAGAAGCAGGTGCATCCATAGAGTTAAAAAATCACCATGTGGTCATGAGGAAGAGGATAGGCAGCTGTAGGCAAGAACTTCACTCAAGAGTTCTGTCAAAAAAAATGGGAAAGGAAGTTAAATAGTATCTGGAGTGGCTGGTAAGGATTGTGTCTGCAGTCTCTGAGGTAACCCTGATGGTCTGGCTGACAGGACACATGCATAGGGGCTGAAATCCACATATAGGAGGTGTGTGAGCTCTGGACTGATTGGCTTGCAGTTGTAAAGCTTTCTTCAATAAGTTCTTGACTTCAGTGTTGATTGACCTAGAGAAGAACAGCCCCACTGGGAGGAGTAGGGCTCAGAATGAAAGGGAAATGAACGAAATACATAGGTGATACAGAGGAAGGTGTCCACCCTGACAGAGGCTGGAATTCTAAATGGTCTCACACAGCTTCCATGCACTTCTGGGTCTCAGTATTTGTGGACCTGGAAAGCTACCTCAGAAAAAGATATTGCAAACTGTCGAGCAAACTCATATTGATATTCATTTATACTAATAGTATTACTGATAGCAACATATTTGAGCCCAGTACTGACCACTGAGCTATACAGTAAAACACAAGCATGCACATACACGTACACATACACACATGTACACATGTACATTAGAATTACTTAATAACACAGGCTTTTGTTTTGAATTTCTGTCTTAGACTGAAACTCCCTATGTAGCTTCAGTGGTGCATAAACTCCTAAGTGCTAGGATTATAGCTGTTTATTATAAAAAAAACCACTCTATGTTTTTATGTTTTCATATAACCTAGTGAAGAAGGGTAGCATTATAATCCTATTTTATAGATAAGGTAAAATAAAACCACAAAGATAATGCCATTTGCCCAAGGACACAGGTGAGATACGCCAGCAGCCATCTCTCAACCTTGGCACTACATTCTAAGCCCAGGTATTTGACCATACAGTATAAATGAGGTCTGTAGGTAAGACAACATATGTTTGACTCCTTGGGACATCTAATATTAGATCTCGAGTACCTTAATCCCCAGTGACTACTTTTCCACACTGCATAATTGCTTATTATCTTTCTTACTTGTTCCAAGAAATTTATAGTTCTGGAGGTGGAGGGAACCAGTTATTTTCCTTGGAGTTTACTCTCTGAGCGGGAACGTTTTGTGGAGTATCTGTTTTGTGTTTAAAACATATATGTATGCCCAGCAGAAGGACTGGAAGGCATTCAAGTGGCTCCATCCTTTGTTACTGCTGGGGAGTATGCATGCCATCAGGAGTGTGTGCAGGGAAGAGTGTGCACAAGGGGGAGTGGGCGCCTGCGCAGTGATAGCCCTGCCCCTAGCTTTCCATTCAATGCTCGTTTAGTCCAAGCTTTCTGCTCATCGATTTCAGGCTGGTCTTAGAGTCTTCTCGTTTATTTTCAGGCGCCAACACACTGCCCAGACAAAGTCCTTAAGAGAATGGCAAACACTTGTGACAGCTGCCAGGGCCATCCTTGCTGCTGTCATTTGTCTGCTCCCCTCCCATCATGTTGCTTTTAACTTAGCACTTGCTTTTCCTCAGAGGCTGAGAGAGGCCAGCTTTCATTTTCTCCTGAGAGGAAGCTGATGTTGTGTGTGAAATGTCAAGATGCATAAAACTGTTCACTCTGTTGGTGGCTGAAAGCAACATCCCTGTATCCCACTGTGTTGAAACCAATTTCCAGCTCCGACAAGATACAGAAGGTGGCAAGGACTCTGTTTTGCCCTAATCAGGTCTTCCTGCTACATGGAAAACAACTGAGGTAGAAAGGGTGGCCTGGTGGGAACAGTAACTGTTTTGGCAATGGACGTGGAATGGGCCAATGAATGGCAGGAGTAGGGATTCTGAGTTAGTGATCCAGGTTCTAAATTCTTCTTAATTCTCAGCTGCTGGGTGGCTTCAAGTCCCGGGTTCTCTTTGTCTCCACTTCATTTCATTTGTGAAATGGTGTGGCATACACACAGCCCTCGGGTGCCAAATGTCTGAGCCCATAGATATTTGTGCTTACATCAATCTAAGCATGAAATACACACTCAATAGATGTCATGGTGCTTCGTTTCTAAAAGTGGTATACCTCCACTGAAACTTATGGAACTGGTTTAGTAATTTTATGTTATCGAATGCTTGTTAAGTGCCTATTGTGTACCACAGCAGGTTCTGAGAGTAAGGTAGTGAAGAGTACCTAGGAACCATGTCAGGGCCAACCATCTGACTGGGCTGTAGATATTATCTGGTGCTATGCAAAGCAGGTAATGTGCCTGACATAGTCTTGGAGATTCTGAGAACCTTTGCTGTGGCTCTCCATACCTGAGATGACCACTGAGAAGTGAAACAAAAAAGAATCATTTGTTCATTCATTAATTCAGTGGCATTTATTCTGTGCTTAAATGCCGTTACAATAGGCACTTGAGAAGGAACTTGGAACTGAAGCTAAATACACAAAAATATCAATTATGGTAAATACTAAGGGAGAAATGGAGCACTGTGATAATTGGAAAAGCTCAGTGGGGGGGAAGAGCTTTTAGGTAATTTCATAGGAGATGGAGAGTTTATATGAAAAGATTCCTATACTGAAGTCTGGAGGTATTTAGAGCAGGGATACACTTTCAGTGTAAAAGGAGGGAGAGAATGTGATTGTTTTTCTACCATAGCTTCATGTAGCATATTCATGTCTACTTCTTGTTTATCAAATTTTGACTTCCTTTGATTTGCCCTCCATCTGAGCCACGGTGGATTTAGACTATGGAAATATGAGGCTTTGGCAATTTGTTGATCCTCACTGAGACAAAAAGGATACATACACCTATGGTTTGAACAAGTTTCAGAAAATAGATGGACAGGTGAATGCATTGCTCAGTCCTTAGAAGATACCTGGAGCCTAATCTTCAACCATCTTCAAGATCACTCAGTCCTGCATTCGTTTGTGGAAACCTTTTCTGCCTGGCTATAGGGACTGAAGAATGTATGTGAGTGGTGAGAGGCAGTTACAGAATGTGCAAGCTGCATACAGAGTGACACATGTGAGCCAAGGGGCCGAGACAAGAGGATTAGGGCAGGAGGCTGGACTCTAAGCCTCTGTGTAGTCTCAGGGGGAAAATGTCTTAAGCTCTCTAAGCATTAGTTGTCTAATATGTAAAAAGGAAGGGAATAATTCATAGGAAAATAAACAAAAATAATAACTGGTATTCAACAGTCTCTTAAGTGCTAGTTGGAGTTGTAAGTGACATTGTACTGGCAGGTTTTGTGTGTCAACTTGACACAAGCTGGAGTTATCACAGAGAAAGGAGCTTCAGGTGAGGAAATGCCTCCATGAGATCCAGCTGTAAGGCATTTTCTCAATTAGTGATCAAGGGGGAGGGCCCCTTGTGAGTGGTGCCATCCCTGGGCTGGTAGTCTTGGCTCTATAAGAAAGCAGGCTGAGCAAGCCAGGAGAAGCAAGCAAGCTAGTAAGCAACATCCCTCCATGACCTCTGCATCAGCTCCTGCTTGAGTTCCAGTCCTGACTTCCTTGGGTGATGAACAGCAACATGGAAATGTAAGCTAAATAAACCCTTTCCTCCCCAACTTGCATCTTGGTCATGATGTTTGTGCAGGAATAGAAACCCTGACTAAGACAGACATAATACTCACAAAAGTCTGTAAGATAAAAATAACAAGTGCAGAAAATAAGGACGTCACCCAACTTCGTTGTTATCATTTTGATATGATGTATCTCTCAAAAGTCTCATTGGTCGAAGGTTTGACTCTCAGCTAGTTTCCATCGAGAAGGGATTGGATCATGAGGGTAGCAACTGCACCAATAGCTTATTCCATTGATGCGCTTGTAGCTGGATGGACTATTAGGTGGCACCTAGCCATTAGAGGTGTGCCTTTTAAGGAAGAGTGTATCCTGTCCACGATCCTTCCTTTCTTGTTGTCTCTACTTCCTGCCCACCATGAGGTGAGCTTCTTTGTTTGCCACACCCCATACTTGTGCCTGCCTTTCCACAGGCCCCAAATCATTTGAGCCAGTTAATGTGGAGTGAATCCTTTAAATTTTGTGTTAAAATAAGTCTCTCTTCCTCTGTATGTTTTTTTTCCATAGTCATAAATGTGATAAATGGTTTACAGTGTTTTCTCTCAACCTATTCTTCTATGCCCTTTTCTCTAGAAACATTATTCTTGAATCATCTCTGGTCCACACGATGCAGCTTTTATTCTTAATGCTTATAATAAACATCATGAAATGCTCTCGTGAACACTGGTCCTTCAAAAGTAAACTAAACCTCAGAGAGGGTGAGTGATTTCCTCCAGGTCATATAATTCTTTCTGTGGCATCTGGAGTGACGTCAGACATCATTATTTAGACTAACAGAGAAAGGTCAGGAAGTATCAACAATCAATGACAGAAAGAAATCGATACTGTACCCATCAGATTGGTGTCTCATGTGATACTCCAGCCAATGTCTCATAATACTTCTATCCCAAGACTACTCAGTGGCTCTCACATCTTGTAATAATTGACAGACACCTTCCATAAAGGAGTGGCAATTCTGAATACCTGGTCTCAGATCAAGGAAGGTTTAAACAATCAAACTTGGAAAAAATCAAAACTTGAATAGAAATATTTTCATGAAACCATAGGTAGGAATGAGAAGGGGAAAGAAAAGGAAGAGTGTGGAGGATAAGCATTTGACTCCCAGAGTCATCAGGAGAAGGTTCTGGAAAGAATACTGCACTTCCTAGTGGCCCAGGGATGTTTTCTGTGGTCTTGGATCTACCTACACTTTCCTTTTCCTTTTCCTATAGCAAACTGCTCTCTGTGGATCTCTCCAGCATTTGTCTCTCATTACATTTCCTTTCCACTTTGATTATAATTCTTCCCTATAAAGAAGTATCTATTCTTGGCAACCAAATTGTAAGGAAATGTCTCAGGGTGAGCATGGGAACTGTTGACATGTGTGGACTCTCTTTCTGAATACTTTACAGAGACCCCTCCCCCACTTCTTTGTTACAGTTTGTGAATTTACCAACCAAAATGTTGAGGCTGTGTGAACACACTGGTTAGTTTAACTGGGAGTCTGTTCTAGACTTACATGGATCCAAATTCCCTTAAAACAATAGTATCATGTAATCATTTTGTGATTAAAAATATTCTTCAAAACCAGCTCTCAGAGTCTTTAAATCTTTGTTTCGTTAACTTTGACAAATTGTCAACTTTCTCATACTCAGTCTTCCCAACTGTAAAATGGGGACAACATTAATCCTTTGGGTATAGTCTTACTGTCAAGGATAAGTAGAATGTTTACAAGCTTCTTATCATAATACTGATCGTAAGTTCTCAATTTTAAAAGTCATTATTCCTTATAGCCTTTATCTAAACATCATGAACCTTATGTAACATCTTATTTTCTGGGTCAGACATTTCCAGTTCTAAAGTTTATAGACATTTACATGACATAGTTTGATTTCGAAGTTCTGATGTATAACAAGACAGAAAAGATGTAAAGATGTTGATGAGTAAAGCATCTCCAGGACGACAGTGGTGTGTTTCCCCCCCCTCCCCCAACTGGTAAATTGTAATCTACCCAAATACAGTCAGCTGCACTGTTGAAGTATGTCCCGGTGCTTTTGAGACATCTGTGCATTTAGACAGACGTTAGCCACACAGAGAAGTCAAACCCATACAGCCTGGTTATTAAATAGCCATAAAATTGATGTCCTAACCCAGAGCAAAACAACTATATATCACTGGGTTCATAGAAAGATATTATCAAAATTCTGAGGTGTACTTTCTTCTCAATGCTGCCCGGTGACTCTGGCAGTTTTTTCTCTAATATATGAACGGAGCTGTGCCTGTGTCACCGTATCAACTGTTGGTATTTTTCTACCCAGAACATTTGAAGTTATACAGGACTTACTATCATAAAACACAGTTCAAATTATGGTACTAGTTAAACATTTAATTTCCCAATATATTTCTCTAGTCATATTTAAGGAAAAAGCACTATACTGCCCTAAATGGATAGTAGTTAATTTTATAGGAGTAATATTTTATCCCTTCTGCTCTTATTCCCGTAAAACTAATTCTGCTGGCCCTGAACATTCTCACTGTGATGACTCAAGATAAAGGAGATAAAAAATTGGGGTGAGTGTAAAGTCAGCCTATGCAAATCATTCTGTTCTAGATGCCAATGACTCTGAAGGAATGGAGGCAGGTTTGTATTTCTTGCCAACTGGACACACACCTAGATATGCCTGGAGAGAGAATCTTGGTTGAAAAATTGCCTCTATCAGATAGGTGTTCGATGACATCTGTGGATTATGTTCTTGCTTCCTGATGTGGGAGCGCCTAGTCCACTATGGACAGTTCCATTCCTGAGCATGCCCTGGTTTGTAAAGGAAAGACAGTTGAGACACCAGGGTGGAAGCCAGTAAGCAGCACTTTGATCTCTGTTTTAGTTTCTCCCCCCAGGCCTTGAGTTCCTGCCTTAGCTTCCCTTGATGATACCTCTGTTAATCAGACAATGTGATTTTATTTTCCATAAAACTAACCTATTACATTTCAAGAACTATTTCCAATTCAGATGGACATTATTCAGATTCCTCAATTCTTTCCTCTCTCCCTCTAAATCTGTAATCTTAAACATCTTGGCATAGAAAACATGTTCATCCTTTGTCAACTACCACTAGCATTTTGAATTGCTTTGGTCTTAGTACCTCCAACGTCTGGGAACTAGTGATATGAAAGAGTTAATGATCCTGACCTCCTGGACAGTTTGAGGAAGAGAGCCTTTCAGTGGTTGTGCATAGTGAAATAGCCTGACGCTAATATCTTGAATCAGGTATTTTTTGAGTAATTTCTATGTGATATAAAGAATAATTACAGGTTCTACAGTGAAGGCACCACGGGCTCTTAGATTTTCTTTTGTCTCTCAGTGATTTGAAGTAGAATAGCACTGAAAACAAATGTGGATATAAAGAGAGCATGAGAGAACAGCCATGATAAAGGGGTCAGCAACATCATTTGTATTTTATAGACAACGAAGGCAGCTGGTGATACAGGCCTTCTGTTCTATGGGAAATGGATTCTTTGGGGGTGCCTTGATGGTAAGCTGATGCCCTGGTGAAGCTCTAGGAGGGCTGAGTTGCGAGCTGAGCATCCTCAGATCTCATGTGATTGGTTACAAGTGTAATTGGTAGTCTTTCTCAATTGGTCCCAAAATGGAAACAGGGGAAAAATTAGGAGGTTTACCAGTATGATGGCTATTCCTGGTTGTCAGTTTGACTACATATGGAATGAACTACAATACAGAAATGGAGGGTACACCTATGATCCAGCTCTTGAGGCTGGAAGACACAGGTTTTTTTTTACCTGGATCTTGACATGGAGATATCGAGGCAGAGTGGTCATGAAAAGTTTAGGCCCAGGCAAGGTTGTGTGGGTCTTTAATCCCAGAAGAAGAGGGCAAGCAGATCTCTGAGTTCAAGGTCAGCCTGGGACAAAGCAAGTTCCAGATCCAGGCATGGTGGTACACACCTTTATTCTGAGTTACACTTTCTACTGGGGACCTACATAGGGATATTGGAAGAAGGAAGATTCATTCGTCTTCACCTGCTTGCACTTACTTGCCAGTACATCTGTTGGAACCTACTTCTTCAAGATTCCAGTTTATACAGAGCAGGTGAAACAACTAGTCTCATGGAACTGAGCAACTATTAGATTTTTGGACTTTCACAGCTGCCTATTGTTGAGTTAGTTGTACTACAGACTGTAAGTCATTACAATAAATTCCCTTAATATATAGAGACATTCCATAAGTTCTGTGACTCTAGAGTATCCTGACTACTACAACCAGTTATTAAATAAGTTCCACACAATTTGGTTGATTGATGAAGCTTCTGTCCAGCTTTTTAGACTATCACTTGATTGAGTAGTTTGGCTTCCTTCAAGTCTGACCTGAAGCCAGCTTGCTTCCTGGTTTGCCGATTATCATAGATAAAGAGACCAGTTCCATAGGCAGATTGATATAAATCATGGACTAAAATCTGTTTTTACATTTGGTCTGATGTGCATCCATTTGTATATTAAATCCCTCACAATGTGCCAAGCACAAGGGCAACTCAAGAGCAATGGGAAGAATAACACAAATGCAGTGAATCCTGTGTGTTGGATAGTTTGATTTAGACAAACTAGCTGTGATAGGATTTGTTTTTATTTCCTATAAAATATGGATACTGCATTTGCTTTGTAAAACTGTTTTGAGAAATAACAGAGCATGTGTAATGCACCTCTCTGAGTGTTCTCATACTCTTTGGACCCATATATAGCCACAAAAACTATCAAGAGTCCAGAAGAATTTATATGTACCTGAATCACACCTATAGCTACACCCATTGTTGCTATTTTATAAAAAATTAAGCCTGAATAGTATTTAAAATATCTATTAGTTCATCATGAAAATGCTAAGCACACACCCTTCATATCTACCCACTAGGAATAAGGTAATTGTTAGTCTTGATACTGGAAAGCTGGCCTCTTATCCTTGAGACTCAAATGTAATTACCTGGAGCAACCATCTCCCCAATTCACACAAGAAAGGAGGGTAGTATGCACAACAAATCCTTCTTCAGTTATCCTCTTTCTCTACTTGACACCACTGGCTTCCTCCACTGGGATGTCCAGAAAAGTTCTGAGATGAGCCCAGTTAGGGAAAGCAAACTCCTGGATCCTGAAATTTGTAGGTATAAATTTTTGCAACCTATTTTTAATAAGGGTTCAATCTCTCCGCTAGCCTACCACCCAGCAGACATAGTGAAAGAGAAAAGTACATGGAGGAAGTGGATCTGTTTAGCAATAGTTCTTTGGAACAAGGTTGATCTTCTTTGGCAGCAGCTCAGTCTTGTAGCAAACACCAAACATGAACCAGCAGCGGCAGACCAGTCCTCTAGGCATGCAGAGAGCACACAGGAACTGTCAGTTACAGAGTAATCCTTTCGGCCAGCCAACACCAGGCACAAACCAGCAGTTGTATAGCTCAATCCTGAAGGAACCATTAGATTTGCCAACCAGCCTGAGGTAAGGCTGCAGAAGCAGTAAACTGCTGCAGGAACCTCACAAGCAGTTCTTCATGAGCTTCTCTCAATGTCACCATTACCACATCAAGAACACCATGTAAGGCAAACCAATACATGAATGTTGTTAGCGACGAATAGTGAGGCAGAGAAAACAAACCAATGCTCAGTGCTCCTCTCCCACTGTCTGTGGGGTCATCTTCATACTCCTTCATCAAGCATCCTTTCATGGGTTTGCTATATCCAAACATCCTTTCACCTGTCTCTGCTTCAGGAAAATATTCTTTCACATGTCTGCTTTAGCAAGACATCCTTTCACCTATGTGCTCCAGCAAAACATCATTTGACATAACTAACTTTCCAAAGAAATTAGAAGTTTCCACTTCTGAAAATCCTTCAAAGTTTTTCAGTCACTAATTGCCAGTCTACAGGGAGCTTTACACGAGTGAAGGAATAAAGTCTCAATTTTTCTAATGATAGTCAAATTGTAAAACCTTGGTTTGTTCATCGAAAAACTTTCACAAGTGAATGATGAGGCCACTATCCCAGGATCCTTTAACCTAAGTCACCCACTTGGAAGGCTGAGTCAGACCTCTAAAGCATATTATTGACATTTCATCACAAATCAGAGGGAAAGTGAGATGGTACTGGGTATGCTGTGGAGCTGAACTCTTTTCCACTGCCCCAGTGCTGGCCATTGCATCTAGTGCCTTGTGCACAGGTCTTCCAACACACACTTAAACGTCCCTTTAAGTAAAGTAAAAGCTAGGGAAGGCTTTCCTCTTGCTCACATCCCTTTGAAAATTTCCAAGACCTGGTTAATGCAAGATTCATAAAATTTCATCTCTACTATAAAGTCATCACCAATTCCCAATCAGTTGGAAACAGGAGGACACAATTTGGAAGCATTTTTCTTATTTGCTGTCCAGCTAGCATCTTTAAATACTAATAAGTCTGAAACTGTGATTTTTAAAAAGAGTTAAATTCTAGATGGAGTTGTGTATGATGCACCCACAAAAGGCTGGATGTGGAAATTAGAGGGGAAAGGCTTTGTATTCAGGAGCTGGTAGAAACGATGTGAGGTTTGCAGAGGGCTTCTCTTGGAGTGAGTGGGATATACAGGGAAGAGAAAAAGGGGAAATCTCAGAAGACAAACTTATTCCATGGGGCAAGTGAGCACACTTGTTTTCGCAAGGGGGTAGTAGCCTGGTCTGTGACTTCATCCAATCATCAAGTCTCTGAGGGTCTTGTTTCAGATGCAGATTTTGAGCCTCCTTCCATGTCTACCAAGTCAGAATTGCTCTTCCAACAGAAGCGAGGATGCCAGATTTTTAAAATAAGTTTCTAATTTGATAACTGCCATTCTATAAAGCAGGTGCTGGGTAGCCTGACATATATCTTCTTACACTGTGTTCCTGATGAACTGGGTGTGAGCTTGATTTATGAAGACCACATAGATCTGGGAAGTGGAGCAGTCTCTTTGCAGAACTCCTCCTGATTTCTGGAGCCAGGGAGCAGCCTTAGTTTGACTCAGATAGAGCTACCACCTGAAAGCCTTTTATTTGAAACAGCTGGGGTTAGAGGGTTGTGTGGCTGGAAGAATTGCATCAGCATTTCAAGATCCCAGCATAATCTGATAGACAGGATCTACCTGCTTTTTGTCTTTTCTTCTCAATATACCATCGTGTCTTCTGTCCCTCTCTTTAAGACAAGATATAATTTCTTTTCCTGTGGGTTACTAACTTTGCTTTTGGTCTTTGTTCTTTTCCCTCCTACTTATGTTCCTCTTAGACTCAGACATCTTGAAGGGTTTTCTTTAAACTCCATTCAGCCTACTTTTCCATTTTGTATCACTCCATGAAGGAAAGCAAACAAGTCCCAACATCATCTCTCCCCATCTCAAGCAAAGATAGGCTGCTTCTGCAAGCTCCTACATTTGCAACAGCTATTCCCACTTTTAAAAAGGCATGTCAGGATGCCTTCACAAATCCTAATGAGTAACAAAAACTGACCTCTTTGGAAGTGCAGGGCAACATTCATCCAACTTCCTAACTTTTACCTAAACAAAGGCAGCATCCTAAGCCTAGGAAACCATTGCTACATCATATCTTTTAGAGTGTGAGTTAAGGAACACAGGGACCCATCCGTCCTTGACTCTTTCTATAAGATGAGCCCCCTGGGAGATGGTGAATCTTATGGGAAAATCCCAGGGCATCTTAAAACTAGATGATAGGAAGAAAGGTAGAGGGCAAGACAGAGGTTTAAGACATTACACATACAGTAGATTCTGCCATGACCTGATAACATTTTTCTGAGAAAAATATAACAGTAATTAGTGCCAGGAAAAACATTTAATATAGACATTTCTGATAGAGAAGGGGAATAAAGAAGATGATGTCAATAGTTAAAACTTGCCACACCTAAATGAAATCTTGTTATTGACACAGACACACAAATAAGCTATTATTTAGATGTTGTCGGTAGCTACTTCTTCCACTCAATCTGGTCTCCCAAAAGCTTCATAATAGGGCCATGGAAGCTTGTCAGTTGGGTGCTGGCTATCTGAAGGCATGTACTTGTGTCTGATGGTGTGAGCCCGTGCTCATTCAGTCTATAAAGAGTTAGTTGAGAAGTGTGTTTGGCTTACCTCCTAAGTTTTATTCATGCATTTTTAGTTCTCATATCAATTGCCATTCTTCCCCCCATTATTTCAGTTGTTCAAGTTGATAGCTATTTATTCCTATCTTTGAAAAGCTGGAGAGAGAAGATAGCTTGAATATTCACCTCTCAAGAACCAGTGCTGCATTCTGGTTAGGAGTCGGGCCCTGATATCAAGCTGCCTTGGTTCGTCTTCTTGGCAATTCTGTTCTTACAGCCCAACTAACTCCTCTCAACTCCAGTTTCTTCAGCCATAAAATAACTACAAATAGAACATCTACCTTACAATTATAAAGAAAAATCAGAGGAAAACTTGTGCCTCACAGGCATAGATACTCAAGAGATACTAGTTTTTCTTATTGGTGTAGCTTGGATCAAGTTATAGGCCAAATTATGCTTTGCCATTCTGAAACTACCCCGTGCTCATACAAATTACAGGAGGCATGCTCCCCCACCATGTGGATTCCTTCCTGAAGATACAGAAGCTCGTCTAGATGCTGGGTACCTTTTAGTTGTATGAACTCTAGGCCCCAGATGCCTTGGGTCCACCCTGGCTATAGAGCAGTGGGGAAAACTAGAAGGGAGTGTGGTAGCAGGATGTTGGAGGCTGTTGCTTCTCCATGCAGAAAGACTGGCATTCAAGATAAAGACATTCGACTGAAAGAGAGTGAAAGAGACAATGAGAGGGAGGGTGGGGAATGAGTTATTAAAAAGGACAAGGTGCATGTAAAACCACATTGCTGAATTTAATTCAAGCTTCACAGTAATGGGAAGATTTGATGTAGGAATTCTCCAAGATAGACGGGAAAGTTTATTGCCCTGCCAATCAGTTGAATTCCTATTTGATATAAAGGAGTACAATACAATACCTTAGCCATGTGTCTTAGAGAAACCACAATGGACTGCATTCAGCAATCAGTAGCTAAAGGTTCTTCATCCTTAAATTCAACTCACTGTGCTAGAAAATATCTGAGAAACAATTTAGGTTAGTACTAAACATGTACGTTTTTTTTCTTTGCTGTTATTTCCTAAACAAGACAGTCAACAACTATACACACAACATTTAGTTTTTATGTGGAATTGGGCATTATAAGCAATCTGGATATGATTTAAGTATATGGGATAATATACTTATGTTATAAAAAAAATGACACTGTGTTTTTTATATGAAACTTAAACATTGGTGGAGTTTGGTATCCACAGGCTGTCGTGGGTGCAATCCATCTTGGATCCCACCACTAATCAATGCACTAATTTATATACAGAAATGATTAATTCTTCTCTTTTCCCTCCAGAGGACAGAATATTAAAGGTATAGGAAGCAAACTTGATGACCAGATACATATGTTATGGTGAGAACCTGGCCTCTGTTCCAACATGGCATGGATGGGGGCTGCAATCTGTCCTTAATGCGAGCTCTGTGAACAAAGATTTCTGTCCCCATGCCTCTGCAAACACTTTTTGTGTCAGGTTGTGTCATCTGGAATGAAGAGTAGACCTCTGGGCTTATAGAAACGACTTCTAGAGAACTGGATATATTTAAGTCAGACAGAGAATTGTTATTTGGCATCACGTGTCATTAGACTCATTGTGTCTAGACCTGGAAACCTTCTGAGACTCAACTGGTCCAAGTACCTTTCTAGACCAGGGTCTGTATGTCTGTGGATTCTTGCTGGTCTCCCCTTCCACCCTCATGCTTACTCTAAACGGTTTGCCTTAGAACAGTTGTCACTTAACGTTTGCTTCTTTTCCTAATGTAGAAAAGAAAAGGAATGACTGAAATCTTAACCCACCTTGAAAAGTCTTTAGTAAAGAGGACTTTATTCAATGCTAGGCAGTGGGTGGGAGTTGACATTGGAGTAGAGAGAAAGACCTGAGTTTTGTTTGGGTTAGCATGCTATTGGATTCTTGTTATCTAATTGGTAGCTATTATATTCTTGGACTGTATTGAAAAAGATATTGGAAGTTTCTGCATATGTTAATAATGAAATGTCTATTACCTTTAGAAAATTAGACAGCAGACCAAAGAGAACTCATTATATTAACTACATTTCTTGCATTGTTTACAAACCTGGAAACTCAATTCAATTGAAATATCTACTTGATATTCTGGCTGCAGTCAAAGATGGGTCCTTAAATTACATGAATATATGGAATCAGAACATACCTGTCCATAGGCGTGCATCAGTGTCCTGATGTTTCTTGTATCCCAGTTTCTAAGGAACTGGCTCATTATTGTACACCTAGTCCTTTATTCATAGCTCCTGCCCTAGCATCTCAATGCCTTTGAAAACATCCTCCCCCACACCGAGTCTGATGATTAATCTCTCTGTGTAGGGTAGGTTCCGGTTGAGTCTATATTATACCTCAAACTTTGAACCCTGTCTTTCCCCTGATGTCCTACTGCACTGCATCCTCGTTAACCATCCCTTTGCTGTGCCATGCTTGTCCCTGCACTTCTTCATTGATCTGCCTACACTCATGCCCTTGAGCTTTCTGATGTGACTCCTCAGTTAAACTCCACAGCTACCAAGTACTTCTTTCAATCTGTTTTCAAGTTTGCTAAATCATCTTGTTTAGTCTTTTTTACTATTTAAAGGTCAAATAAGCAGGAAGAAACAGTGCCAGGTGAAGGAGAAAAGTAAATCTCCTGCAGACTGCTGAATCAAGGTCCTTGAGGTCATCTTTTGTTATGAAGGGATCACTGTGGCAATGGGCAGGTCAAAGCAGACCACCCAGATGAAAGAAGACACAGGGATGTCTGTTTGGGTTTGGGGCATGTCGAATCCTTCCCTGTGCATTTTTAAATCCACATCTTTGTCTGTCTGATTTTGGTATCTTTTGCATATATTGTATACAACATTAATATTCTGAGGTTGATGTCCAGAGATAGATGGAGTTCAGAAGTATGATTAAGAAAAACATGGAATATATCATAAGAACTCTAACACGGAAAGAAAACATTATATCCATTTTTTCCAAGATTTTTTTTTCATTTTTCTTCCTCTATGAGTGGCTTTTATATTTCTCTTCCAACTGGTCACCCTGGTATTGTCTTATATGCAGGGAGCCATATTTAAAAACAAAACAAAATGGAGAATCTACTAATCCTTTAGTGTCTTTTTTTAAGGCCCCAAAGGGAAGACAGAACAAGCATTGAACAAGTGAGCTCTGCCCTGTTCTTTCCCTTCATCTGTGATTTCTTCTTCTTAATGTCTCTCCTGTTCTCTCTCCCTCCCTCTTTCTCCCTCTCTCTTTGTTCTTTCACACCACCTTTTTATACTTAACCTCTCTCTCTCCCACCCTCTCTCCCTCTTCTTTCACACGATCCATACATACACACGCTTACTCAAACAATGTACATATATGTGTTTGGATTTCAGTCTACAGTTCATATATGAGGAAAAAGTTTGTGATATTTCTCTTTATGAGTTTGATTTATTTCACTCTTGACTTATTTCTCTCTCTCTCTCAAGAGAGATTTTGTCTTAACAATTTGTGATACTTTTCTTTATATAAATAGGCTTGTTCTTCCTATAAATATATTTTCCTAATTGTTTGCCTTTAATTTTGTTTATATCATGTTTTAGGCACATTTCAAAAAATATTGCTCTCACATCTATCATTTCTTTAAAACCTGAATACTTTCAAAAGATAGGAGATAATAATAGTAAACTATGAAGGAATAAATACATCTTTATTATTTTGAAATTATAGCCCACTTTACAACTCAAGTAGGTGTTGGAAATATAAACACTGTGGGAAATTCTGTGAAGACTAACAACCTGCTAGAACAACAATGTCAGAGCAAGGACAGAATTCAGAATTGAAAATAGTAAGGAGTAGAAATTATATGTCACTTAGGGCTTCAAGTGTTTATCAGTTTTTAAAAGGAAGAAGGTGAAACACTGTTGGATACTGTCAAATCAGTTGATATCACCCTTTATAAATGTCCTTTTTGAATTCAGTAGACATGGGAGGGAGGCTGTGTTTCTGTGGCCCCTGCAGACTCTGTAACCTGCTTCTGATGCTGAGGCCCTGCAGGAGCTTGCAACCTGGCGATACTAAGTGTCTTCCCTCCCCCAAACAAACCACACAGGCTTTTGTGCATTCTGCAGGGACTTTCCTGGACAGCCCAGCTAACTGCATCCATCAATTCAGGACCATAAATCTCTTTCCCTGCCAGACATAGAAGCTCCAAATTCAAAGAGAATTGGAGCCAGTGGATAAGTTCTCCAGCCTTTCAAGTTATATACAATGTCTGTATCTTTTTGGGAAATTATAGTGCCATTGAGACATCCTTATTCATGCATACACACACACACACACACACACACACACACACACGTGCGCACAGGAAAGGACAACACTTACAAATTTATCTTCTTCTATAACTGTGGTAATATATCTTTATGAAAATCCTATGGAACATATCTTTCCGTTTCCCTTTTGTCTTTTCCTGTTCAATTAACTAGTTTGCTTCTTCTGCCATGAAAAAATGCCAGTCTAGGTGCTAGAACAATAGCTGTTTATTTATTCATTTCTTTATTTATTGCCATTGAAAGGCTGGGAAGTCCAAGGTAAAGCATGCTTGTGAAAACATTCTTCGTGGTTTATAGTGAACTTTCCTTGCTGTGTCTCCACAAAGAGGAGAAGAAGGGAAAAGGTGTCAGGAAGGGGTGTGGTAGGGGGATTCATGGAGCATTGCTTTCCTTCTCTTCCCATAAGGATACTACCAAAGACAAACCAACAAACTCTGTGTCACAAAATTGGGTACAAATAGTGTCTCATTATGGGGCTATCCTCTCACAGTGTCCTCTAAACAGACCATGTCCTAGAGGTACCACTCCCACATACCATCAAAGTATGGATTAAGACTTCAATGTCTATACTAGAGGAGGCATAACCAATCAGCACATACTATTCCCCGAGAATTAACTTGCTTGCCATTATGACCCACCAAATACACTACCTTCTCCCAAAATCTCTTTTCAGGATGGTTGTGTAGGATGGGCATGTAAGCGCTATATTCTTTTACTTGTTGGTTCGTCTTTGGTTGTTCAATTTTTGGAGCATGATCTCCCTATGTGTATGTGCTGGCCTTGTACACAGTATTGTGGCCCAGATGGCCCTTGAACTGAGAACCTTCTTGCCTCCATTGCCTGAGTGCTGAGGTTACCGTTCTGTGCCACAAAGTAGGGTACAAGCAATGTCTTCTTAGTGACATATGTGCTAACCTGCCTTGGATGGTGTGAAATTGTATCCTCCTGAAGATCTATATTGTAATCATAGTATGTTACCTCTTTCTTTCCCAGCCGTATTTCACTGACAGGGCTTCCCAGTACTTCCAGTCCGTGTGTCCCATATCTTATTAAGTAATCAATGGTTTTCATGAGACCGACACACTGCCAACTGTGTCAAGGGGGCCCATGGGTTTTAAAAAGACTAGAGAAACTCCGTACTTAGAAGTCATCTCCTGTGCTCCCAAGAGCAGTGCAGATGCGCGCTTGTGCAGTGCATTCCTTCTGCAAAGACACACTCCATCCCTGCTGCCTTCTGTCAATGTGTTTGATTTCTTCCCTGCTCCCTTTCCAGCCAACCAGAAAGAAAGGGGGGGACAGGATGCAGTTTTCTCAGTGCACTGCCAACATTCAGCTCATTTCTATTGGAATGAGCGACCCTCCAGCAGCTGGCAGTAAAATGTTCTGCCTTCCCTGGGGCTCTTTTGCCTGTTTCTTTGCCAAGAAGACAAATATCAGGAATTGCTGTTTATATAACAGAACTTGCAAGGCCGGACAGCAGCCACTTCTCCCTCCTCCACCCCCAGAACCTACAGTGTGAAAATAACCTCAAGCAGAGAATAAGAAAGGAAGACTCAGGCTGACCAGGACATCTCTTCAGACTGTACAATACCTGCTTGGATAAACATTTATTCCACAGATGCTAGGAGGCTGGCAATCACCGTCACGGAGAGCACTTCATTAAAATGTATGAGCCAACATACCGTGAGGAAGTAATTATTACTTATAATTACTTCCATGGAATTCAGTGCTGCATTTATCTGAGGCTGCCTTGCTTCAGGTGGTGGTGATGAGACTGAAATATCTGACTCCCCAAAGTACACTCATAAGCACCAAAAAATGCCAAAATGGAAGAAGAGAATATAAATCTTTTGGGGACAGTGTTGCCAGATAAGGTGCCTTCTCTAGCAGGATGCTGGTCATATTTCATATTATTATAGGATGGTGACAGCAACTCTATGGCTAGGAATCGAGTGCAGTATTTTAATTATTCTAACTTCACAATGGTGACAGAAGAGGCTTCCGACTTTATAAGAGTCACATTTTAGTATTTTGCATCCTGCTTCAGTGAAAGGGTCTTTCACTGAATTTAGATATGTCCCACTAAACTAGCCATGCCCCAGTCACATTAACAAATAAGCTGATTTTGCTATTCTTGATCTCTCTGACAGGTCTACTATTTGCAATTGAAACCAAGTTTGTAGACTATGTTGTGACTTAACACATTTTTATCTTATCTTATTTATACACTTATCTGTGTATCACTCAGATAAGTAAAACTTAATAAATAGTTCATCCCTCCCAGAGTGCAAGGTAGAAATTTGCAGGCTTGGTTGGGGAATCATGTGACCATTATACCATTCATCAAGCCTTCTCACCTGTTCATTGTTTCCTGTGAATAACACAAATCAAATTTCCAACTACTCTGTAAATAAACTCAAACAGGGCTTCATCTCTCTGTAGTAACAGAAAGGGTTATGAGACCACATTCTAATTATTCTTTACTTCTGTGCTATATTCATCAATTAGTCTTATAATTCCAGGTAAATGAAACAAATATTCTCCTCTTATAATAAGTAGTATTTTGAGAACAAGTTTCATATATTTCTCTTATAGTCTGTCTTGTAAATGCACACCAACTTTGAGATGTTAATTTTTATATTATCATTTGGAATTTGCATATATATTTTTAAATGTTACAAAGAATGATGAGCTTCTGAGTAGAACTACACAATACTATATAATTTGTACATTATATATAGATGAAATTAGTTTTGACAGAAATACATGAGAGAAACAGAATGCAGAACTATGCTTTACCTCTCCCCAGGAGTATGTATGTATGGTGTGAGAATGATGATCTTACATGTATATCTATGACAACAAAAGCAGTGTATTCCTAAGGAGTCTTTCTCCTCAATGCTAACTTAGGAAAAACCATGGAGTTTAAAGAATAAAGACCATTACAAGTAAGAAGCCACAGCCTGCTGGAAAATGTGGAGAAAGGCACTTGTTTTGGAGATTTTGGAGACGGCACATCTGCTTCTGTGATGATAGTTTTCATTGTCCACTTGACACAATCTTGAATTACCTGGAAGAAAGTCACAGTGAAGGATTGTCCAGAGTATGTTGGCCTCTGGATATGCCTGTGGCAGATGATTTTGATTTCCTTAATTAACATGGGAAGGACTGCCCACTGTGGGTGGCACCATTCCTTAGCAAGGGATGCTGTACAAGTCTAAGGGTGGAGAAAGTGAGCTGAGAACTAGCATGCATGCATTCATTGCTCTCTTTTCCAATTGTAGATATAATGAGAGCATCTGCCTCAAGCTCTTATGACCTTCAATTTTTTACAGTGATGGACTATATATTGTACTGAGAGCTAAAATAAACCCTTTGTCATTTAAATTGTATTTGTTGGGGGTATTTTATCACAGCAAAGGGAAAACAAAATAAGACAATGAGGCCAGCCTGGTTTACAGAGTGAGTTCCAGGACAGCCAGCCAGGGCTACACAGAGAAACCTTGTCTTGAAAAACCAAAAAAAAAAAAAAAAAAAAAATAGCCCCAATAAGTACACATTTTATACTTTAATTTTTCCCACAACAACTAGCTTAATGGTCAAAATCTAACTTCAAATGAAGTGTTTGGTTGGCTATCAAGGAAAAATAGCAGGTTTTTGGTTGGTGACAGTAGCCTGAGCCATCCCTGTCCAGAGTTATAGAGTTTTCCTTTTTGCCTTCTCTATTGAGACTGACTGTCCGCTATGGCTCACCCTTGTGGTCACCGTTTCCTTTTATTCCATTTGGCTTTTATTCCTACCACCAACTGAAACTGCTCACAGTACAGCTGTCAATCATATTCTAGTCATAAGCACAGAAGACTCATCCACTTTCAAGTACCTTTTTCACAGAGTTATTTGTATTTGTTTAATTGGGGGGGGTGGAAGCTTGGGCGTCACTTCAGTTGTCTTCCTTATTCATATTCCACTTTGTTTTTGAAGACATGTTTTCTCATTGAACCTGGAACTTATTAATTAGCTAGACTGCCTGGCTAGTGAGGTCTAGGGCTCTTCTTGTCTCTACCCTCAACGATACCGTTATACTGCAATGCCTGTTTTTATTTTTTAATTATTTATTTATTTTTTGATACTCTATTTACATTTCCAATGTTTCCCCCCTTCCAGGTCTCCTCTTTGGAAACCCCATGCCTGTTTTTTATGTAGGGGCTTTGGATTTGAACTCTGATCTCCATGTTTGTACACCAGGAACGGAGACATTGCCCTTTGGGTTCCATGACTCTAAGCTTCACTCTTTCTTCTTTGGCTCTCTGCCCATTTCTTCTACTTGTCTTTCAATTAATTATTCCTTTGCTTTTAGCCTGTTAGCATTAAAATTTTCCAACCCTTGAATCACCTTTCACTACTTGATTTTGCTGGGCGACTTTTCTTTTCATTTCTTACATTGTTGTTGTTGCTGAAAATTGTAATGAATCATGCTTGAGACCATACCCACTCAAATCAGTTTCTAAAGTGGAATTAAGTTTCCTGAAATTTGATAGACTGCTCATTTCTACTTCTGGCATCCTTGGGTATTAAGATGACTTACCTTCCACTGCCAAGCAACGGGCTAGCTTCTTACAGTGTTCCATTGAAAAACAGCATAGTGTCCTGTAGTCAGTTAGTTTCTCCATAGGGAGAAACTAGTTAGTAAGTGGCAGAAGTGTAGTTTGAGTAGAGTTCACAGAACTGATAGTTCTGCTGACCTGACCTGGTCTTGCAACCACTGACCACCTGTAGTTCTTGCTATTCTGTTATTCCACATACTGGTCATTTGTGGAAATTTAAAATGTATCTTGCTTTGACAATTTAAGCATATTTTATATGTACAAGAACCGTAATAGTTGTGTAACTATTTCATTTTCTACACTTACTTGTTTTTTGACTTGCTATCAAAGTGACCAATTTTAGTTCTTGTTTTTTACTTAAAAAAATATTCATCAGTGATCCACTGTGCTGGCTCCTTTAGTAAAAGCCATTTGCTGCCTAATGATATGACTGGAGTCCATTTTCCCTGGGACACACATAGTAAAAGGAGGGAAATAACACCAGAAAGTGTCCTTTGACCCATACACATGCTGTGCTATGTAAATCTCTCATAAAGAAATACATGGATGTGATAAATTTTAATTTTTTCACTAAAAGAGCAACTTCTAGAAATGAGAAAAAAAAAAAGGGCGAAAAGTTATTCTTTATTTGGATCCTAAAAATAACCACAGGTTCCACCAGAAGCTTATTATGCACAAAAATAAGTCTGCCAGCTAAGATCCATATCATCCATCCTAAACTCACTGAGAAAGGATCCTTCTATATTAAAAGAATATTAGGAATAGCTGGGTCCTCAGATAGTATTATGTTCATTTTTCTGAGCTTTTTGCATTTTGCATTTTCTTTGACTGTTGTGTCAGTGTTTTCTATGGTATCTTCCGCACCTGAGGATCCAGCTATTCTACTCCTAGGCATATAACCAGAAGATGCTCCAACATGTAATAAAGACACATGCTCCACTATGTTCATAGCAGCCATAATTATAATAGCCAGAAGCTGGAAACAACCCAGATGTCCCTCATCAGAGGAATGGATACAGAAAATGTGGTACATTTACACAATGGAATACTACTCAACTATTAAAAAAAATTACTTCATGAAATTTGCAGGCAAATGGATGGATCTTAAAAATATCATCCTGAGCGAGGTAGCTCCGTCACAAAAGAATGAACATGGTATGTACTCACTGATAAGTGGTTATTAGCCCAAAAGTTTGGAATACCCAAGATTCACTTCACAGCAACCATTGGGCTGAGTGTGAGATCCCAGATGGAGGAGTTGGAGAAGGGACTGAAGGAGCTGAGGGAGTTTGCAGCCCCATGGAGGGAGCAACAGTGTCAACTGGCCTAAGCCCCCCCCCCCAGTCGTCCTGGAGGCTGGACCACCAACCAAAGAATACACATGGAGGGACCCATGGTGCTGGCCACATATGTGGCAGAAGAAGGTCTTGTTAGCTATCAGGGGGAAGAGAGGCCCTTGGGCCTGAGGGTGTTAGATGCCCCAGTATAGGGGAATGCCAAAGAGGGAAGATGAGGGTGGGTGGGTGGGGGAATACCCTATAGAGTCAGGGGGAAGGGATAGGAGGGTTCCAAAGGGGAGATCTGGAAAGGGGGAAACATTTGAAATGTAAATAAAGTATCAAAAAAGAATATTAGGGGTTATGAAAGGACAGTGATCTTTTAATTACAAGTATTGCTATTGCTTGTTGGTTTTAAGACTCCTGCCCTGTATTACAGAAGTCTAAGGCTACACTTGACAGACAGCAGATTACTAATGATATGTAATTGGTACTTGGCTGCACAGGCAGGCAATTTCCCTTTGGAAATTCAGACATATTGTACTGGGTTGAAAACATACATTAAAGTGTCTGATTTGGCTTCCAGATTGATGTGTGATTGAAAGTAATGATTTTCTACCATTCAAGCCATTACCTGTGACCCTCTGAATCCTCAGTTGTGAATGATCTACTCCTGAATTCCTGCCTTCATGCAGCTGCAGCGAATAAATTGCCACACCACTCTTGAAAAGGTTCCCTGCCTCGCTTTCCATGAGCTCGTTTATTAGCCTTGCAGGGATTTTGCATTGGTAGTGTATTTAGTTTGCACCCCCTGGGATATTGCAAGCAGAAGAATAAACTCTCCGAGGGAGAACAGCGGGGTTAGAAGAACAATCAAGAAATAAGTATCTGGCTTTCAAAATGTTGTTGGTTGTGAAGAAGAAACCAGTACAGCTATGCTAGGGTCAACAGCACTGCCTTTTTATAGGCCATTTTTTTCTTCCTCTAGGCAAATCATACCTTAGCTTCTGCCGCAGGAAAATGTGCTATTATTTAAAATCGTATCGAGGCTTGGTAGTGAAATAGTCAGCATAATGTTGTGACGAGGTGTCATGTGTGTTAAATGGAAGAGTTGAGTAAGTGCGAGAACAATTCATAGGGTCATAGCTATGGAAAGCAGCCATAACAGAGAGGAGTCTGGTCAGGTATCTTGTCTTCGTGCTGCCATATGCAATCTCCTGTGCATTACATCCATCTTCAGAGCTTTGGTTTTACATTCCATTGAACTCTAATCTAAAGCAAAGATTTCTTAAGACATAGTCTAGTTTTAGGATTCCATGATTCCTTTGTAGCTTAAGCTAAATGGTTCACTGTGTTGACAAACAACATGTGGCTGACAGCCATTGAGTCCTATCAAGCAAATGGTGTGATTTAGTAATAACAGAAATTACTGACAGAAAGGAGGGCTAGCTTACCTCAGGTGTAACATACTTACCACAGGCCTATTGCATTGCTATTACTGGCCCCATTATGTAGCCAGGAACACTGAGAGGTTACACTATATGCCCAAGAGCATCTTGTTGATAAATTAAAAGGCCATGATACAAACCTAGAGTATCTGTACTGTTATTATGCATCCTTCCCACAAGCCAATTGTGATGGTCAATATTGATTGTCAACTTAACAAGATCTAGGATCACCTAGGAGGTAAACCTCTGGGCTTGTCTGTGAGGGCATTTGAGATTGGGTAAATTGAGATAGGAAAGCCTTAAATGTAGGTGATATATTTGCTGAGCTAGAATCCTGGTCAGAATAAAATGGAGAAAGTGAGCTGAGCACCAGCACTCTCTTCCACTTCCTGACTGCAATGTCGCCAGCTGCCTCAAGCTTCTGCCATTGTGGCTTTTCTAATTCAGTAGCTATTCTTCTCAAACTGCCAGTTAAAATAAAGCCTTCCTTTTAAAAGTTGCTTTTGTGAAAGAACATAAACAGTAATTAATTCATAAACATTGTCCAGAAAGGTCACAGAATTTTTATAGTATAACTGGCATCATTGCCTCTTTATCTAAGTTATCAAAAGTTGTTTAAAAGCCCAAACACTGAACAGTTGAAACTTTAAACTATTTATTACTTACATAGCTACAATTGGAAACAGTGATTTAGATATGGGAACTCCAGAGATGGTGAGAAATTTCTCCAAATCACATGGTATTAATCCTTCATTGCCTCTTTGAAGCATCCGGTTCTTCTGTACCCTGCATCCCCGCAGAACACAACGGAACACACGTCCTGAAGCATGGTAGGGTTTCTGTTAGCTTGTTTCTGTCTCCTTCATCCCGACACTCATCACACAAATTACTCTGCATATTGTGAGTAGGAAATAGAGTTGCCATGGGTCCTCTCACTACTAATTAAAAATCAGGACTTGAGGATAAATAGTCTCCCATCTTTCTCCTGGTCATTCACTTACAACTCTTCATCTTCATGCTGTTTTTGATGATAAAATTATTCAGTCTATTTTGACTTCTATGGAGAGAAATGATTACAACCCACAGGCTTCTGTGCCTCCTTCTATCTTTTACACATCAATAAGAGCCCTGGCAGAAAGGCTGGGAAGGGTTCCCAGGAGCAGCACAGTGAGAAAAAGCTGTCGTTGAAATCAAATCTGCAGAATACATGGGAGTTCTGACTTGGGTGTTTGTTTAATAAGCAAACTGGGTAGTTCAGAAATCAAGTTATATTTGTGAAAAGTGATTTATGATCAAAGCCACTGTCATCTGGCAAACATAATTTCCAAGACAGTGATGGAGAACAGTTCAGTCAGAGACTCTTGCAGTTAGCTAGATGACAGCCAGTAGATATATTAGATGCAGGGGAGAGGCCTCCCTCAGCAGAGGCAGCAGTGTTTCAGCAAATACCATGAAATGATTATTAGCACCGCAGCAAACAAATCGGGAGATTGCTGAATTATAATTCTGTCATGTAGCTCTCCTAAATGAACGTGAAAAACATATATTTCCATGACCGATAATGTGTCTCGCTTCTAATGGGAAAACGATGTTTCAGATTTATACAGATGAGTGAAATACAACTAGCTGGAAGTTGAAAAAAAAAGGAAGAGAATCAATTATTCTTCAAGTAGAATAATTATTGGAAGTTCTAGAGCCTCTCTAAAGATTACTGAAAAAAAGATGAAGCCTCACATTTATTCATCCATCTACTCACCTACCCACTGTGCCATACAGTGAGCCTACAAATGAGTGTTAGGGGCAGCACTAGTTTCCAGGTAATGAGTTCAAAAAGTAGAAAGATATAGATCTGTCTTCCTAAGTCAGGCAAGAGTGAAACCATGTGGCAGCCACCAGTGTAATTTGCAAAGACTGGATGTCACCAGGCAATGGTGGGTGTCAACAGAATAGAGCCATAGGAGTACCATAGGGGTAATTTTTGGAAGAACTAATAACTTCTCTGAACCCTGATGGCAAGCAAAAATTAACTGGGTAGTAAAAGGTGGAGGTGGGACTCATGGCATACCAGAAATTGCAGAATGTGACCAAAGTGAGTGTGGAACACTCCGGACACTACTGTCAGGCTGGAGTGAAGATGAGGAACCCAGGAAAGAAGAAAATGGCTTTAGAAGCAACCCTCGTTCATCTTCACTTGGGCATATTGTGGTTGGTCGACCACAGCAGCTCTCTGGGGCCTCTGAACAGTCTATCAGCACAGAGGATCATGAACCACACTCTGTTAAGAATTCCACAAGAAGGAGAGAGCCTATTTATTTATTCCTGGACAGGATGCTTGGTTGCTATTTTGGTCTTGTCTTTAAGTAGTTACAGATCTCTGAGTCCCCATTCATACGTGCCCCAAGGGTGAGTTATAATAAGGATCACTCTCTGCTCACACACTTTACTCTGTCCAAATACTGTGCTTTCAATGGCTTTGGAAATGCCTCCTGACTCAGTTTCATGAAAGATTGTAGTTGTCCTATATCTTTGCAGTTTTAACACCAGGTATGTTATATAGCATGTATCAGCATGTGTTAAAAAGTGTTAGCTGTTCTGGTGCATTATAAGAGAGTGTGTTGAACATGAGGTTTCTTAGGAAGAACCTTAGTACCAGGACAAGTTACACACCAGCAATCTTACAGTAAAACAAGTGACAGTGTTCTCATGGGTACTCGACAGGCTTCTAGACTGCTGTATAGTTAAGAGAAAGAAAAAGGCACAGGCCTTTTCCTGGTGTGCACTGGGCTCTTACAGATGGGTAGAGAATGCTGTGAGCAGGGACAGGTCATTCAGTGAAAATGGAAATCTTCTAAATCAAATTTGCCTGCATCTGAGTTTTACCTCTAACCTCTTGTAGTCTTGCTTTCATCATGAGTGGGGGCAGGGCAGGTTAGCCCCATGCATCACTCACCTGGGTTTTAGGGTGTTCATTAAATAGTGAGATCGTGATCAGTCATGGCTAACACATTCAGTGAGGAGACATGTGACTATTCTCCATAAGCTGCCCCTGGGCATTTTCTCCTAGGTCATTTTAACGTGTGCAGAGTCAGCTAAAGAGGATAATGTTCAGGCTACACTGTCCATTCTACAGATGCAGGCTGTGATTATGAGCTCCAGGCCACCCACCAAGTATCCAGATGCAAGGGAGGAGCGCGTCTTCTGACCCTTAATCCTTTGTAGAAGTTGAATTAAGTCAAGTCCAGATTTTTAGATTTCCCTTTCCTTCCTTTCGAAGGAAACTGAATCTACAGGCTTTGCAAGTGCTCTACCATTTGAGGTACAGCTCCTCCCCACATCCTCTGTTTTCAAGAGATATTGAATAAGGCACTTAAGCCAATTAAAAGGAAAGACATCCCTTGGAATGATAAAATCCAGGCACACTAGCTTCGTAGTTAACACCATACTTCATCTATTTCCTGATTAATAGAATCGAAGCTTCTTTCTCCACAAATTTCCATTCTGCACATTGCCTAACAATGTCCAGGGTTATCTGGACAACCTCAAAGGATTATTTGAAAAGAGAGCATCGTGTGAAGCCCAAGATAAATCAATACCATTAGATTCTTTAATGACATAGGAAAGAAATGCCCAGTCCTCAGATATAATCTTCCACATAGCCTCATAGATATGAAACAGCTCTAGAGGTTAGAAGTTACCATTTCCGCCTGATACTAAGTGCCACCTCGTATATTGGTACTACCTCATATTCTCAGCAAAGCAACCTTTTTAGGTTAAACCGAGGCTCATTTTTTATTATTTGAAGATGAAAACCCACTGAGAGTAAACATGCCACAAGACACTGTCTGTGGACATAATACTATTCTTGCATTATGTTAACCAAAGTTTTATGCGTAAGTGTTGTACAAAGTAGCACCTTGAATGTAAGTTGAGCCTGTTCTAGGACTCTGACTCTGTATCCTTGCTGGAAGATGAGAGGTAAGACACAAAGTTGTCAGGTGAATGGCTCATGAAGAAGTCTCCATTGTGGTTTGAATTAGCAGAAGACCCTAGGCTGGTCTCCCTCTCTGCCTTCGAACTTACTTTTCATCAGCACATTGCTTTCCCAGAGCCACGGTGTTTTGCAGATGTGTCAAGGCAATGATTAAACCCAGGGCCTTAAGTTTGCTAGTCAAGCATCTATCACAGACTTCTACTGTGGCCAGATGCATTAATTTAATCAGTGTTTACCAGTGGTGTCCTGTAGACTCAGAAATGTGAAGACTTATCTTGGTGTCTCCCCTTTTAGCAATCAGAGTCTGATCTGTGATTTCTTTGATATTTAGATTTGTGAACTGAGCTTCTTTACAGATCTGGAAGGAAACCCCATATGGTTTTCTGTAAAATACAATGAAGCCATGATCTGTATGAAAAGGAAGAAAACAACAGCGAAAACCACAGGAACTTCTCCTGGTTCTTGAGATTTGATGCACAATCCTGATTCTTAATTGTTTAGATCATTACCTAAGACTACCCTTGGGAGACAAGAGAATCTGGAATCAGCTGCTCATTTTCACTAATGTGAAGCAGATGCATTGAAGGGTGTGTGTGTGTGTGTGTGTGTGTGTGTGTGTGTGTGTGTGTGTGTGTGTGTGGTGTAGGGGATTGCCACAAGTTCATCAGAATAAACTAATTAGCTTAAAAATCCCAAACTTCAGTAAGTTAATGGAACTGAATGGAATTCCTCAGTCATGACAAGTCCAGTTCTGATTGTAGGGAGCTTCTGAGCAGTCCTCTTATGAGCAATAAAGCAAGTCCCAGGGGGTTTCCACTTTACAGCTTCTTCATTTCACAGCCTCAAGATCCTCCAGACAGCAGCAAGACAATGATTTTACACTCGGTGCTCAATCATCTTACTTGTGAGCAAAGCAACCTTTTCCTTAGGATTCATTTAGTGAGAACTAAGTACTTGGTCTTACCTGACTAAAATGGAAGGCCAGAAATGTCCTGACTTGATAGCCACTTCTTAGCACACACCTTATTTATTAGCATAAGAACAAGACAAATATTGGCTGTCTCCCTAGGTGTCCTACCTCCAGCTGGTTCACTGCAAGCTCAGGAACCTCCCACCAACCCAAAAACTAAAACATCCAGAAAGAGGAGGGCTCTATATTTGGGTTTGAAGCTCCCCTGGCATCCCCCCTGATTGGTTGGCACCTATTTGGAACTGGTTGGTCACTATTTTGTACCACTTAGTCATCCAAGTGCCTTTTCAAGCTCTGTTTTCCAAGCATCCTGTCCCTGACTTGTCTAAGTGATCACAGCTGTCTGATTTTAGATCTCATTCTCCACACAAAGCTCCACTGGATTGCATGATTGGTGCCGCCCTGAAATTCTCCATCTTCTGTTGCCAGGATACAAACCTATATATCTCAGGGCTTCATTTATAATGAAGGAGTCCATCCCTCCCTATTACATGTTCATGTGCTTCATGTGTCTCCTAACCGCTAAAAGTCCAACACCCTACAACATTATAGAATCATACTGGCTTTCTGGCTCCCTCACTACCATGCTTTATCAAGCCACACCCGGCTCCCAGCCTCTCAGCTCTCACCTCTCCCTTCCTGCCAGACTCCTTCCAACAAAGAGATAGTTTCACCACCTCCTCTGGACAATATTACATTTCCTGGGAACTCTGAACTCTATTAGCTAAAGTAATGAACATGTCTCCGTTAACGTTTTAATGGTCTGCGCATCTCATGCTGCACATCTGCCTGACAATTGGAGGCAGCTGAGGATAAAAACCTCTGCGGTTCATGGTGTTCTTCAGGAGCTGCAGGACTGTCAAACTGTGCTGTTGCTATTCTTCCCTCGTCTGTGACAGGCTCTGATTTATTCTTCCTTTCTGCATTCCCGACTTCTTGCTCTTCTGTTTTGAAATTTACAATTTATATGCAAAGGATTTTCAGGGTCTGATCACTACAAAGCATGGGTTAGGGGGGCGGGGAAGCCCTGCATAATGTTATCCTTGGAAGCCTAATTACATGGATTCAAAATCTCAGTTCATATGGCCAGGGATGTTTTAAATGAACCAACATTGAATACTGGCTCTTTACCAACTCTGTTTCTTAAAAATGACATGGGCATTTCTAACTCCAGTCTTACTCAAGTTTAAGATGTGAGCTGTATCTTGTACTATTGATTGAGTAGGGTTGGTGGGGGGGGGGGAGACAAATGGAGGAAAATCAAATGAAAGATCAGGAGAGGCATGGGAGAGGAGAAGGCATGGGACAGGAGGCATGGAAGAGGAGGGTAACGTAGCCAGATACGAGAGTAGCTGACAAGACAGAGGAAAGAAACAAAATGTAAATTTTCAGGTTTTGGATGAAGAATGAGTAAAATTAACGAGCAGGTTTAGCAAGTGATCTAGTAGCTAGGTGGGTAGGGAGACGCCAAAAGGACTTTGTTTATAATTTTTGTGCATTTATTGTTTGTTTGTTCTTGTGTATGGATCTGTAATTGTGGGTTGGCACGTGCACTCCCCATGGCTGTGGAGATCTAAAACCAGTTTATAGTTCTCTCCTTCCACCATTAGGGTTTTGGAGATCAAACTCAGGTCATTGGTCATGATGGGCAAGCACATTTACCTGCTGAGCCATCTTGCCATCGCCTGCGAGCTATCGATACATGTGGTGACTGGCATATGTATGGTAAGCAGTAGCAACTCAACGCAGAGAGGCCTTCCACACCCTGTTACATCAGCTTTCATGATTAATGTTATCAATTACAACAAGGGAAACGGATTCTCAGAAAATAAGTATGGCCACACTTGCTAAACTATTTATTATCGCTGACTCTCTTGCAGCTGGGTTTTTTTTTTTTTTTTTTTTTATATGAGGCACACTAGTAGCATTGGTACCTCAATAAATTATTGAGAAATGTCTAGGGAAACTATGGACTCACCTAGAACACAACTTCCACAATATTTTTGCATCTTCCAGTCTAATTAGTCCTATGTTTGAAGCCAAAAAGAAAGCAAAAGCCTGAAAGTGAGAATTTAGATTCAGTAAGGTTATTCATAATCCTGAGAGATTCCTTTCAGTGACCCTAAATTCAATGGACATTCATTCCTTGGAAACTAGTAATGTCTTTGCTGTATAGTTTGCCTTTGTATTCAGTCTGTGACATCACTGGTATAGGGTTGCTATTAGTGGCACTCAGGCAGGCATTGGAGCAGTAGATGAGAGCTACATTGTGATAGGTGTGCAGAAAGAGACATGGTCTTGACATGGGTTTGAAACCTCAAAGCCCAACACTCAGAGACACACCTCTTCCAACATGGCTTACCTTCTAATCCTTCTAATCCTTACACTAGTGTCACTTCCAAAGCATTCAGATATATGAGTCCATGGGATACATTCTTATTCAAGCCACATCACAGTAGGTGTTATGTTAAGATTAGAGCAATGCCCGGAAGTTGTCTTACTCCCTTAGGAAATCAACAGGGATGCTGAAGAGTGTACATTTCACCAAGGTATTCCAGAGCTGTGCCCCTCATATATGCCTACAGAGAGAGAAGTTAGGGAATCTTTTTGCATAATAAAAAAAGAAAGAAGATATGATAAATTTGTTGAGATAAATTTATGAAATTTTGTTTATCAAATTCAGATAAAAATAACTAAACATTTAAATGAAGAGAATCAAAAGAAATCTTTAATAAAATATAAGTCTCTCTACAAATTCAGTGACTTTTCCCTATAAAAGTGATTCTTTTATTATTAAATATTATATTATTATATAATTATATATTCATATATAATTATATACATTTTATAAATAATAATATTTATATTATACTTGATATAATAATTATATATATTATTCCTTGTACTTTATTATATCAATTTTGTAAACAGGCAACTTGGACTATGGGTACTTTTTTTGTAAGCAAATCTGAGACTTAGCTGAGAGAAACATATATTAATTGAATTCAGAAATCACCTCTTTTCAACACAAGTCTACTTAAACTTTCTTTTGATATTCTTATTTTTCATGTGTTGTGAAAACCAGATAGAATAGTGTCTTCTTATTTTTCTATTTTTCAAATGAACTCATGACTATGTCTTAACTTCATTCTTCCATATTAGCTTTATTTATCTTTAAATATCCTTAGAATTTTACAATTATAATAGATGTTGATTATCAAAAGATAAAACAATACAGATACTGTCAACAAAGGTAAAAATCATTACAAACTTTACATATTTATGAAGATGTTATAATTATTGTTTTGTTACAAAAATTCCTAGAACTGTCAAGGGTATTTTA
>CM052716.1:40140586-40202812 GCA_028551405.1 Uromys caudimaculatus
GTGAAAGGCTTACAATTTGATTAAGGTTACATTGATAGAATAATTTCCATATATATTAAAAGACTCCAGAGTGGAATCTTACACCCAGTCTCTTTAAAAGAGAGACAGACACACATTTTTTTTCTTCTTTTTAAACCCTTTTTTAGCTTAAGAATTTCAATGATTTCTAATAAATATTTATTAAATTTTAAATAACTCTTATGAACAGTTACTGAGTGAAACTCTTCCCTAGTACATTCTTAAAGTTACTGACTTGTAGAGAAATGGTCTGAGACTAATTTAGTTCTACACATATATCATGCAATTATTTTTCTGAAGTCTTAGAGTTATAAAGCACAATGAAATGGCTGCCTTTCAAGCTCTTACTGAAGCAAGAAGTAGATGTCATTAGCTATGTGGCTTGGTATTTTTCATAAATCCTTTAATTCTGTTCCATTAACTTTATCTATTTGTAAGCTAATGATTCTGGGGAACTGGTTCATGAAAGAGCACTGTATTGAGAAGAGAGAGAAGAGAGACAAACACTATGGAGCTTACTCTGTGATAAGTACTAGTTGTCAAAACTGTGTGACAAGATACACAGTTTAATATCTTAGAACACTGTATGAAATAAATGCATAGACAAATAAGTGCTGATTAGTAAACATAGATTCATAACAGATGAAAATAATATTTGTTTTCACATGCAAACTCAAATTCCAGATGGACTAAAGAATCGTGTGTTTTAAACCTCTAATTTTAAAGAGTGTGAATATAGATACAGTAACAGGAATGGAAGAATAAGTTATTGGTGAGAAAGTTAACTGGAAATTTTGTTTAGAAAAAAATGGTTCAAGTGAAACATTGGAAAGTTATTTCTGGCGAGTGAACACTTTTGTGCAATAACACAGTCAGATCAAAAAACGACAGTCTCTCCTTTGGCAAATGACAAGAAGGTAAAAACAATTATTCATAGCTTTAACAAACCTCATGTCCACCCTGTGAGATCTCACACAATGCCTCTTCTAGGAGGCCTTGCTCTTCTACTTGGTGTAAAGAAAGCAGTATCTGCTACTTTCTTCGAGTGACTTATTCACACTGCTGTATTTTCAATAAATCCCTTTGTCATTTGTCCTTATATGCCTGTTCCTTCATAAACCCATCAATTAATAACTCTTTCTACACCCAAGGTCTCAGAATGTGTGCTCTGTATGATAGGTATTAGATCAGTGTTTGTAACGGAAATGAGAACTCACACAGAATCATGCACTCTAAAATTATTTAAGAGTTAGGATTCGTCAAATAGAGAACGTTTCCAAACTCTGAGAAATGACACATGCCATCAGTACATCCTCCACTCTGGCTTTTAGAAAGGGAAAGGGGCATGAAGGGGTGTGGAGGACATGGCAGAAAGTGAAGTGGCTGGGTGTGGAATGGAAGCTAGTATTGGGAACGAGAGTATTTGTGGAACAAACAACCGTGGTAGAAATGTCCTCCCTGTCTGCCTACTGTCTTGAATGAGTGCTTATGAATGGCTGGATGAGGAGAGGAGACTGACTAGAAACCCTGGTCCCTTTTATCATCTGGCCCTAGCATCTTTACTGTATCGAATAGAAGAGTTTGTGCCAATTATAGTAAAAGAGAAAAAAGAATGGTGGTACTGTTCATTATCGCTTTCCCCTGTGTTCTGTGGAGGGGAGGACTCATCACGTGAGACTTGTAAGCCTGAGACATCAAGGAATACAGCCCCTAAGTCTAGCTACTTCTAAGGACCTGTTCTAGAAGAGGGAGCTTAACTTTGATGGACAGTTAGAAGATTATTCTTACAAAAGTTCTGATGACTCTGAAACAGATATCTTGGATATACTATATCCTAGCATGAAATCTAAGTACCAGAAGACAGGCACACTTACAACATGATCACTAAAAAAAGGCAAGAAACGGCAACATTTAGAGCTATGCTTCTTTCCAAATTTAGAGACCAAATAGTTGAACTTGCTTCCTGATTTGGTAACAGGTGACTTTCCAGCAATGACTCTCAGATGCTAATAATTACTGCACATGCTGTGCATCGGGCACTATGCTGACAGTGGTGACACTCAGCAGTGAGGCAGGGAAATGCTCAACCTAGTGGAGAGGAAAGCACAGAAGCACAGTGACAAAATATCCATAAATTCACTTCTTAGAGGGATTAGTTCTCTTTCTTACACTGTGTTTTCACATCACTTTCTTTGAGTTAATAGGGCTTATTCATTTGAAGTCTTCCCTATAATGTAGGCTAGGATTTCTTCATGTCTACTGTATTATCAGTAAGCATGGAGCCTGGTAGAGGAAAGGCAACAGTCGAGTTCTCCAATTTCTTCCATGTTTTCTTTGTTCAATTCTGTTGTTGATAGTGCAGTTAACATCACGGCCCCATGTGCTGACAGTATAAGTAGTCCACTTCCTCCCTTACCCAAGTAAATTCTAAATGTACTCTGTAAATGTCTGAAACAAACATGATCTCTTAAACTAGGAATAGCAGTAGAAACAGGCAATACCTAATTCCCATGGAGCTATTTAAACCTTATAATTTCTACTTAAAGATGTCCATTGTACTGTTTGCTGGTATCTAAAATAGATATCACATTTATCCAAGTATAGAGACAAATGCTTTTGGCCTCAACATTCAGACTGATGAGCAGGTGGTCAATGAATTCAGAGCTAGCCTATCTTCATGGCAAAAGCCATTCTCCACAAATAATTTTTTAAAATTGTGAAATATTTACAAAGTGAATGTCTCAGCACTGAGTACTGTTAGGTTTATAAAGCTTTTACTTTGCTATCCTAAGCTAAAGATTTTTAGAATTGCACTGGGAACAAGAGAGAATATAGATGAAAATCACACACACACACACACACACACACACACGTACACACACACATACACACATACACACACACAAAATCTACTTATGAACAAAAGAGAGAAAGGAGAGAGGGAGGAGGGGAGAGAATGGGAGAGGACAGAGGGAGACAAAATAGACAAGAGTTGGTGCCTTGGTGCATAAAAAATGAGCCAGCCGGGCAGTGGTGACGCATGCCTTTAATACCAGCACTTGGGAGGCAGAGGCAGGCAGATTTCTGAGTTCAAGGCCAGCCTGGTCTACAGAGTGAGTTCCAGGACAGCCAGGACTATACAGAGAAACCCTGTCTCAAAAAAACAAAAACAAAAACAAAAACCAACAACAAAAGAAATGAGCCAACTTCATGTCATTTTCTTTGTGATACTTTTCTATTGTAATATTCAGAAATTCATATACTTTTTCCAGAGTTATTAAATATTTTGATGAATAGTAGAAAATTTTTTAGCAAGAATGGAATGAGAAACTTATAGAGAAATCTGAAATATTGAGTGCTTTTGACAGTTTCTCACTATGCTCATATTATCTATAGGTCTCTATAAACTAGCATTACCAAGTAAAGCACAGAATATCCAGTTAAATCTGGAGCTCAGGTGAATATTTTCTTACATAATCATTTCCCAAAGAAAGCAAAAGAAAATGTTATGAACTTATTCATCATTTGTCTGAAATTCCATTGGATGATAATTTGTGTTTTGACTTCATAGTGTTGGCCACGTTATTGAAATATCTGTAAGATATTACACCATATTGCTCTCTCAGAACTGCCCTTAGAACAGATTGGTCAAAACAATGGTTAAGAAGTTAATGTAGCTGGTTCATCATTGGTATTGGATCAATGAGAGTCCTTTCTACTCTGTGTGTGTTAAATTCCTGAAAGGAAGTAGAGTACTCCATGTTCCCATCAGAGTAATTATTAATGTCGAAAAAGTCCCCGTCTTTAGGCTCCTTTCTTCTCTTCTCACTACTGACATGAGTCTCTTGGAGGGCAATTTAACAGTCAAGTGCAGCTAAACAGTCAAACAGCTCTGCCATCGACATGCATAAATCACCAAGATTAACATCAACAGTAACAGTAACAGCTACGTCATAAATATCTCTATATCACTGCAGTTTTGAAATCTTTTCCGAATCCGTTAGCGCATTTGACTCCTGAAACATCTTGATGGGGACTTTTCTATTTCAGGACCACACAAGGGGATTCTTGATCTCAGCTCGAGTGTGAATTGCCTCTGCAGCTGCAAATTTTGCTCTGCCTAGTAGATGTAGAACGTGCATTTTATAGATGAGTTAATTATTCTGCAGGAGGGTGCTGGATTGCGTGGATGTGTGGTGGCTGCTAATGAGAAGTCATAAATCAAGCTCCTCAATGCTCAGCTCGAGCTGCTACATACCGTTCTCTTGAAATATCTAAGTGTAGCTGTGTGTGTGTGCGCGCATATATTTGCAATGACCATTTCTGCTAGCTGCTTCCCAAACTTCTGTTAAAATATTCAGAAGAGAACCAGTCTTTTCATTTTAGGGGTGCCTTTGTTTTCCTAAAGTTCCCCATGTAGGCAGAGCTCTTGGGAATGTGAGGAAGGGGTGGACTGTCTGAGAATGTCACAAACTCCAGCTTCTGGCAGGTTTTCCAGGGACACTGGGGAGTTATGGAGGGACAGCCATTTGCCTAAAATGAAGATGCACATTTTGTTTGATTTTTCTCCTAACCTCAGCTAGGAGCAAAAAGTCAAATGTCTAAACCTTTACGGATTGAAGATTAGTTTAGGGATTTTAAAGTGCCATGGTCCTATCTATTTTATCAAGTCAATCACAAATGTATATACCCTGAGAATTGTTTTAATTTACGTAGTCCCTGGAAAGTAGTGAAGCAATCAGCTAAAAGACATTGTTTAGATAAGGAGAAAACATGAGTGAGGTTGGACACTGACATTTTATATTCATTCAATTATTCACTATTTATCAAACTAAAATCAAGTGCCTACTAAGTATCTTTGAGAGACATTTGAGTATGGAGATAAATCTTATTCCTATCCAGCCAGCAGTGCAGACTCATTGATTTGAAGAAACAATGATTACATCAGACAGAATGATATACGTGGATTAGACATATAGGGGACATGGTTAAGGGAACAATAAGAAGCCGTTGGTCCTGATGACAGGAAAGGTGAGTATTTAAGGAACACCTGTTTCATGGATAGCCTTAGATTTCACTCACATTATGGAGGGAAAAGACACAAATGAAGTGAGCATTAGCTGGTGAGGAAGAGTGCAGAGGTGAGAAGGAGGTCTCATTCTGATGGAACAACGGTATTACTCAGACAACTGCCTTCATTTTGAGTGATAGCTATTGGCTGGTTTGGCCATCCTCTAAAAGGCACACTGGATCATTGTAATGTATCTACTTCCTAAATAGCAGGTGGGAAGGTGGGAGTTCTGAAAGAGGGTGGCATGAAACATGAAAGCCTTGGCACAAGAGGGGGCAGAAGGAGAGACAGGGAAGCTGACTGGCTGAAAGGCAACTGGTGGCTGACACATGCCATGCCTTCTTCTCCTGAGAGACTCTGGTCCCAGAGATCAGGATACCATCTGTTTTCATATCACTTGTGGTAGCTATGAGATGGCTCAGAGGTTAAAAGAAGATGACTCAAAACTTCTGTGACTTGAATGAAACCTTGTTGTCACATTTAGTGGACAACAGCCTTCCTGTTCACATTTCAAAATACTTGGAATGCCAGGAATGTGACCACCTGTCTCCCCACCCAAAGTTCAGGAACTCAGTCCTTGCCTCTTCTACATAAGCCTCAGAGACAAAGGCAAGCTCTGTGGCAGGTACCCTGTTCAAAATGAGCTACTAGGCACCATTGAGACTACTGGAAATCTCATCCCCAGGTTCAAGTCTGGAGATGCTGTAAATCATGTGACTATGCCTGTTTGCTGGTCTGTGTTGCAGGCCTGCAGAAACATTTTCTTCATCACGTTTCTGTCTTTATTTCCATTAATAAGACGGTCAGTAGAGTCTGGCAGCCTTTGCAGAGGTGGTGCTGTGCAAAATATTTACTAGAACTACGTAATTCTCATCATTGCATCCTTTGCATGGCAGTTACTTGATTCTGCCCCTGGACACAGCTGTATTATTTTCTCATGTTGGTTATAAAATAGGCGGATCTCAGCAGTTGGTTCTGTATTGAATGATGAGTGTATACTGATTGCATGTGTATTCTGCTGCCCCACATAGTCCAGTGTAAAGATTTAGTCTTTGTCCAAACTCTATGCCAAGTGTCTTTATGAGTCACAGACTGCCTAGAAAACACTGACAAGCATTCAGTGGTAAGAGTCCTCATTAGAATGCCTTGGCTGGAGAGATAGAGAAACTAAGTGTTAAACAAAATCTGGCTATACCAGAGGTTCAGGCTCCACATAGGTCTAGACTGTTAACCATGGTAGGTGGGTCCCAACTCCAGTAACAATTGACCATAACTTGCCTTGGGAGAAGTTCTCATCTTTCAATGTGACCCCCACATTATAATCACATGGAGAGAGATTTTTAAGTGTCACTGGGCTGGAGTTGCACATGCAGACCTGGTGACTGACATGGCAGGAGATAGCCATGTCTCTAGAAGCTCTCCGGGTGCTTCTCTGTAGGTCTTGGATTAAGCAGTGCTGCTTGATGGAGATCAAAGGCTGAAAAGTCATGTGTTGCACCATTAGATTGTTCTCTCTGTTCCCTGCAGGAATCTTGTAGGTCAGGAACTCTGTTGCCATTTTTAATTGCATCAAATAAGGTTGGGAAAGACTAGATACTGTCAGATCCCCAAAGGACACGGCAATTGAGTTGGTCGGATTTTTTCTAACTGGCAAGCAAGGGAACTTTGTGAAACACTGAAGCCGTCACAGCTCTTCTGGATGGATCCAGTGCTCACACCTGTTCACCTTTCCCTTCTTTAAAAGGAGCTTTATCCAACAGCTCTGTCCTCACCAGGACTTCCTTCTTTCTCCTCTTCTTATCACCTTTCCTCTCTGTCATTGTTGATTTTAAAATTGGAGGTTAAAAAAGAAAAGAACTTCCCCTTGGCTTAGGGGAAAATTTCCTAAGATAAGCTGCCTTTTCTAGCTATGTAAATTAAGTCATATTCGGTACTTTTCAAATGCGTATTATAAGGTGAGATCGATATGGAATTCTGCTCTATCAGTTCTGAAAGAACTCCTGTCTTGAATCTTAAACAGGAATGCATGGATTTACATAAATTACCATATTAATGCACACATTTAAAATTCACAATTTATCAAAAATGGAATGATAAGAAAATGGTTTCAACTGTAGTGAGCCTTCTGTTTTCAAGCTGCTCCCATATTTGGTAGGCAGTTAGGAAGTGTTGGATATGAATGTTTGTGGGGGCACAACTAGTTTTTACTACATTCAACTGCTGAAATAAGAAATATGTCAAAAAAGTGTCATGTTTAACCAACCCTTCTGGAATTCAGGGTAGAAGGAGAAAGAATGGGTTTGGTCAGAGCTGGGGTTATGGATGGAAGAGAGGGTCAAATATTTATTGTACAATTTATAAAGAAAAAGGCCCTATTGTGACACTTAGACCTGTGCATTAAAATGACCCTGTTACATGGCTTTAACGCTCTGTTTCAGTTCAGCAGCAATGAAATCAGTGATCTGAATAGCAAAATCTGGGACAGCAACTGGGGTGAGAGTGGGAAGGAAAGTCAGAGTCCGGGCAGGCATATGGGAGCTAATGTAGAGAGGGCCATGAGACAGGCTTGATTGCTGCAGCTGCTAGGCTTATGTCAGCCTCACACAGCTCCTTGGTGGAGTTGTTCAGGGCAGTTTTCTGCAACATGGCAGTTCACAAGGGAACTGAAAGCAACCATTCCCAGTTTTGATTCATTTCTTAAAAATATTTAAGAATTTTTAAAGAAATATTAAAAAAATTAATTTTTTGAATATTGAAAACCGCTTTTTCTAATTGTTATAATTTTCCTCATGAATTGACAGAACACATCTACTTTATATCAATAAATAAGTACACACTGAGTCACAAAGAATTTTGCTGACAGTTGCTGACAACTCCCATCCTAGTTAGATGACCCAGCATGGGAGCTGACCATGACAGGAAGGCCAAATACATGAATAATTGGAATTATTTAGTCATATGGAATCAAATATTCTTGTGAACAGGTAAGGTGGATTTGAAACGGAGTTTGGTCACATGATCCTTGATTCGCCCACTGTGCAAACGTAAAACTCAAAATCACCGGACACCAAGGCTTTGGTGAAACTCCCCAGTTGTCAGTGCTCTGCACACTGTCACACACAATATGTCACAATAGGTACACCCCTGAGGACCTCAGAAGCTTTGTGTTTGAAACTTTCTGGATCTCTGTGTACACATCTCTCTTTGGCTGGTTCTGGTTTGTATCTGTTCAAAATGACAAACCAATAATAAGCCTAGCACTTTCCCAGGTTCCTGGAACCATTCTAGGAAATTATTAAAGCTAAGTCATGCAAACTCCAAATGTCTAGATAGACTGTCTGAAGCAAGAGCAGCTCTACTGTGGCTGATGTCTGAAGTGAGGTCAAATTGCAGAAAACTGAGCATGTACCCTTATTTTGACTAACTCTGAGTAGATATAGATTTTTAACTGCTAAGGATATTAGGCCAAAAATATGCCTGAAAATCACCCTGGAAAGCATTTAGACCTTGCAGATAAGTCTTCCCTTCTACTGTGCTAGAAGAAGGAAAACTACCTTAACAGTGATTGTTATGTTTATAGATGACAAGTAGGTTATGGGCCTCATTAGACTGCACTTGAGATGGCCGAGACAGTACACCAGTAAATGGTTGGGCTGCTTGTAACTTCTCTTACTTGCAACTGCCTTGAAATTTGATTATCACGGGAAAATATTCACTACTGGCTCTGTCTGAAAGGAATGAGATCATATATCACACACCATTTGATTTGTGGTGATCAAGCAATCTGCCTATAACTAATGTGCTATTATTCTAATTTTTCTTTTGAACAGTTTTAATTTATTTTTCCTCTCTGCAGTGAGTTGATAAGGAATTGGGCTAGCTTCTATAACTGTTAATCAGGATAGCTATTTTAATTAACTGCACTGCAAAGAAAAGACCAAATCTACCCCAACAATAAAGGATCAAGTGGGTTTCAGAATTCTCCACTTAGAGAAAAGGGTCCTACAGTTAGCAAACAGTCTTACAGATCTGAAGTCAGGCAGAAGAAGATTGGGTGTTTGTATTGATTGCTTATTGTAGTAGCTATTCATAAACTGATGGTTGGGCCAAGAAAAATAAGGATTGGTGAAATGTTCCAAGCAATACAAAACATATTCCCTGAGGCTAGGAAGCAAATTGGAGGGAAAATGTGCCCATGATGGACCTGAAAACGTTTTAGTAAGTCACAGGTGAACCTTGGACCATTCTTAGTGGCATCTCAAATACTGTCTCCTAGGTGTGATGACCCTCTACAACCTCAGAGGTTGGATTTAAAGGACAGCCAATAGTGAGAACTTCCACAAAGCAGTCTGACCATCCAGGGCTGACAATAGGGCTTCATTACAACTCCCTTTCTAGTAATTTTATCACAGGTATAGTTACTGTATTTTGAGATATTTTGAAATGTAGGCAACACATTTTGAAGAAGGCATACTATAATAAATAGAGACCGAGGGAAATCAGTTAGAAAACACTGGTATTTATAATAAATATGACACAAAACTGTATGTTAGCATCTTTTAGGAAGTATATTTTTGAATTGTAAGTGAAACAGAGTAACTATCATATTTATGTAATACCCTGCATTCAAGAGTTCAAGTCTTTAGGTTTAAACTTTAAATTCCATTATATTGCCTAACTAGGATATGGCTATGTCTAATATTAGACTCACACCAAAATTTAGCTTCTAGTCTTCATCTTAGTATCAATGTTTAGGGAATAGTAACATTTGAAAAGTACAGTTGAGATTAGTTAAATATGAAAACACAGAGTCATATGGGATAGGTGTTTCTCTTGTCCCCAATTTCTTCTTTTGTATTGAGAATCAGCATATTAACTGCTAATCTGTGCAAGCTATTTGTACTTCTCTATGTCTAACAATACACAAATATGGCCTTCTCTGACCAGAATATAAACTCAAGTTTATTTCTTTGATCTAAGTAGTATTAGGTAAATGAAATTCTCAATTAAGACATCTCTGATATGAGGTTTTACTATCTGCTTTCTTCAAAGAGCTAACTCATTGGGAGCCAGAAGCATGTCTAGTAAATGGAGTGAAAAGAAACAAATGGAGCGTGGAGATGGGGCAGTTGGTAAAGTGTTTTTGCAGCTTTTGATTGAAAAACAGATGTTTGGGATTTGCCAGCCAGATAGCCTAGCTTACTTGGTAAACTCCAGGTCAATGAAATACTCTTTCTCAAAGAAAGAAAGAAAGAAAGAGGGGTGTGAATAAATGTCACCTCTCCACAAAGTATATGTTCTACACACACACACACACACACACACACACACACACACACACACACACACACAGATCCTAGAGATAGAAATTTTGCTGACTATACAAAAATAGCAAAAGATTTTTCTTTTTTTAACTTGAAGTTGTCAGGGCCGAACAGATATTTCCCAAGGCTGAGGTGACATTTCTGGTTACCTTTAGGCATTGTACTTTTAATTTATACTAACTTGTTTACAAATATACCCCGTTTAAAACAAAGCAATAATTTCAATAATAAAATCTATAAGATAAAGCAGTCCAACTCAAATATTCCATGCATATTTTGGAAGAAGCAGAAGTCTTGATATGTGAGGTAATGGTATGGCAAAATATACATTACTCCTAATGTGGTTCGACCTGAGGGCACTGGTTTGTTTTCTTCATAGTACACTGATATTATTTCCATTATCTGTCATCAACCGTGTATAGAAAGTACATCATTCATGTTCCTGGATCTGGGCTATACGACAGAGCCTTAATGTGGTTAAGATGCAGACTTAGACTTTTCTCCTTTTGTCAGTCACATGCCCATTCACTTATGCGGTATTTCTCTAACTTCCTGTCTCATCCTATACAGTTCCTACGGGAACTACATAAATGCAGAGAACACAATGCTGGATAAGAGAGACAAAGATTCCTGTTCCATGAATCTTCCGTGCCCTATGAGGATACGTTAATAAACATGGCAAGCAAGTCAATTGCAAATGGTATAGAAGATTAGAAAAATGAGAAGCAGAGAGATGGGGTGGGGAGTTCTTCAGAAGGTCACAATGTGAAACTGTGTGAGGTGACTGAAAGACTTTCCTGAGAAGAAAATGGGACAGTGAGTATAAATGAGCCAACAGGGTTTATATTGCTATTTGAGTAAGAGACTTCGAGGTTGTGGCATAGCAGATGTACATGCTCTGAGACACAGACATACTTTTTCTATTCCAGGAAGAGCAAAAGAGCTGGTGTGGACAGACAAGCTTCCAGACAGGGGAAGTAGCTGGAGGAATAGTTAGAGGAACAGTGGGGACTTGTGGCTGTGATAAAGACTTTGGCTTTAATGAAGGAGAGAAGAGACTGTATGAAGATTGGATTGGGGGAATGGCTTTATTTTATTTATGTTTACAAAGTATCACTGCAGTTGTTCTTCTGGGAACATTCTGGAAAATGGACAGTAGAAGCAAGGAGTCAGGAAGATGGTTTCATGAACGCAGGTAGGAACAGATGAGGGCATAGTCAGGCCAGTGGTGCATTAGGAGTTAAAGTGTTTCCCTACTGAATTCCCTAAAATGATGAACAAGTTACACCCCCAATACGGAAAATATAATTTAGTTTAGAAATAGTCTATGAATGACCAAATGAACACAATGCTGTTAAGATGGGCTTGACTTCAATAAGACTATGACCTTGTAAAATGCAGATTGGTAAGAGAGAGAGGGAAGGAGGGAGGGAGGGAGGGAGAGAGGGAGGGAGGGAAGGAGGGAGGAAAGGAGGGAGAGAGGGAGGGAGGGAAGGAGGGAGGAAAGGAGGGAGAGGGAGAAGGTGGTAGGCAGGGAAAGAAAGAGAGAAACCAAATGCCTGAGAGAGACACAAAAAGACAGATACACACATACACCCCCTACAAACACACACACACATACATACACACATACATACATACACACACACACAGAGAGAGAGAGAGAGAGAGAGAGAGAGAGAGACAGACAGACAGACAGACAGACAGACAGACAGACAGACAGAGACAGAGAGAAATGGAGTGATTTATTTTTACTCATGGCTTCAGGGTGCTCAGTACATGGTTACTTGGGAAGAACATTGGAGTCAGGAACTTGTGGCAGAGGAGAGTGGGTCACTTCACATCTAACCAGGAAGCATAAAATGAGACAGGAAGCAGCAAAGAAGAAGATATTTTCAGTCCAAGTCCCCAGTGATCTATTGCTTACAGCAAGGTCTTACTCCCACAGTCTCTCCAAACAGAGTCACCATTTGACAACCAAGAGTTCTCAAAAACATACAGGAGATATTACAGAACACATTTTATTTTCTCTTTAACCCACTCAGTGTGTGGTATCCTGTTACAGTCCCCTAGCCATCTATTATGAATGGTGGAAAGTACAAAGATTTATGAAAATCCTCCTGGTTGTCATTACTTATGGCTTCGAGATGGTGGCCAGCATACTCTAGGTCACCTGTTGCACACATTTTTAGCTAACAGTGAGCAAGGCCACATGGTTTCCTTGTTTGAGCTCTTATAGTATACACGAGAACACATTCCACATTAGATTTGTTGCCACGATTTACACTTTGTTTGGGTGACTCTGAGTGCATTTGCTTGTGTGACTTTACTGTCTAAAGTGGTCTTCTAGCATATTGCTGAAATATTGCCTGGGGTTTCTGAGCACAAGGATGCGATGGGTCTTGCGGTGAGTCACAGAGAGCACAGAGAAAATACATACGCTATATGAAGTTCTTCCAGGCATGAGTCACAGAGAGCACATTCAAGGTTAGGGTTTCAATGTCAGCATTGCAACAGTATACATTAAACAAAATGCCTTTTGATAGAAAAACATATGATCCATGGTTAATAACCACTTAAAAATGCTTAATCATGGAATTAAGGTTTCCACCATGCTAGTACTATTATGAAACTGTTCAGTGATAATTTGCTAATGCAACATTTATAGCAAGTCTACATGGAATAATTATGAGTAAAGAGAAAAGACGACATTCCAAACTTCAATGTAAGCTATAAAAACATGCATTCTTTTGAAGGGCTGAATGTAAGACCTGAGCAAATGAGAAGTTAAGATGAAACTTGCAAGCTTTAGCGGGTGTTAATTAACATGCAGACGACAATGGAGGAAATGAGAACTTGGGCTTTGTTGCTGTTTGATCTGGAAAGGGCATGGATTGATTAGGCAGCCATTTATCTTCTGAGTACAACTTGAGTTTAAGTAGGGTTATACGCATAAGGAAAATGTCCTACAGATGAGTCAAGTCAACAATAAAAATGCCACCGTGGCCATTAGTATTCATGGAGAAAGAATAGGCAGCGTGAGGTCTAGTGTAGGCTGCAGTAAAAGTTGAAGGTCAGATAGGCATCTTTCCACAGTCCTGCCACTGTCCCTTCCGGACTATGGCAAGAATGATTTAAAAGTTGAAAAGAACATTCAACATAGTAGCTGCTCACCGGATCTTCATTGTTATTTTAAGTTAACATGTTTTTATATTAACACAGGGTCCCCTTAAGATCGGTTGCTAAGTATGTTTAGATAGCAAAGGAGAAGAGAAAGTCACAGAGGAAGAGAATATTTGAAGGTGACATTCCGTTTTAGCTCTAGCACATCTGCAGCGGTAGCCTGATATCACAGAAAGAATTATTTAAAACTGGTGGGATGGTGGTGTTAGACTTTTATTCCCAGTCTGGTGCTGAAAAATTAATCTGCTCTCCAGATTTCTTGCCTTAAAAAGAGCCCTTTATATTTATAGTTCTTCATTGTGCCATATGACAAAGAATGTAAATAAATAAGACGAGGGTGGGAGCTGCAAGCAAAGGCATTTTCTAAGAGGAAATACAGCAGCCTATGGCCCGTGTCACACTTTGAACGGAAAGATGTGAAGTCACAGATGAGACAGATTTCTAAGTCAAATTAAAATGCACAGTGATTTGTGTAGGTGTTGGGAACCACAGTGCTAGAATTCTGTAAGAGTTTAGGAGCATATGTACAGTCTAGGTTTTGGGGGCTAAGACCCAATTGAGACTCAGAGGACGCTCTGAACATAAGACATCTGGAAAACTCAAGGGTGAGTGGGGCTTTTAATGGGGACCTTACTTTTTTGTAACTAGTTAACCTACTGGGTCCTCTTAATTTAACATATCACTTGTTAGTTTATTTCTTATCTATATTTTCAATGAAAGAATAAAAGTAGAATATGTTCTCTAAAAACTGGTAGCCCCGTTTCTAATACCACAGTGCCACTGTACGCTTTTGCCTCTACAACTTAGTGAACTGCAGGTATGAGCGTGGGGGATCCAGGCACCTGTCTGTATTTTGACTTATTACACACGTTTTAACCAAAAAGTCTTTGCTTTTGCAGTGTGACTGAAGGGTCCTCTCCTACTTCTGGTGAATTGCACCTCCCCTACACTAGCGAAGCATTAGCACACAGGCTCTTCTTCCTAGTGTCTACGGTATAATTTAAACACACACCCTCTCCTAATTCAAGAATTATTCTATTGACCCATTTACTTAACTATGTTGCAAACATCCTTTGTGCTCAGTTTATTGTGTCGTTGTTGAAACTTTGCAAATGTAGGTAATTTTGTATTTGAGTTCAGGGTGAGTTTTGTTCTGGTTAATGCCATGGAACTGGGGAATCTGCCAAATTAAAGAGATGCTCTACTTCTCCAAAACTCATTTCAATGCCAAAGCTAATACTCATCTCTTCATGTTATCAGTTCCCCCATCTCTAAAAAACAAAATAAAACAAAACAAAACCACTATTCTACATCCTAACATTGTGATTGTGACTTTGAAATCTTGGGTAGAATTTTCTGGGTGATTTAATGCAACTGAACTGTTCACTGCAGAATAATTAAGATGGTGAACTTTTACTATACGAATTTTTCCACAATTTACATGTTAGAAAAATATACGAAAACATATTATGTTGTACTACATTTGTTTTGTTTTGGTTTTTTTGTTTTTCGAGACAGGGCTTTTCTGTGTAGTCCTAGCTGTCCTGGAACTCACCTGTAGACCAGGCTGGCCTCGAACTCAGAAATCCACCTGCCTCTGCCTCCCAAGTGCTGGGATTAAAGGCGTGTGCCACCACTGCCTGGCGTTGTACTATATTTGATACTGGGAGAAAATTAGTGGACTCCACACCTGATGTATGATGTACTCACATAACAACAGTCTTGTGGGTTATTTATGTGTTTCTGTCAAAAGCGCAAATGTAGCATGGCTACAGAGATGAGGGCGATGATAACACTGACCACCACGAGCAGAGATGGGGTCAGAAGAGGGGAGAGACGTATTGTAAAGCTGTGGAGAAGTACCAAGTGGGCTTAGCTGAGAAGATGCACAAATATTCAGACTGCTTTGAGTGAAGATATTCTGGGCAGAATAACAGACATAATAAAAGGATCTAATTTTAATAAACTCTTTAAGATCTCTCTTGGGGAAGGATAAAATAGATGGAGAAGCATGTTGGGAGAGGGTGCCTGAAGGGTAGACTTTGGATTTCATTAAAAATCAATGGTCTCCATGAGGAACAGACTCCAGAGTCACTTGTGGAAATTTGAAAACAGCTATACTCATATTTTTTCTTGGGTGATTTGGGTGTGGGTCCAACATGGAGCCTGGACTACTACTTGTCAAACCTTCATAGCGATTTACTTGTGCTTCTACAATTGTTGCCACATGGCATATGAACTTACTAAAAGTATAATTTTAAAATAAGAGAAACAGAGACAAGATAGAAAGTCTCCAAAGGATGATTGAATTAAGTCCGTGAGAGTAGACAAAAAGGAGAGGAATGTATTTGAGAAGTATTCAGAAAGTCAGAATACTGGGCCTTGTGGTACAATAAGCAAATGACTAAGATGTTAGATCTGACTCATTTAACCTGGTGACGGCAGATCCACTAAGATAGAAAATGTTGGCATGTGCATGTCTGACCTTCAGCTATCAGGATAGACACTCAGAAACTGCTGGCTCAAAGAATACTAATTAGAATCCCCAACAAACTAATAGTTACATAACTGTGGGTGAAAGACAAAGAAGTGAATAACAGTGGTTTTCCAGACAAACTTTCTTACTCTTCAGCTTTGGAGACATCTAGATGCCCAGAGACAGATGGAGCCGAGAGCTATAGGAAAAAATATATGCAAAACAAAACAAGGCATAAAAGAAAAACTGCTAAGAGTTTGGAGTGTTTGGGCTAGGTTCAGAACCAGTGGTTTTGGCTTTCCTTTAGAAGACAGAGAATTGATGTTACAGAGTTACAGCAATATCCATGATACAGTGGGTCTGAGAGGCAAGCTGGGAAAGGTCCAACTCAGGAGGTAATAGTGAACTACAGCTTTAGGACATGGGTCTTCTGGGAACTTCAAGATCATACAAGCAATCAAGAGATAGGATGGATTGAGGAAGAAAGAAATTTAACTCAAGAAAATCAGAAGGCTCCAATTAGGGTAGGAACAAAATACAACAATCAGGAACTAAACAAAGGTGGACAAAGAAGGAAGGGAAAAGCAGGAGACATGTCAAAAAATATGTGAATACACATGTGCTGGTCATGACTCAGATGTCAAAAGCCAGAGCTAGATTCATGGTCAGCTCTGACTGATGTAGTCTATTGCAATGAGGAAGAATTATGTCAGGAAGTCAAGCAGTCTCAGGTGCTGATAAATAACTTCTAGGTACTGGGAGGGGATCCAGGTGAGATAGATATTTTGAGTATCTGGTAATGCAGCAGCCACTTATGAAACAAGGCCAGAGATTTAAATTCGGGAGCCATCTGATCTAAATGATAAATGAATCTGTGGAAGTGAGTAAGTTGACCAAGGGCAGAGCACAGGAAAATGTCACTAGTACCTGGGAGGAAGAAGAATAGAGATCAGAGAGGGAAGAATAGCTTGGAAAATGTGCCATTTGGAAGACATGGAACAGAGCCTCAGAAAGCTAGAGGGAAGGCTGAGGTGGACGCAGGCAGAGGTGAGGCAGATGGGTCTGCTTATATGCGAGGTAGCATGAGCCTCAGTGTGGTGAAGCTCAACTGACTGAACCACAGAAGGATGCTCAGGCAGGCAGAGGCTGATCATTTCTGTATCACCTTGATAGTAGAGCCATCAATGTTGACTGTATGGCTCCTGGTGCTGCTACTGGCATTTCTTTTTAATGAGCTCAATGTACCACTGTATGTTCTCTCAGTGGTGAAATAAATCTCACTGAAACAATTGTGTAAGCAGAGCTATGTACAAACAGCCCCAGAACGCTAATGTATGAACATTTGAGTCTGAACCCTTTCTGCATCCTTGCATGGCTCTCAGCATTTCTAATAGAGTAGTCAACATTGAAATTACTGCTTTGCAGGATAATACATGAACCACAGTCATGAATGGCAATTAGGCAAATATCATGTAACTGTTAACTGAATGGTCCTCTGGGGACCCCAAAATCAATGCTGCTTTCGTCAGAAACTAAATCCACACACGGATGTATCTGCCTCTGGACTTTCTAACCTGTTCCATTTTGTTGGTGTGTAGTTGAGCCTACCTTGAATTTTTGGGCTAATTTGAAATTTTTCATTTTTATAACAGTGAATGCACTATAAAGAGGTGTTGCCAGCTTTATTCTACACCTTTCAGTGAAAGATAACTACTTTTCACACAGGTTCTAAAGTTGACTTTTAACAATATATCATGCTTTCTTTTTTGAGTTACTGTTGTCAATGGTATGCCTCATACATAGGAAGTGTGTATGGTGTGTATGTAGATGTAAATGTGCATGTGTGCCTGTGTATATATGTGAGTGGATGTGTGCATATGTGTTTGTGTACACATGCATGTGCATGTGTGCATGTGTGTATGTGTATATGTGTGAGAATGGATATGTGTGCATATATGTATGTATACATATATCATACACACGCATGTCTGTGTACAGATGTATGTGACAGATGTAGATGACTTCCCAGAAGAACAATAAGCAATCTCAAGAAACAACCTAGAGCAAATTCAAGTTTCTAAACTCTAAGATTCTGATATGCTTATAGAATCAGTGGATAATTCTAGCATAGAAAATAAAAATAAATTTTGTTTGGTTTTACAGTATAGTGCCTGTATGTATCATATAGGAGAAGCACTATGACTATTTGCTATTTAAATGAACCTCCAGTAGGAGGTTCATTCTGGAACTTTCTACACACACACACCCTTCTTTTCAGCCCTGTGCTGGAATTCAGGACCATGTTCTAGATTCTTATTATTCTGGTAAACTAGGAAAAGGGACTCATAGCAGAAAGCCCCCTCCTGAATATTGCACTCATTATAGAGACAAGTATTTTCACAGGTTTCATATAGCTGTGAGTCCCAAAGGTTCTGCCTGTAACCCTGCTTTTGTACCAAGTTCTTTCCTATGTTCTAGTTTGAATAACCTATTTAACAAAACTACTAGAGAGGGAATAAACAAAGATTTCTTTCAAATGTCTAGAGAGGAATGTTTTAGGTTCTGGAAGCCACATGGTTCCTGCTGCAGCAATTTATCTCTGTTTTTGTGGTTGTGAAAGCATCATAGATAATAAAAGAAGGACCCCAGCTGTGCACCGATAGTTTAGTTAATGAACACGTTGTGAGCCAAGCTTGGTTCACTAGTCTTATTTTCTAGATCCCTACATTAGATCAATAAACTTCCAAATCATTATTTACATTTTTAAAAAGTTAATAGCAACACACTCAACTCTAAAGAAAGAAGACTCAAGAGACGCACAGCACTGAAATGAACAAATTGAAAAAAAGTCTCCAGTGTGACTTCTTGTCAACTCCCTGGCAATGATTCTAAGCATGACCAGCTTTTCCTTGGCTCAGAGCACAAGTGGGATTGTAGTTCATCATAAACATATATCGGACATTGTTCCATGGTCACTGCTAAAGGAAGAATAGGATGTTGAAAGGAAAACTATCACCATTAATAATGGCAGCATTTGCTCTAACTTACCAATCTTGTACAGCATTGAAGGATTCTTCGTTTGTGATGTCATACATTAAAATGAAGCCCATGGCCCCTCGATAATAGGCTGTGGTGATGGTCCTGTATCTTTCCTGGCCTGCTGTATCCTAAAAAACAAAACAGTGATGCCATCTCATAAATGAGGCAATATACTTTGAGGAAGAGATTGATAATCTCCAGAGCAGACACAAGAGCATTGCAAAAGGTATGTATGATGTACAGATGTCTTTCCTTCCTAGCTTTGCTCTTCCCTTTTCCTACTGATGTTCACATGTCAGCTCTGCAGTACTCTGAGAAATTCCTTCCTTCCTTCCTTCCTTCCTTCCTTCCTTCCTTCCTTCCTTCCTTCCTTCCTTCCTTCCCTCCTTTCTTCTTTCTTTTATGAATAAATACCAACCAGCATAAAGCTAAAGAAAAGTAAAGATTATATAACCTGAAATCAGTGGCTCTTGACATACTTCAAAGCTAGAAGGAGACTTGGCTCCATCACTATGCCTTTATTGTCTGTCTATGCATACCCGCTGGTGGAAGGACAAAAGGAACATGTTACTTACTACTTTTAAGGACGTTACAGTTCATTGTCAGCTTAATCAACTGTAAGATGACAATAAAGGGCCTTCTTTAATGCATGAGTTGGATGATCAAATGTGCTCTTGAGTTCCTGCTCCTCTGTTACATGGCTGGAGATCGTGGGTAAGTATCTAGCCTTTGTGAATCGAACCCTTCTAAAACTAACCCAGGATGTTGGGGTTCCAGAGCTTCTCATACAGCAAGGATAAAAACAAGAGCTAAACAGATATTGTTCCTGAGATGTCAGAGCTAACTTAAGATTGTAGATAAGAGACAAAAACAAATGCAGGGAGTCACGACTGTAAAGTCATGACATGTGGCAATGAAATCAGAGCTCCAAGACACACAAATCATCTAAAGAACTTAGCTATTATAAATGCAAAGAACTGGTTCTGTGGTTCAACCTATACAGCCTCTTCCATTCTTTCTGGATTGGAAGCATCACTTCTAATGGACACTTTGGCTTTCCCCTTTACCACTCTCTTTGGAGACCATGTTCAAAGTTCTGCCACTACAGGTTTAGGGAAGAAAGATCCTAGGAGGCTGAGCTCAGAGAGTGAGCATCAGGGCAACTAGAACTGACTTAGCCAAGAATGTGACTTCACAAAGCCAACAAGAACACATGCTTCTCTGGAGAAGGATAAGACTGGCCTGATTAAAGATCTTATTAGAGAAAAATAAAGGTTCAGAGATGGGATGAAACAAATTTGGATGTTCAAATGCACAGCAATTAAGGAAACCTTGTAATAATGAAGCTTTTAGAACATGCTTCCAGTGGCAGAAGACAACACAAAAGAAAAGCATAATGGGAAATATGTTTGTATTATGCCAGAGAAAACAAAGATTAACGTCTTTAATAGAAAAGTAGTATTAAAATCATTAGGAAAATGTATATTCAAATTGTAAGTGACTAATTAGTAAGAAGTCACATTCTAACCATAATAATAGGAATAAAAACTCCCAAATTACATTCTAATATAATAAGGGTTTCTTGGCAATTATGCAAATATTTTAGTGTATTTTGCTAAATGTTTTATAAATATTATGAAAATGTAGATGCCGAGGATATCAACTGTATATAATTGGAACAAATATAGAAACTGATTGAACAGAAAGAAGCTAATATTGAGTCTTTTTGTGTGTTCTCAGAAAATCATGAACTTAATTTAGTTAACAGTATATGTAGCTATGAAACAAAGAAGAGAATACATACATAATTCCAGAGCCAAATTCCCAGTGAGCATGCTTAAAACAGCAAGGGATAGCCAAGGCTATGGTAGAATGATGTGTCCCTCTGGGGAGCAGAACCTCTTGTTACTAGTCAGATTATTTAAAACCGTTTCCACCTTGTTCGGACTCCATATTGTTCAAAACATTGTATATGGGTGCAGCTTACCCTTACCCCATCCCCTGTCAAGTACCTTTAAACAGCTTTCTTTCCTTTCTTGACATAGATTGAATACCACTGGTGTAGCAAATGTCATGCCTGCTATCTTCTCGGCATAGCACACAGGTCTTCTCTCCTTTGTCATAGAGCAAAATTTGAAATACTGGAGACAAAGGTGCTCCAGACCCCTGCCAACCATGTTTCCAACACAGCCAGCTGATAAATACATTGAAAAACTGTGGGTTTTACTCTCCTGCCTTTTCTGCTGATGTTGTTCCCTTTTCATAGGATGTTGATTTTATTATGATGGTAAAGCCATTTATTGTAGTGTCCTAAAGTGTATCAACTTCACATTGTAGTATTTTTTAAATCATTGAGAGAGAGAAAAACTCATGATTCTATTATACTGTAATTGAAATGTTACAGAAAGATGTTGAAACCACAGGGTTGAGTCACCATTACATAACAAAATTGGGAAAAGGGGCAAACAGAGAAACAGCTTTCAAGAAAGGAAAAAGGAAAGAAAGCAGAAGAAAGAAGCTTTCAGATAGAACTTAAGTCACAGCAAGGGGCCAGATCTCCAACATCATTGTTACAGAATCCAGAAACACAATCCAACTGAAAGTATTTATCACTAAAGCATTCAGAGAGAACAATAAATTGTACCAAGGTAAGCAAGTGTAGTATGAAGCACGAATAGGAAAATTACAAAATTTTACCCATTAAAAGAACTTTATTAAGCAGAACACCATTGTTCCAGAAATTAAAAAGATCGAAATTGTGAAAATATTTGCAAAGAACCAGGCATCATAGTGATTTAAAATTGTGATGGAGGCCATTTACTGAGAAATTCGATTCAGTGACTGTTATGGATGGACCACCTTGAAGTTTTCTTCCCAGGCTCTGTGACAATGACCTTATTTGAGAAAATGGTCTTTGCAAAGGCAGTCAAACATATGTGATGTCATACAAGATTAGGTAGCTTTTACTCCTGTGACTAACGCCTTCGTAAAATGAGAAGATGCAGGGGCTGGAGAGATGGCTCATTTGCTTAAGTAGATATCCTGCTCTTGCAGAAGACCTGTTCAGTTCCTCATGCCCGTGTTGCACAGCTCAAAAATGCCTAGAAGTTCCAGGGAGATAGGATAGCTCTGGCCTCTGCAGGCACTTGCATTTGCATGCACATACTACCCCAACCACACACACACACACACACACACACACACACACACACACACACACACACACTCACACACACACATTTATATGTACACACATATGTAGTTAACATAATTAAAAGGTATTAAAACAAAACGAGAGTCAGGACACAATACACATAAACAAGAAAGCTATAAAGGGAAAGAACCGGATTGGAACAGTGCATATGGAAGAGAGGTATGCCAAGAACAGCAGGTACTCTCTAGAGACCACAGGACAAGCAGGGAAGATTGTCTCTCCTAGACTGAGAGAGCAAGGCCCTGCCTGTGCTGAAAAATCAGATCTGCAGCTTCCAGAAGTGTGAGACCTTAGCCCACTCCATTTGTGACACGTAGGCTGCACTGGGAAACGAATGCAGTCACTGATCACGATTTTCCATCTTTGTGAGCAGTGAGAAGACAATATAAATTTCACAGTTATCTACACAACCTTTAAGTCACTGCAGAAAAGAATTAAAGACGATTAAAGGTAGCCTCACAGAGAAGTCTAAACATAGTCTCCCCATGACACCAGGAAATATATGATGCTAAAGTACAGTACCATATTCTACTTAGATAAAGTTAGTCATTTAAAGAGATGATTTGATATATCCTGCTCTTATAAAAACCTGCACTATTTACCTCCCTACCTACCTATTCAAGTAATTATATCCTATTAGAAGATGGAGCAATGTTATTTGATGTGACAAAAATTCTGTGTTCCTTCACGTTAGCAATATATTCCTAAATGACTGAGACACTGTTTAAAAATAAAGTTAATGACATAGCTGTGGACATTGAAGGACACGGCTCCCTCAAATAGCAAAATAATGATTACACATCTCACTTTATGATATGCTACTGTCCCCAAGTTAGATTTAATTTTTCATTCCTACAAATAGGCATGAAGGAGCATTCGATTTAATCTTATGAAAATAGCAAACAATAATAGGAGCCTTAAATATTTTATGCTTTCTTGCTGCATACTTATTTGGGGAATGAAATATGAACTTTTCCTTTATCACAGTTAGTCATCCGTTAAAAGAAAATTTACAAACCACTTCCCTGTATTGCCCTTGTAAAAACAATCAGTGTGAATCCATTTACACACACTTTGTTACACACATTTTAGAAAGGAAAATAATAAACTAGCCTCTAAACACTTATTTAATCAATCTAAGTGTTCTCTTAACCTATTACGGGGAATCTTATTGATCAGATTTAGCTCGCTATAATGTTTAGCTCTGAAATACCAAAACCTTCATTTTACAATGGCATCTACTTCAAAGTAAAGCCTAATAAATTCAGCCCGGGGCAGAAGGATAAAACTTGACCTATTATTTCATGGTAGTGTTGCCATGGCAATTCATCTTTCCTGGCAGAGAGGAAAAGCCATATATAGCTGTCTTACGGGGAGTCTTTGCCTCTGCTGTCAGTAATTCCCTGACGTAGCTCCCTATTCCATGTTTCTGCTTATGGAACTCAGAGACTTTTTTTTAGTAAATGTCTCTTAAATATTCATACATACTCACTCTATGATTTTAATAAAATTCACAACCCAAACTATATAAAGGCATTTTTTTTCCTCATTCCTTCTAAGGATTTTGTTTTTGTCTTGTTTTTCTATGATCATTTACCACAAAGACAGCGACACTCCAGTTTTACTTTCTTCTTAATTAATCTCTTTGACATACTTCTTCCCAGTGGGATTTTGATTATGTTCAATTTTTGAAATCCCAAGGCACAAATACATAAATGCAGGCAATTCTGAGCTTTCAGTTGAGGTAACTGATTCTCCTTCTTCACAGAACACAGCACAAAAGGCTAGCACCAGATCAAATGCTCTACCCTTACAGAGTAATGGGCTTTTCTGTGACACTTTTACCTTAATTTGGCCACTAAGATCAAAGCAACTCCTCACAAAGGATGGGGGCTTTCATTCACAAAAGCCAAGAGTCTGGTTGGATGGATGGTACCTACTCAAGCAATGTGGCTGTTGATCTGATTTGAATAGGAATAATTGTTACCTGGAGGATAACTGATTTGAGAAGTGGGAGACAGAAGAAAGAAATCCCCACAGGTTACCCTTATGGATGTGTTCCGCTCATTTCCCTTGAATCAATAAACACCCCAGCAAGGAGCTCTGCTGAGACACATTACAATTAACCTACCTCCAGAAAGCTTGTCTCATGGATGAATGTTGAGAAATATAAGGTAGATGCCCCAAAGAAGCCAAGAGAGAACTGAAACTCCATGTTTGCCTAGGTTAGTGGGCTATTCTCATCTTCCAACACTCCTTCAGGCCTTCATAGGGAAAGGAGGAACAGAAAATATGAATGGCTTCACAAAGCCTTCTTATTTTACTAGCTGTCTGGGAATCTTGTTTGTTTTATGACTAGATGATCAGACATGAATATGAATGCCAAACTGTGTATAAAAAGGGTGATTTCAAATAGATTCAACAATCCTGAGCTTTTGTTTTTAAATGGATGTCGTTTTTCACTTTAATAGAAGTTTGAGGTTCTCAGCAATATTGAGCAAAACATATAGACAGACTCAGTATGCCTCCTTTCCCACACATGCCCAGCATCCTCCACTATGAATGCCCCCCTTAGCCCTCAACAGAACATTCACGACAATCAACGAAGCTCTATTGGCACATCATGTCACTCAGTCCATATGACCTTAGAGTCCCCTGTGCTGTTACAGAGCCAATGGGACACACCTGGGATGATATGCATCTACATGTATCATTACCTTAAACATGCTTTCCACTCTGCCTGATCTTGTTTTCAATGTAAGAAAAGACAGAAACCTATGAGATCTATTCAGATCATGGCTCAGGAATGGGCAGAGGTCGTTGGGTAGAACACTGTGCAGTGCAGTGACACACAATGGGAATGGATCAGGGGGTGAGCACGCTGACAGATGTTTGTCATTTGGGTATTTCCCTCTCACATTCCCCCTAAACTGTAGTCTAATGGCACTTAAACAGTGTTGGAATAGTGCAGAGACTTTGCCTGGCATTTGAAAATTCACCAGGTTCTGAGAATGGGCAATATAAATCCAAACCCACTTTTATTCTATCATCATTATATGAACAAGAGAAACATACTGAGGGAAAATCCTTGTTTATGCTAAAGCAGACTTCATAATCTGGAACGGAAGAAAAAAATTCAATTCACAACCTGATACTAGCTACAAGGTAGTTAAATCCCTATGAGTCTTCACTTTCTGACTGAATTAATGACACTGTTTACCTTCTCAAGGTTGTTGGGACAATTGAAAAGCATGTGTTAACACAAAGGCTTCTTGTGGGTATCAAGTGCTCAATAAATGGGAACACCCCAGGCCCAGCAGCAGCAATAGCTGGGAAGGGCAAACCTTGGTGGTTAGAAAAACTGGAATCCTTCCATACTTTTGGGATGCTCATTAAAGGTGGCTTTATAATGTCCTTTAACCCCTCAGAGCAGGTTTCTTGATGTCAAAAAGCAAAGCAAACAAACAATCAACAAAACCAAAAAACAAAACCCACCTTATTCTGAGTGAAATCATAGTCATTAAATAAGGACAATTCTCTGTAAAGTAGAAGATGATAAAGTATAATTATTAGCAGCCATATTAATAAAAGCAAAGAAGTGAAGCCAGGCAGACAGAGCTCAACAGGAAGTATGAAATTGGATGCATCAAGAGAACGTTATTCCTTACTCATCCATCCCCTGGAGGAAGAGAAAAGAAAGAGATTTGCCCTTCAGGAACATCCAGTATCTACATGTCCTCTCTTCTCTTTCATCTGCCCTTCCATAAAGCGAGAACAGTGCTCAGAGACGAAATGCACAGCTAAGCTCCTACCACGATGATTGGCTGGTACCGTTCATTGATTTCTCTAAGGATTTCTGCTCAGATTTATTTCAGTGACTACTATGATCTTTAATGAAATGAAGAACCTGATAGGTTAAATGAGTTCAAGATTAAAGTAGAATTTCCATATGTCAACCCACTTTGGCTGACAAGAAAAACATAAAAACAAGCTTACATCGGATGGATGAAGTCTCTAAAATATAAAGAGAAGATGGGGAATGAGCATGGAGAAATCAAATGCTGGATGACTAGAAGCCTCTACAGCATCTCATTACGTACAGCACATGGGAGGATGGAGCACACAGCAGGCAGCTGGCTGTGGTAGATGTGAACAACATGAGGTTAACAGGATCATCTGGGAGGCACACTAGAAAGCCAGGCAAAAGAGAAATCTGAGAAGCAGCTGGTGAGGAGAACTTCTTGGCATGACTCAGAAATAATATTACTGCTATCTTAGTTAATGTTTCTATGGCTACGACAGAACCATGACCCAAAACAACTTAGAAAGGAAAGGATTTATTCAGCTTCCAACTCTGAGGTAATAGTTTCTTGCTGACAGAAGTCAGGGCAGGAACTCAAGGCAGAGGCTACAAACATTGCTGCTTACTAGATTGCTCATTTTGATATGCTCACCCTGCTTTCTTATGCCATCCAGGACCACCAGGCCAGTTGTGGCACCATCCCCAGTGCCCAAGACTTTTCATATCAATTATTAATTATTAAGAAAATGCACTACAGACTTCCCCGTAGGCAGATCTTACAGATCCATTTTCTCAGTTGAGAGTCTCTCGTCCCAAATACTCCATATTGGGTCAAGTTGACAAAACACTAACCAGCGTAGGCACTAACAATGATAAAGTTTGGGAAAATGACTCAGTAGGTAATACAAGAACTTGGTTTAGATTTTCTTAGCATCTACTTGAAAGTTCCATAGTCTTAGTGTCCTGCCTGTGATCACAGAACTCTGGAAGCAAAGACATGGGGAAACTTGGGTCAAGTTAGCTACCCTTACTTGCAAAATTGATAAGCTATGCATTAAAGTGAGAGGCCTGCCTTGATATATAAAGTGCTGAGCATTTGATGACAGCACCAATCACATATGTACATCCATGGACATATGTGCATGTGCAGACATGAATATATACACATATGCAAAAACCCATAATGTATAATTATCTTTTATGAATCGCTTCAACACCTTATTTCTTTTAAAAGACCCTTTCAACTTATATTATTCAAAAATTATATTGAGGTTATATGATTGCCAAATTAAAAGATATAAACACCGAAGGCAATTTTAAATAGTTCAGGCCTCTCTTCTACGTTGTTGAGTCATAAGAACATAGGAGCAGCATGCAGACCAAGCATGTCTCAGGCAGCCTGGGACATGTTCCCATGGGACTGTTATGACTTCAAAGTTCCATATGAGAGAATATTGTAACAAACTTTATGAGGAATAAAGAGACCTGTGGTCGCTTCAGATAAATTTCAAATGAGACTTCAAGGCAGCACAGCTAATTAGATGACAAACCCTGACTTTTGCCTCCGCAGTTTGGTTATATGGAAAACATCTAGAGTTAGCCTCGGTTGCTGCTTAAACTCATTCTGTAGACCAGGAGATTCACCTGTCTCTGCCTCACTGCTAAGATTAAACACATGCACCAGAACACCTTGGCACTTCAAATTAAGAAGAAAGGTTATCCAGGGCATTTAAAATTATTTTTATGGGTAATAAAAGGCATACGTATAAGCAAAAGTTTAGGTATTTTAAAAGGCTTTCATAGTGAAAAATTACCTCATAAAATTACAGCATTGCAAATAGAATAATCAGCATAAACCATTTCAGGAAACATCTAGCAGCCCAGAAAAGCATTTTCTCACATTTCAGTTTTACTGTCAACATGATTGCTGGATTGGGAAGCCAGGAAAGGTGTTAGCTTTCTATCATTCCAGTTTTCATGCAAAATGTCTTCTTAGAGCTTGTGTGCCAGACAATGTGTTTTTCTTACTCTGTAAACAGGCCCTGCTGCCTGCATAGCTTGATTAAAGAATCAGAGCAGAGTAACTGACACCTAAGGACTCTCTGCAGGAAACACCCAGGCATCTCCATCTGGGCACCACTCTGGCTGGTTACCCCATCAGAAGGACCCCTCTGTGCTAATAAGCCTGTGACCCCTGTGATCTTCCCTCTGCTCCAAGCCACAGGCTACAAGCTCAACCTGCTGTGTTATCTCACAGTTTGAGAGGCAGGTAGACAGGCAAGAGTGTAAAAGCTGGATCTGGTTAAATTCATCATCCTTCTTAGAAAGATGAAGGATGGATCATGGCACCTAAAGATGTTGCAAGCTGCTGAAGAACGTGACCACGAGAAAGGTCTCTTTTCTATTGCAATCAATCACTAAATTCTGATGTACTCTTACCTCTGCTTTGCAGGGAAAGAGTAGGAGCCTAACCCTTCTCACTGGTTTATTTATAAACTGGACTGTATCTGAATGATGTATGCTAATAGTTCATCTCCACAGTCTGAGCTGGTGACTTTGGGGAAATCAACCAATTTCTCCACATTTTCATTTCTTCAACTAACAAATGAAACTTTTGAATTAGAAAGTTATGGGTTGGAGAGATGGCTCAGAAGTTAAGAGTACTGGCTGCTCCTCCAGAAATCCTGAGTTCAATTCCCAGCAACCACATGATGGCTGACAACCATCAATAATGGGATCTGATGTCCTCTTTTGGCATGCAGGTGTACGTGTAGATAGAGCACTCATACATGTATATAGAGCAGAGCATTCATACATCAAATAAGTAAAGAAAGAAAGAAAGAAAGAAAGAAAGAAAGAAAGGAAGGAAGGAAGGAAGGAAGGAAGGAAGGAAGGAAGGAAGGAAGGAAGGAAGGAAGGAAGAAAGAAAGAAAGAAAGAAAAACTAAACATTTACTAAACATTTATCACAAGTAACTTGGTCAGCCCAGGCCCTCATGAGAAATGGTACACACAAGCTGCCTCCCAGATGCTCTTTGTTTTTCTGTATCTTTTTCTCATACGTGGGTTGAATTTTTAAAATTCTTAGACACTTCATAGAATAATAAAAATATTAAAGTGGAATCTAATTTGGGAATTAGTTTTGCAAGATACTGCTATAAATCATTACCAATCACTCTTGTTTGAAAGATGACAGACAAGAAAATACAGATGTTTTCTAAATGGCTATACTTCCCTGAAAATATCCTCCTTTTCTCAAGTAAGATGAAAAGAGTGGCTATGGTTGCCCTGTTTGCTAAAACTGATATGCTTTGAAAGTTCTTTCCGGCAGAAGTCCCACTTGTGAAAAAATTTACAAAAAAACAAAAGGAAAGGGTTGCAATGGGAAAAGACAGAGAAAGATGGCAGGGAGGTCTCTGGAACCTTCTCCAAGATAGCCTTTACAAAGAGATGGAAACCATTTATCCCCCAGTGATGACAATGATGACGGAGATCTTTGAAAATCTAAAGCTTAAAAAGTATAGCATTTAGTGAACCAATAACTTGCTTTAAAATAAAGTTATGCATTCTGCAAGAGAAATCTCTTGTAGACTGTAAGATGTAAATTATTGATAATCTTGACTCGTAAAACAGTAGAGTATTAGAAGGTTAATACTGCAGATAACTATTAAAAATTACATTGTATATTAAACATCTATGCAAGGACAAGGTCAAAGGATAGTGATTTTAATTGGGGGGGGGGGTCAGGTAAGTACTTCCAGGCATAGATGTTCTGAAATTAATAACCTAAGAAAAGAAACAGAATTAGCAGATCAGGAATTTATTTTCCATTAACTATTTTAAACTCTCTGGGTTTTCTCTTTGTTGTTGTTGGTGTTTTCTTTTCTTTTTTTTTCTTTTCTTTTTTCTTTCTTTTCATTCTTTCTGTTTTCTTACCTTATAAGGTAGTATAGGAAATAAGGAAGATCAGCCATTTATTTCTAAATAAAAGGCATAAATTTGGACTGTATGCTCAAGGCAAAGCTATACAAAGCAAGCTTAAGGCCATCACTCCAAAACATGGAGCTGAATATGACTGATCTCTACCCTCAATTAGTGTAAAATTAATGTTTATTATTAAATATGACCAACACGAGCTATCCCAAAACACAAGAGGCTTCTATACTTGTATCTTATTTATGTGTTTCTCTAGATCATCCAATATTGCTTGCACCTGACTATTTTTATTTAAATTTCTAAAAGTTACCTAAATTGTCCTAGAGATGCCATAAGGGTTTTTTTTTTTTTTTAAGCCTCTTTCATATTTGAGAGACAGACTGAATATTGCTTTCTAGCGCTCCCTCCCCCGCGCTTTTATTTTTAACTGCACCACATAGGTACCAAGAGCAGTATGATATCAAGAAGAGGTAGATTGAACAATGGGGCCAAACACAGCCAAGAGGCAGGAAAATGACCTCTCATGCATTGGCACAGAGACATGTAAAATTCAATTTGTCCCAAACCAGATACAAGTTAATTAACTTAGGAATCATGGGGCTCTTTCCAAAAAGAAGAAGGGACAGACAGGGGAACATACAGGGAACACTGGGGGATAACAGTGCTTTGGGATAAATTATATTAAGCATCCTAATGCAAAAGTAGGTATTGTCAAGCTCTATTACTCAAGTCCAGCTCTAAGAGCCTTAATTTTCCTTTAAAAGATGACTTCTATTAGCTTTACTGACAACTATAAAACCACTAAAACATGCTTTTCTTTTTAAACCACAGATATTAAACTCAAGTAGATCTCACCTCCTATCCTGATAAAAGTGCCCAAATTTCATGGTATAAAATTTGTCATCAACATTTTTAATAGTTTATGGAAAGAAGTTAACTCTTTTTAGATGTCTGGAGATTCCAGCTAACATGGGTACTGCAAACCTAGACCAGAAACCAAAATAATCTATTTCTACTGCACCGGACATGCCCCTACAATTGTTATAATGAAATTCAGTTATAAGAAGTTAATTTTTGTCATCAATGAAGTTTGCTTTACCTGCTTATAGGATAAGAATGGTAAACAACAGTCCTATGATATATATAGGTAAGCTATTAAGTATTTCTACTGACAGGACTGTGAAAACAAAAATTCCCTGGAGGAGTGCATTGAAATTCATTTTCATGTAACATATAGTATGAAATTCTAAATAATCAGATGGATATAAAAATTATGCAAGATCTAGAAAGAAGTATTTAATCATTGTGAAAAGCAATGCACTTCTGAATATGACATTGCCCTGTTACTTGCTTTATTTTACAGGGTATAGTAAAAGGAAATCCACAATTAGTTCTAATCAGCGGTCTCTCTTACTTGGCAACTCCAGTTCCTAGGGGTTACTGCATTAATTTGGAGGTAGCACAACAGTGGAGTGAAGGAATATAGCAGATGCTCCTCATTCGAACTGGGACAGATGTCCAATCAGAGAGTAACATAGGTCATAAGAACAAACAAGCTGTCTTTCCTTTAGATCTCTGAAAATATGACAACCAAAATATTCAGGGAAAGACAGAACCATTCTATTAGCTCTTTACTTTTTCCAGACTTAAAAATAAATAAATAAATAAATAAATAAATAAATAAATAAATAAATAAATAAATATTTCCAGACTTATAAATAAATAAATAAATAAATAAATAAATAAATAAATAAATAAAGTGTTGAAAATAAAATGAGAAAAGAATGTCAGCAGCAAGCATCTCCAGGAGAGATCGTTTTATATTTTTTCTATATCTTTTGCTACAAAATTCTAAGCATCTTTCAGAGCTCTGTGTGTAAAATTTTATTCAGCTCTTTAACCCCCTTCCTAAATAAGGAGAATTCTTCCCTATTCAAGAGCTAGAGATGGCTATGGTATTCATTTTTGTCCACAGTAGTTCAATTTGGAGGCCTTGCTACTTTGCTTATCAGAATATTCCAGCAGTCACACTTATTCATTATAGATCACAAATTACATGCAGACCCCAAGGCATATGCAGTTGGCCAAGGAGGTCCCATTATTCTGTAGTTTGTACAGTTATCCCGTAGTCTGGCTCATTTCTCTTTAAATACCAAAATGTGCTTTTATAAAGAAATTGATTTCAAGGTTTGTCTACTGCAAGTAAAGTAGGAAGGATTAAAACATCATTGAACACAAGGAAGCAATGGCTTGAAATGGGCAGTTCAGATAAAGTAGAGCAGAAATTAGGGAAGGAGGAGCAGGGAAGGCTGTGGTCTGGGTACCAGAAAGTCTTTTTTCCAGGCTCAAATAGTCCAAAAACAGATGTTAGATATAGTCACTTCATCTTGTCAGTTTCCTTGATTAGGAAAAGGCATGACTGAGTGGTGTATATTTCAAGCTCTCTGTCTGTTCCATCGGGAGAATTCTTGCAGTCGAGGCAAGTTAAAGGAATTGATCTCTGGGGAGAAATGACATTGATTCTATTGAGTCCCTGCAGAGCTCTTTTGGTGGACTCATTTTTAAAGGTCTTAGCAGTTTCAGTGCAATGATGAACAGGCTTTACTACAGTCCCCACGGATCACTGACGAAGCATGCTGCTATAGTCTTGAATACCTATGACTGCTGTATTCCTCCAAGAAACTTACAGTGGGTCCTTTATGGACGTCACTTTAGACGAGACTAGTGGCTTGAAAGAACTAAGCAATTTCTCTAAGATAGCACTTAATTTTGAGAAGCTGCTTCAGGAGGATGTTAAGTCACAATCCAAATACAAATGTCTGTCTACAAACGAATAAATTCGGTGTACATCAGAAGTACTCAATTTGAAGGCCACATATTATTTCTAACTCATTCCTTTCTTTCTTTACTAAAAATTCTTTGCGTCCCTCTTCCTCATAGAACCTCACCTTTAGCTACTATACATCATGAGCACTTATTAAAACACCAAGAAGTTGTCCTGAATTTTTTTGTGTGTGTCAAAAATTCCTGGCCTGTAAAACCCTTACTGACCTTTAAGATCAAAGCAATGTAGAATATTCTCTAAGTACAAACACTAAGTATTGTCAGAGCACATAAAACTGGACATGGGAAAAGAATATGCAAATATTAACAGTCATTTCTACAAGATTCCCTATAGGGGTGGACTTTCTGCTTATTCCTATAAGTATTCTTTGGTTTTAACAAAAGCTATTAGATTCTACCGTGATGGTCTCTTCAGAAAGAGAACAAAGGAAAACAAGAGGAAAGAAAGTAGAGAAAGGAAGGAGATGAAAAGGAGAAAGATATGGAGATGGTATGTGTGCTGTGATGAGAGAGTGACAGAGGCTCTAAGAGGAGGGGGACAGGGAGAGAGCAGAGAGGAGGAACGTAGGAAGGAGAGTGAGAAAAAGAGGAGTGAGAAGAAAATTAGAGGCAGAAAGGAGAGATGGCAAGAAGGAAAAAAAAGAGGGAGAGGCAGAAGAAATGGGGGGAAGGGAGGGAGGGAGGAAGGGAAAACAGAGAAACATACACAGAAAGCAGAGAGATGAAGAGAAGGGACTATGTAGTAAGTACTCCAACAATGACATCATTCTAGGCTGGGAAGTTACAAGTCTCTATTTTGGTATGGCCCCCTGAGCTACTAGATGAAGATAGGTGAGCCCCCATTTGCAGGACCAAAGGTTAACCTAAAGTACACATAATGAGAAAATGTAGTCTCATTGTGGTCTACAGGTGGTGTCTTAGCCAGGGTTTCTATTCCTGCATAAATATCATGACCAAGAAGCAAGTTGGGGAGGAGCAAAGGGTTTATTGAGCTTACACTTCCATGCTGCTGTTCATCATGAAAGGAAGTCAGGACTGGAACTCAAGCAGGTCAGGAAGCAGGTGCTGATGCAGAGACCATGGAGGGATGTTCCTTACTACCTTTCTTGCTTCTCCTGGCTTGCTCAGCCTGCTTTCTTATAGAGCCCAAAACTACCAACTCACAGATTGTACCACTCACAAGGGCTCTCACCCCTTGATCACTAATTGAGAAAATGCCTTACCGCTGGATCTCATGGAGGCATTTTCTCAACTGAAACTCCTTTCTCCGTGATAACTCCAGCTTCTGTCAAGTTGACACACAAAACTAGCCAGTACAGGTGGTTTGCTTGAATAGTGAACAATTTGACTCTACAGTGGTAACATTGGATTGTGATTGGTAAACATGTAAAATGTTAGGAACTGAGTGAAATACAGCAGCAGCAGCATTTTTTAAAGTAACAGAACTGGATAGAAAATATCACAGTGTACTGTACATAGCTATTATTTTGTAAGGATCTCTCTCTCTCTCTCTCTCTCTCTCTCTCTGTGTGTGTGTGTGTGTGTGTGTGTGTGTGTGTGTGTGTGTCTAATTTGATCATTAATTGACGTCAGAAAAATTTTGAAGCTATTCCTGGTCCCTTGGAAGTCATGAGTGCCCCACAAAGAACAAAAGGCCAGACTAGATTTGCATATTAGGGAAAGAGACCACTTTTGTGATGAGCAAGAACGAGGATTTCTGCTCAGTGTGTGCTGCAACCCACAAACCTATGAATGGACTACCTGAGCAGAGGGAGTTTACAAGTGGGATTTTATTAGGAGTTTCTAGATAGGGACATCATTCTGGGTCATTGAGGAGTCTCAGCTCATTGGGATATCATAAAGGTCCTTCAAAGGAAGGGAAGTAGGCATGGGAGCCAGACATGTGACAATCATACAAGTGAAGGGGGGACCAGACTTGGAGACGTCAGGCTCTGACGACTTAAGGAGAGAGTCCAAGAGCCCAGGAAACAGGTTGGTGTCTGGAGATGGCACTCTCCTTGGGATCTCCCAGAAGGAACACATTCCTGCATGTTCACCTCGGATTTTCCATCTCCAAATTGTCAATATGATAGAGTTTAGTAATTAAAGGCACTGAAATCAGGATTTAATCTCTTCCAGCAACACAACTAATATAAAGTCTATAAGAATACAGTTTCGAGGAAGAAACTAAAAGCTAAAAAGTAAGTTTTAAAAGAAGCAACAGCAGTATCCTGGGTAAGTTAACTAAAGTCTAATGGAAGAGGCTCTAAGGGACATTTGAGATGCTGTTGGTAATACATAAAGAACAACCAGAGTCAACTGTGATGGAGGAGGAAATGTGGGTGTTAGACTGAAAGACTGTAAAAGGCAATTTCTCTCTATTATTGGAAGGTCCATCCTTAGAGAATGACTTAGTCCAAGGAAAGAACACCTAGGCATATTATGTTAGACCAGCCATGGAATCTTTTGGTAAACAGAAGACGTCTTTAAAATTCACTTCTAAATTCCTAAGGAATTTCTGTTAGCGCAGTTGAAAAGAAAAAGGAATGGAAGAGTAGAGTCAGAAAAGTTGCCTCAGAGATAATCTCATCAAACTTGAATGGTGACAATGCTACTGTCACCTCAATGTCACTCCATAAAGAATAGTAGATATAGAACAAAACCCAGCAGCAAAGAATAGAATCATAGGTCTTCTCTATTCTATTTCATGTTACTTGGTGGTGGGTGCTCAAACTATTCTTTGCTGTGTAACATAATAATGCTTAAAATTTGTTGACTGCTTTATTGTACACATTGCATCAGATTACATGCACTCAGTTCTACTGTTGTGTGACATTTGCATTACAACGCTCTAGGTAGCAAACCTGTTGCTTACCATCTAAATGAAACTTGCTGACCTCAACTTCTTGTTAATTTACAAATGAGATCAATTTACTATTTGTTTTTCCCTAAATATTATTTTATTTTGGTAAAAATGTATTCAGTTTAGATTGTTCACATAACACATTGATTCTTCATAAATATATTATCTAAACATTTAAGGACATGTTGAATATTCTATTGGCTATGTTTTATGACACATTGCAATAAATAGGCAAAGGTCTGCATCCAGGGATATAGTTAAATTGCATACAGAACTTCATTCAACCCTCATTTTCATGTTACACGCAATTTTAATTTTAAATATTCAACTCTTGTGAGACATTTTCATGCCACCTAATAGCAGATGACTCTATGAAATGGGAACCTTGCAACAGGCCTATTTATTCTTGGGTGTTCTGACCTTGAAGAAGTATTATTTATTGCTGTAGCTACAGTTCAGTCTGTGATTTCTAATCTAAAATGTATTTGAGTCAAGGAATCTTCCAAACACTATCACATTCTGCGCAAAGAATGAGACAGCTCAGGAGTAAAGAACAAGACCACACGTTCCTCATATTCCCTGCTTTCAGGGTAAAAGAGTTCCTTGATTTGTTATCCTCATACAGGTCATGCTGAAGAGAGAAACATCTTCTCTCTTCCTTGGTACCCTTTCCTTTTCCCGTGGATTTTACTATTTACTATTCAACAAGCAGTACCATGTGTTGGTGGCTCCCCGATACTCTCTGTTTTTCACGTATTTCCCTATTTGGAAGAAGAACCTTTTGTTTGCTTACGAACAAAATAAAAACTAACTCCACTATATATTCACCATGACATAGCTTCTTCTATAGCTGACCCCCGCCCATACTTTCTTACGAAACCTAAAATCTGATAAAAAAAAATAAATCCTTAAACCGGGTCTATGAGGGAGTATGAGATGAATACCCTCCCCTCTGCCCTTCCTTTGTGCCACACTGATTTTCTCTCTGCCCTTGAACAACCCATATATGATTTAGAAATTATGCAAACACACTTAAATGGCTAAGTTCTCAATTTTTGTGTATTCTGAGTGAATCTTGTACACAAGATCAAGAGCACTGACACCCAGAGTAAGTTAATTACAGAACATGGAATTTCTGTGTTTTCTTCTTTCTTTTTGAATTGGGTACTTTTAAAAAAATTATATCTCCATTTATACCACATTCATATAAGCCAGAAATCCTTAGGGGATATTTTCTAGCATTCATATAATTAACATTTCTTAAACATGGGAAAAATCTTAACTACCCCATAAAGAAGATTATCCCTAGACCATTTGCTGAGGGGGGGTGGGGTTACTCCCTGACAGTCATCTTTGATGTTACCCACTGTTTGGTTAAGTTTTCAGGTAACTTACATTTAGCTCAAGTCTAGCTAACTCATATCAGAAAAGAAACTGTGACAAAGAAGAAGCCAACTGAGGTGCAATCACCATTCACCTGTCTACCATGCACTGCTGCTAGAAAGACAGAATGGAACTTGGTATGAAATCAATCCTGATGTGACTTCTCTTTTGAAACTTGACATGAAATATGATCTGGAGAGCAGATGCATGTTCTAAGAAGACAGCAGGCTATTTTTGTATCTAGTGGGTGGACAAATGAACCACAATCATTTCCAGAAGGGCTTTAACTCTCTTCCCAACTAACTGCTGAAGTAAACCAAGGCCATCACAATGCCATTATCAGTCATTGGGGAGCCAGGCGGTTTGAGTTGTTAGCAGCATAAAAAGTCTTTGGGTTCTTGGCCACTGAGTTAGAAATTATTTTGAGACTTAAAACTGAAAGATTTTATTTTCCAACTCTATTTTGAGGAGTATTGGACTTTCATCAAAACTGGTGTGGTTGTTGGAAAGATCTTACATACATTAAAAATTCTTCCTTCCTCCAATTGACTATGTTAGCGGTATTTGTCCTTTGCCGGACAATTAGATGGGCAAAGAGGTGACTCGCTACTTATACGTTTATTTCTAGGTCAAACATATTAATAGGTGCCCCTCCTTTTCGCTGTTATTGTTTGATTAGAGCAGCTGGGCTCCTGAATTACAATTGATTGTGTATGCGTGCTGTGTGTGTAAAAGAGAAGTTAGGAGTGGAGGGGATCAGTAAGGCAAGTAGACACAGTTAAGTAGCACTGCCTAATGTCACAGTTCCCTTGAAGGCCTCAGGCGTCATGGTCCTTAGCTTTATAAATGCTGTAAAGTTATAGGCCTTGAGTATCCCCTGTATAGGCCTTTTGAGTATCAGGATCCTTGGCTCTTGGTAGAGACCAGTGTTAACAGGTCAGATCTCTGTCTGATGTCTGGCACCTTGGCCTTGAAGACTTGCTTGCTGGCTTGGACTTGTCTCGTGATCAGGCTTTGCAGGTTTTCTTCTTGAGCTCCTTGCAGGCTTTGGCAGCTCTCTGCTCTCCCTTATCCACCTCTCTCTTTTTGCTTCTCTTCTTTTTCCTGTCCAGGTAGCTTTGGAACTTCTTCCTTCAGTTGCAGTCATGAAACTGAAGGGATGCAATCAGAAGGGATGCCTGATCTCTTCCATAACTTGGTGACTATTGCCAGAATGACTTGGAGCTCCTGCCTCCGTCCAGATTACAGTCAGGAAGGAGGAACATGTCAGGGGACACCCCACTACCAGGGGACAGCTCAGAAACTTGACCCCTAGGCAGAACAGAATCACTCAGGCATGACATTGCCAAGTGGAGGAGAGGCAAGATCGTGACAAGCCAGCATTGCACCTGTGGACCTTTATCTGTCAAAAGAAGTTGATGAACTGTGCTCAGAAGTTAGGTCTGGAGGTGGTAACTGGGCACTGGATACAAGCTGGGCTCTTCCAGGTTGTAGCAATGGGACTTGGAAGCCAGGAGCTATTAGGTTTATGTGCATTTGGTTGGCTTCTTAGATGTCAAGCTGCCTCCAAGTAATCTGCCTCTCTTAACTACCAAGCCTCCATAGTGGCCTCCACTTTTCAGCTGTCAGTCACTTGTCAAGCCTGCTGTTGTTCCTGCCTCTCTTTTGGTCTATTGTCTTCATGTTTCCATCTCAGCTTGTACTACTGAATGTAAGCAAGAAAGACAACCCCCCAAAAAAGGTTTCATTGCGCTTGAAGTTGCAACATCAGTAGAGGCAGTGCAAAAATGTTTCCCAGCCAACTCAATGTAGCCAGCATAAGCAGCCTGCTTACATTGCCCAGGAAGGGATGTTTGGACAAAGCTATCACTTTAGAACAATCACAACTCTTCATTTTGGAGAGCTCAGATCACAGTGCTATAGTACTAATCAATGTCACTAAGGCTGGTGTTTTGGACCAGCCATAGCCTTGCTGCCTAGCACGAGTCACAGTAGTTTCTTCAGCAGGGAAAGGCTTTCAAGGCGGAAATGGTCATCCAGTCAGTCAGTTGGCTTATGACAGTAAAAAAATGCATTGGTTGACAGAACCTTCAGGAGCCTGGGCAATCATCTACAACCTTCAGGATAGTTGTCTCAAAGAACTCATGGAGTATTCAATATGGCTGGTCCGAGCATAAGAGTAGTTCAGCTGGTTGTTAAGACTAATAGTCCCTTTGCTTAAGCCACATCAAGGGAGAGTAAAATTAAGGATTCAAATTACCCTATCTTCAGTGTCTTTTCTTACAGGAATGTCAACATTAGATAAAGTGCTTACAACATACACTCAAAGAACTTATTTTCAACACCAATAGGACTTTTCCCAGATGCTGTCAAGGCTTTAACAATGCACCACACCTGCCCAATGCCAGCAGAGAGGCATGGCCCCCTCTTTGATCTCATCAGTTTACAGTCCTTCATTTCATTACCTAGTCCTTGGGCTCCCTCTTCCCCATTTACCTGTAGAGACTTTGACTTCTCAAGAGAGGATGAGTATAGACATATTTTAAAACTGTATCCAGATTAGATAATTTTTATTAAAGGAAAATGTGCTATCGTGTCAGTGAAAAGAAACAGAGAGTCTAACCAATGGTGTCCAGCTTGCCCCTCCCCCCAGTTTACTGCCTTCTCCCATTGTTTACGTGATGTCTCAGGTTCCTCTAGCACATTCTCTTCCACATTTCTCTCCACAACTTTCCGTCTTACAACCACTTTTCCAAGTTGGCTTCATGGAGAAGTGATGCCAAGTGGTAAAAACTGAACATTAGGAAACTGGATGTGTGGTGTCTGCACTACCAGGAACTCCTGTGTGGTCCCTAGCATGCCTGGAGCTTTCTGGTATCCTCCTGCACCATGCAAAGAAACAAGCAGGGAGTTCTGAGGGCTCTACTATGAAGCTTGTGGACTCAGTTGCTCCTTGGAGTCAGGTGGGCACATCCTCTGTCGCTCTTTGGTGTGGTTTTTATCTAACATCCTTTTACTCTGTGACAGCCTTTGATGGGGTAGTGTTAGTGCCATTGGAGAAGGTAATGGCATGTGACTTCATGATCTTTCAATAAAATATGTAGGTGTTCAGTCTGTACCATGTCCACTTTGAGCTTCTCTTTCCTAAGTCAATATCCTCCTTTCCTTCCCTCAAGCGTTGTTTGTTCCTTTGAACCTTAAGGAATGCTAATAATAATCACAATAATATATGCACTAAGTTTAAAAGGCATATTATAAAACAAACAAACAAAAAAAACAACTCAAGGAAGGTTTCAATACTCTGTGAAACCTCAATCAATCTTGACCCTTGTATTTCTCAACAATATTTATTTCTTGAGATTTCTAAAAAGTCGACGTCATGTTTTCAGAGGAGCCTCACATAACTTTCTAGGCTTCCATTTCCTTGAATTTCACAGCCCCTTTGACAACCACCTCTGAGTCTCACTTCTCAGACCACTTTAAAGTTGTATGTGTGTATTTGAACTTTTAAAATTAGACTTGCGTCTGTAGTCCAATCATTTATATTCTTGCAGTTTGTTGACACAGGTGGTCTACTAGGATTTCCCCCTAGACTTCCAACTCTTAGGTCATGCTCTTTGATGTCTCTTTTTTGTCCTTCATCCAGCCCTTTATAGCTTGGCATCATTCCTCATATTCATTAGAAAATTGCATAATTACTTATTTGTTTGCATGTGTGTATGTGTACCTGTCATAGCAGGTGTGTTTGTGAAGGGGTCAGAGGATAGCCTGCGGGAGTTGGTACTGTCTTTACCATGCGGAGTCTGGGCAATGAACTCAGGTCACTGGGTTTGGCAGCAAGTGCCTTACATGGCAGGCTGCCTCACCAGCCCAGTGATGATTTTCAATGTCTTTGTCCTACTTTGGCTGATTCTTCTTCTTAATGCTTCCAATGCTATTTGTTAACTCAGACTATCATTACTCTAACCTGGACTGAAATAGTCTTGCCTACCTGGCTTTAACTACAATCTAGTTTCTCTTCAATTCATATTTTAGCCATAAGTATTTTCACAGGTCATCTTTACAAAATTTCCAGGTTCCTCTGAAGACAATTTCTGAAGATCAAGTCCAAATTTTGCAGGAAAGCCCGTGGCCACTGTACTATGCTGTGTGTACTATGTTACTGTCATATGATACTCTGCCCATAACTGAAAGGTCTTTTTTTTTTTTTCATAGAATAGATCAAGGCTCCCTGAGGAGAAGGAATTTAGTGAGCTTATTTACTATAGCATCCCTCTTTCCTGAACTCAAAAACAAAATCAAACAAAAAATCATGATAGACAGCAAATGCCTAAGAAATGTATTAATTAATTGGATGAATGGCTGTCATTGCTGATGCTGGAATGATGGTTCCTCAGAGATATTTTATCCCAAGGTATTTACTTTCTACTCTGCAGAAACATGAAACCACGAATATGTTGCCTTTTTTTTTGCCAGAGGGCACTTGTAGGCATAATTAAGTCAAGAACTTTTAGATGCAACCACTCTGGCCTTTCTGGGTGGGTCCTATCTGATTGCTGAGTGTTTATATGAAGGAGACACGATTTCAAGGAAGAAAGAAGGCACCATATTGCTGACTTTGAAGACAGACAGAGCTGTCACCCAGAGGATACAAGTCAGGGCTAGAGGTTAGAAAATGAAAGGAAAAAGTTTCTACCCAAAGACACTGAGAAGAATCGCAGAGCCACAGCCCCACGCTAGTTAGAGGATACCCATGGCACTAATCTCATATGCAGACAATCTTGAAGTTATTAAAGTCATAGTGATCTGTTACTGCAGCAATGGGAAGTGTATATGTTGTCCTGATGAGATTTGCTCCTGTGCAGATTCAACGAAAAATGGCGAAATGTACAACTGGTCACAAATAATTCTGAGTTGCTCATATCAATGCAAACAATAAAGACAAATCTAGTTTTCACAAAGCCGATAGCTTAGCAATGGGGAAATAAGTATAAATTAAAGATGAAATAAAAATTGAACAGTATTATCTAAACTGCATGTTTAAGGATTAAAGTTTGTCAAAGAAGAAATAAATGTGTCTGCTTCTTTTCCGAAGCCAATGTAAGGAGGTCCGCCTGGTGCAAGGTTGCATATAGTTCAGTCTTTGAGTTGTACTTCCAAATCATGTTCATGAGATGTACTTATATTTCTGACCCTGAGACCAGAGAGAAATGCCTCCACTGGGTCCTCAGAGATGATGGTACCTAATACTGTGTGCTTCTACCTCTCCTCCTGTGGCCTGCTTCAAGGTCATATTTACTCTGGACTTTCTCGGATGGCTCTCCCTCTGTCAATCCTCTCCTTTTTATCTACAATAAATGTTCTCCTCCAACATACCTAGAAACAGTCATAGCTTCCTTTATATTTCTTTTCCTTTATTCAATAATTAATTATATCAATGGGAAACTAACAAGGGACACTGATTCTTTTTCTAAGTTGTTGCTTTTATTTTGGTAAAAGATTATCAAGGCTATTTTCTTTTCACAATTCATTTCAACAAAGACAACCACATTAAAAAGGTAGAATCTTTCTGAATTGTCATTGATACGGTTTTAAGCATAGCAAAATTTTCTCCCATGGTCAAATGATCTGGCAAAGTCATTTATCTATCTATCTATCTATCTATCTATCTATCTATCTATCTATCTATCTATCATCTATCTCTCTATCTCTCTATCTCTCTATCTATCTATTCATCTGTTTGGTCAGGGTCTAAGATCTTAAAGGAAAGTGCAATGGCCCAATGCACAAATAGATAAGTTACTGAGACTGTTTCTGAAATGGCATATCTTCTCTGGATGAAAAACCTCTTATTCACAAATGTAGCAGCTCCTTGCTTTGCTTTAATTAATTAATGGCACATTGCCCTTACTACCACTTGTATGCAAGACTCCTTTTTTTGCCAACAGTCATTTAAAAGATCCAGGGAGCAAATTTAGATTCCCAGAAAAATAAGCAAAAATTTGAATGACACAAAAAAATCTGCTGACAAACTAAAACTCCAAAAGAATGAGCTCAGCGCCCATTTCTGCACCAAATCCAAACATTCCATTTCTTAAAGGATGTGCTTGCTGGTCTCTGACTGAAGGAAATATTGCCACTGCTTCATTCACTGTGCAAAGAAAAGCCTTGCCAATTTTGCTGACTAACTCAATCTTGGATTCTCTAGTTCTGATTTTAATTTCCAAACCAAAGAGCAGCATTAAATTTTTTATGCAGTTTAAAATAAATGTCTTACTCAGAGTTTGAAAGAAAAGATTGCTAGCTGGTACTGAAAGATGTGACCTGTTTCTAGAACATAGCATTTTAATATTTTCTACAAGATATCCATGGAAGATTATATGAAGAAGCAAAAGACCCCATATATACACACATGTGTATTTACATACATGTATATATATTTCACTTTTATGATGTCAATGTCTGATCATGTCATTTGTTTACATGAAACATCTTTACTTAAAAAAAAAAACAAAACTAGTCAGTAATCTCTGACACCATATGCTTTTTCAAATTGCATATATGTAATGGTAACCGCATGGAATACAGGTATCCCAAAACATACCAAAAAATTTCAGCTGTTTACAGAACATTTCATGTTCATATCTATTTATTTGTAAATATCAAACATATTTCAAATAAGTTCTGCTTGCAAGGATCTATTAAAGCTAGTTTACATAATTTTCTTTAACTTTCCTGACTTTAAGAAAAATGCTTATGTCTTATGTCTATCCTCACTCCAGATGTTTTCTATTCTAGCTCCATACAGTTACCTGAAAGTTTAATTTTAACAGTTGAGTACTATGCCATCATGCAGATGTGCTGTATTTTTATCCATTATTAGTTGATGAACATCTAGGATGTTTGCAATATCTGGGTGTTATAAGTAGAGCCTGGATGAACAAGGATGAGCAAGTATCACTGTACTGGGACATAGAGTCCTTCAGGTGTGTGCCCAAGGGTAGCTTAGCTGAACCCCACGCCACACTGATTTCCACTGTGGTTATACAAGTTTGCACTCCCCACCAGTAATAAGTACATTTCCCCACAACCTCCAAATGAGCTGTCATTAGATTTATTGATCAGTCACTACCAGAGAAGCTTCTTCTTACAGTAGAAGAGAACTAACACAGAGACCTACAATTGGACAATGTGCAGAGGGGGGGAGGCATATTGGAGCACTCAGTCCTAAATGGGATGTCTTCATCAAACCCTCCCCCTCAGTGCTCATGAACCTCTGTGAAAGAAGAGGCAGAAATAATATAAGAGCCAGAGATGATGGATGCCACCAAAGAAACAGTGTGCTCCAAACACTGGAAGACTGGTGCACAAATGAACTCACAGAAACTGTGGCAGCAATCACAGGTTCAAGCCAGATTGGATTCCAACACTGAGATGGGGAAGTGGACACGCACTATTATCCTTAATCATGAATCTGCTTGCAAATAAAAAGTAGTCGACTCCAGTGACGTATCACTGGATATGTTAACCACACTTCAGGGTAGACCCCATGCCTACCAATAGATGGTCAACACCAAATGAACCTAACGGTATTTTTAGAGACTTTTTCATCTCATATAGCTTTGTTTGGGCATTTTTGTTTGTTTGTTTTATTGGTCTTTTGCTTGTATATTCTGGTTTCCAATTTTGTGCTTTTTATTTTATTCATGTATGTTGTGTTTGTGTGTGTGTGTATATGTGTTCATGTGTATGTATGTATGTATGTATGTATGTATGTATGTATGTATGTGTGAGTTTCTTGGTTTTATGAAGAGAGAGAAAGAAGTAGCTGGGAGTTGGATGGGTACAGAGATGGGTCAGTAGTTTAGAATGGGAAAAAAGCACCATCAGAATATATTACATGAAAAGAATATTTTTAACAAAAACAATGTCTCATTACAGAGAGGTTACAAGGGTGAATGAAATATGCAAAGAGAACATTTTAGAATGTTCTGGAACTTTCTCATAACTTCTCAAAAAACCTTACTAGAAAATCAAATTACACAGTCAAAATTGAGTAGGAATTAGTGACTCGAGTTTTCTTTGAGCGATCTTAATCTCCAATCTTTGACATTGATTGTCATGTGATCACATGATCAAGGATCAAGTCAATGAATAAATCAAATGAAATTCTATGAAAAATGTTTATCAACTTAGCACTTTAGAAGACTTTTTTTTTCCTGCTACCATTTAAATAGATCTGAAACAATGTTTTACTATCATCTCACTAAAATTGCTCCCAGAGTGTCCATAGCTGCTTTGGGGTTTCCGTCTCTTGCTGGTTCCCTTCCTCGTCACTACACACAGGCACACACATAAAGGCAACTTCTCACCCAAATAATCGACTACCTCCAGGCAAAAGTTAAAATCTGTCTTAAAAGTGGAGGATAGAAGGTGGGGTGGAAACAATGTTTTTACATAGCACTGGCGCACAAAAGTCTCAAAAAGTGTAAAAAGAATTGCCTTGATTCTAGGTCATTGTTCTGTCCTTCAGGCTAGCAATGAAGGCATGTGCCAGCCACAGTGCCTCAAGTCTGTAATCCCAGCAGTGCAGGAAGAGGCAGGGGGAGTTACACTTCAAGGTCCTTCTGGATTACAGAGTCTATAACTAAGCAAAGAGTTCACAGGAGCTCCATCCACTTGCTCCATTAATTACAGAAAACGTGTTTTTAAAACCCAGTCACTCTTGGATCATTTCAACTGTGTTATTCCTGTATTATTTCTCTAGGATTTCTTCAGAACCCAAGAATAGGCTTGTAGCTCTCCCTTCATACTCAGCCTGGTCAGACTCTTTAGTAAAATATTTAGTGTTTTTTTCTTTTTCTTTTTTTTTTTTTTTTAACTCCTAGTTCCTTATTTATACCAAATCCATTTCAATAGGAGCACAGACAGGAATAAAAAGCAAGAAAATAGGAGAAAGACAAAGAAGCCAGAAATAAAGCTAACTAGCTACTTGAATTTCATTTAATAAAGATTGGTTAATGTTAAATAGCAAATTAAATTACAGGCTGAATTGGGTCTCATCCCAGCATCTCCAGTTAAATAACAATCCACAGTTCTTCTTAATGTTATTTTATTTGAAAATATGATCATTTACAAAAGTAGGGAATGAAATTAGAATCATCTTATATGAAAGCAGAACAGGTCGTACTCTGGTAAAACCAGTAAGTCTGGCATGTTTATGAGAAGCAAAATTTGAACTGACATTCACATCAGGAGAAACTGAAGACTAGTTAAATAAATGTTCACAAGCCAAAAGAGTAACAGACACCAGGAAGGAGAACCAAGAGAGATCTTTCCCTATATCTTAAGGGTGACATAATTTCAGACGCTTGACTTCATAATTGAAAGTCTTATGTTGTACTTCACTATAGCCACTCCGCTAAACTAATAAAGTGAAATTAAGTTTAGAGATACTTAGCAGTAATAATTTTCAGCACGTGATTTAAAGACAAATCTGTGTGCTAAAAGAAAATAAAACAAATTCCTATCTTGGAACTTTAGCTCAGCTCCCAAAACTTAGGAAAGAAGAGATGATCAAGGACTGAGTTGCCTACACAAGGCTCTTAAAGGGGCTGGGTGATGAAAACCCGCATCTGCCAAAAGCAGCCCATCTCTCATTTCTTGTTGAACATTCTGCCCCTTTCTGTCCAGTGTAGCAAGGACTTGAGAATTCAGAGTGGCCTTGGATCTTTAGAGTGTAGGGCAAATTGTCTGAGTTCTGTGAAATTTGTTTATTTTGGTTTTGGTTTACATTTATTTTACTTTTTATGTTCATGAGTGTTTTGCCCTTGGGTACCACAATAATACCACATGAGTTCCCTTGGATGTCAGAAGATGGATAGATCCCTTGCAACTGGAGTTAGGGATGATTGTCATCCTTCAAGTGGGTACTAGGAACCAAACCCAGGTCCTCTGCAAGAGCAAAAAGCGTTCTTAACAGCTGAGCCCCCATTATTGCTTATTTCCCAATAGAGTTTGGATGAGGGAAGCTTCAGGGAACATCTCAGCAAGAGCAATCAATATCCCCCAGACAACACAGAGATCTTTGTTTAAAGTAGCTTCCAGGCAAAGGCTGGAGAGAGGAAGTTGCAGGCAGAGCAGAGCCTGGATAGCCCGATCCTTCACAGTGCAGCAGAATGAAGGCACATAAGAAATTCTCTAGGCCAGATGGGGATTCCCAAAAAAGCTAGGCTTGAGCTACAGAGGAAAGAGCCCTTCCCAGAAGAACAATACATTTCTCCTTTGAAGGGAAATATATTGTCAGCAGGATTCACCGATAAGAAACTACAGTATTGACAGCAACTCAGAAGGCTATCAATAGATTCAAATGAAAATACTGATAATAGAAATCCTCTTCAGCTTCCATAACCCTACTGTTGGGCATCCCTACTGAAGTCATCCCCATTGAGTCTTGGGGGTCTCTTACACTCAAGTTCTCTGGGACTTTCTAGGGTTTCCCCCTGCCCCCACCTTCTGCAGCCCTCTGGGCTTCTCTCCTATCTACCACCATACCTGATCCTGCCCCCCTTTCACTTTCCCTCCCTTCCCCCTTCCAGGGTCCTCCCTCCCTCTGCCTCCCATGATTATTTTGTTTTCCATCCTAAGTGGGATTGAATCTTCTTCACTTGGGCCTTCCTTCTTGTTAAACTTCTTACCGTCTGTGGGATCGTTCATGGGTATTCTATACTTTTTGGCTAACATCCACTTATCAGTGAACACATACAATACTTGCCCTTTTAGGTCTGGGTGACTTCACTCAGGATGATATTTTCTAGTTTCATTCATTTGCCTGCAAAATTCATGATGTTCTTATTTTTAATAGCTGAATATTATTTTATTGTATAAATGAACCACATTTTCTGTATCCATTCTTCAGTTGAGGGACATCTGGATTGTTTCCAGCTTCTGGTTATTATGAATAGGGCTGATATGAGCATAGTGGAACACGTGTCCTGTGGTATAGTGGAACATCTTTGGGTATATGCACAGTAGCAGTATAGCTGGGTCTTGAGGGAGAATTATTTCCAGATTTCTGAGGAACTGCCAGATTGGTTTCCAGAGTGGTTGTACCAGTTTGCAATCCCACCAGCAATGGAGGAGTGTTCCTCTTTCTCTACACCCTCACCAGCATGTGCTGTCACTTGAGTTTTTGATCTTAGCCATTCTGATTGGTGTAAGGTGGAATCTCAGGGTCTTTTTGACTTGCATTTCTGTGATGATTAAGGATGCTGAACATTTCTTTAAGTGCTTCCTGGCCATTCAAGATTCCTCTGTTGAGAACTCTCTCCCCAATTTTTAACTGGGTTATTTGTTTTTTTTTGTTTTTTAATCTAACACACACACATATATATTATATGTTATATATATTATATATAATATGTTATATATATATATAATACATATATAATTGAATATTAGCCCTCTATTGAATGTAGGGTTAGGGAAGAATGGGAATGACTAAATCTAGCAGTTTATGTAACAATTTGAGATGTTACTGAATTAGGTCTTGGGTTTCTTTCAATACTAATTTGTTTAAAAGAAATTAAATATGTGGGAGACTCTGAGAGACAAGACAGTACATTTCCTCCTCATTTCAGCATAGCTGTGACTTCCATTTCCTGTGCATGAGTGCCTGACATGAATGGAAAGATAGCAAAGGCAAGAGTTTCTGCTGAAAAGAAAATCTGAATATCAGGTGGACATTTAAATTATAATATATGGAATGATTTAAATATATCCTAACAAATAAATATGAAAAGTGTCTTACTGAACAGTATTTCTGCAGAGTTAGATGGGAGAGAAGGTATATGGTCTATGGTGGGCTGACATTACATGTGGAGAAAGCTGGGTGTTTCTCTTCCAAAGTGATACATTTAATGCCTTCAGCAATGGAACCTTGAAAGTAATGGGATGGGATAGGCACAGAGAGTTTATATGATGAAGTTTTGAAAAAAGGGAGACCTTGAGCCTGGCACATTCATGGAAAGTGTTTGATGAATGAGCATCACAAGACTGGTGATAAAGGTTTAGGTCCAACTGAGGAAGCCCAATCTGATCAAAAAGGTGTTGAATTTACCACCGGGTCTGAGGACTGCGATCAGAGGGATCCTCTGAGCCTCCGGGATAAAAGAGGTAACATATGTGTTTCTCCCTCAATACTTCCTTTAATTAAAAAGTTTACTTCTATGAAATAACAAAGAATAAACTACATTTAATTATCATCACAGCTATTTCTAGAACTTGCTTATTTACATAATCTTTGTGTGTTTTGTTTTTACTGAATTTCTCAATCTTGGGTGGAAGCAGAATATTTTTCTCAGTCTTTCTAAATATCAATTGTACTTCATGAGCAGTCTATTTCTTATGAAAATGAAGCGAGTAAATAGTTTGGCTATCAATTTGTCTAAAGCAGATGAAAAAAGTTCAGTAGAATTGAAGTCATGTAAATTATATCCAAATTTTTTTGTCTCAAGTGTTATTTTTAAATAACACTTGGTGACTTGTACATCTGTTGCTGATGTGGAGAGCTAGGAATGACTTCCCTAATGGTAAAATGGACTTGACAGGGGAATAATTTACATCAAGTTGTATTAGGAACACAGTTTTTCTAAATGGTTGCAATTCCAATGTGTAGCTAAATGTCTCTAGTCCAGGAAATAGAGTGGAAATGAAGAAACTTGTCCCAAGAATCCTGACTAAGAACAACTGGAAAATCTCAGGTTTCAGACCCCAGACATGAGCTTGGACAGTGACTTGGTGCTCCTGATAAGCACCTTCTTCATTTTTCAAAAGGTGATCATAAGAGAATCTCTATAAGGTTGTCATGAGATTTAAACTGTGGGTGACATTCATAAATCTCAGGAAAAGAATAAACACACAATGGACAAGCAGCCACTGAGGAGACTCATGGGACACAGATAATATACACACTGAATGAGACATTAGGGCAGTGGTTCTCAACCTGTGTGTCATGACCGTTTTGACAAATCTCTGTCTCCAAAAAATACTTACATCACAATTCAGAACAGTAGCAAACTTACAATTATGAAATAGCAATAAAAGTAACTTTATGGTTGGGGTCACCACTCCATGTGGAACTGTATTAAAGGGTCGGAGTGTTAGGAAGGTTGAGAACCACTGGCTTAGAGCTAAATGATTCAGTTGCAGTTTGACATGAATCCCAAAGTGTTTGCCAACCAGTTTAATCAAAGAGAGTCAAAAATTCAGATCTACTAGTCTGGTAAATTCAGGCACCCTTCTTAGTTTCAATGGTGGAATTATGTATAGCCTTTGGCATGAGTGTGATTTTGTACACACCATCCCTGCTAGGGATGGTGCTCAGCATTCTGTGAAGTACCAGCAAAGTCAGACTAAATTAGTAATGGAAATGAGACCAAGACTGCCAGTCTTCTAATCCAATGTTGACTGGATTCTGTGATATAATCAATGAAACCAAAGTTCCCAGTTGTTGCACTAGGCACACATAAGGACTCTGCTTAAATTAACATCTATACTACGGTCAGACAGTTCGAACAAGAAGTGAAGTGTTGTATAATCTACATTTTTGAAGTGATAAATACATGAGTTGTCTCTTAAAACATTTCCTCATCATTCAAGGCATGTTCTAACACGTACCATAACTTGTAATGTTGGAGATGCAGACTTACATAACTTTTACTTAAGATTTGACACATTCTGATGAGGTTTGGCTAACGAAGAATCTTATCACATTTTACATAGCTTGGGAAGTCCAATGTCACCAAAAAAGAAACGATAGCTAACAATCTGTCTTTTTCTCAGATACTGAGCACAAAACCCTTGTCTTGTGTAGCACAATTTTTCTTCAGCTATATCTGAGCCAAGGTTTAAAAAATGGCCTCAATCCACTATTTGGAACATGTTCTTAAGATGTGTACATAGGCTTAAAATAGATGGCTTTATCACTGTTTGCCTTTCCGGAGAGCCCCAGAACAGAGCTGGTATCACATGCTTCTCTTATTACCATGTGTTGATTATACGTAGTGATCAGTTCTAGCAGGTGCTTTCATTCAGAGAGAGGATGAACATAGTTGCTACCCTCTGTTGCCCTCTCATGCCCCATCCACCATTCCTCTCCATTTTCCCACATAATGTCCTTCTGCTTTCATATCATATGTATATAATATAGATTCAAATCTAGGTATCACAAAAGAGGGAAAACATGCAATATTTGTCTGAGTCTTGTCTATGTAATTTAGTATGATTATCTTCTACCCGCCCCCATTCCTAGCAGCAGTAAGGGTTCTATTTCCCCCACAGGCTTCCCAGTATTTGTAGTTTGCTTTCTTTTGGACAACTACCGTACTGGTCAGGGTAAGATGCAATCTCAATGCAGCTTTAAACTTCATTTTCCAGATAGCTAATGCTACTGAGAATTTTTTCATGTATTTATTGGCCATTTGGACTTCATAATTTGGCAACTAGTTGTTCGTTTCATTTGGCCATGTACTGATTGACAATTGATTGAGTTTTGGGTGTTTGAATTTTTCAATTCTTAGGAAGAAAATCTTAGAGATGAACAGTAGATCTGTACATAACAGACCATTCCTATGTATAGTCTAAAGCTAGGTAGTGCCTTGTCAAATCTTTAAAACAAAAGGTGATGGGGGAACAATTGCCCAGTGTGAAAAGTTCATCTTTTGGTGACCTTTGGATTATTGACTTGTCCAGATGAGTAGAATTTAGAATCATTTGATATAAATTATATTGAAACTGTCATGTATTATATAAGATTGTCGAATGTGGATGCTGGAAGTAGGAAATCCTTCTTGTTTCTTTCAAAACCTATGTCTTGAGTCAGGTTAGATCTTAGACTCTCAAGTGAAGGAGGGAAAAGGAGCAAGCAGCTAAGTGGATCAGAAACATTGGGCCCCTGAAAACACCTAAAAAGTAAGTATTCCCAGTGGAGGTTATTATTATTTATTTCACAATATAAAAATGCTTGCAGTGAGAAAGGCTGGAAGTTCATCCACGGAACCTCAGGCTGACAGCCTCAACTTCTCCGGTCAGTTTCTACTGTGTTTCAAGCCCTGATTTGGTGATGGTTGCCTTTGTTTGCTCTCAGTCAGGCTGCTGCAGTCTCTGCTGAATGTATTTGTTCCAGATTTGATGGTGTTTTGCTGTATATCTGCTGATACATCTGCCACTTGCTCCTTACTCATTTACTTTTGCTTGTTAGATATTTCATACATTATTTCACAACCAACAGTACCACCACCATAGGTAATATTCAGGAAATATCATGATACTTTACTGTCATATAACTTTAGTTATAGGAATCTCACTTTGATGAGAAGAGGAGATAGGGACTGTTCAGGTAGGGCAGGGTACCTAAATCCACAGTTCTCAGAATGTGCCTGTTGGAGGCCAGGAATGTCAGAAGACAGTTAGGTTCTGTTCCTGTTTCTTGGTTATCTCATAAAGGAGTGCTTCTGCTTAAAGGTTATACTGTATGACTGAAACTAAGAAGGAGTTCCTTGACACCTGGGTAGACCAGCTAGATGGACAGCTCATCAACTCCCCACACCTTACCCCAGGTTCTTCCATAAGCCCTTTAGAGAGTCCCCTAGTAGCAGTCACCCCACTGCCACCAAGAGGTTCTGTTAGGTCTGCTTGTCTCATTGGGTCCAAATTAGAAAGGCATGACTTTCCCCTTTTCTTCTTTTCCCTCTTCTTTCTGGATGCTGGCCAAAGCCTAAGTAAGCCTTGCTGGCACTCTGGGTTTCCTTACTCTTTTTCTCAAGCTCCTCTCCCCACTGTGTGTCTGCTTCTCTGCTATGTGGCTGAATCTCTATGCCAACTTAATTCATACAGCATGATTTTCTCCTTTCTCCTCCATCTTCCACTTCTGGGAAACTGCTGATATTTCCAGCTTGCCTGCCCGGGAGTTTTTTCTTAAACAGTAAAAAAATTGTCCTCAGGCTTTGAGTCCATGTTAAATTCTTTAATCAGTGAGACTAAAAACCCCAAGAGAAGATCCTAATTTCCCCAGGGTGGTGGTTTGATGGTCCTACAGGTTCACAATATTTGAATATTTGGTCCCTAATTAGTAGAATTGTCTGGAAAGATTTAGGAGGTGTGGCCATGTTGGAGGAGTGTAGCCATATTGGAGGAGGTGTGGCCATGTTGGAGGAGGTGTGGCCATATTGGAGGAGGTGTTTTACTGAGACTGAGCTTTGAGGTTTCAAAAGCCCACACCAAGCCCATAGTCTCTCCCTCTCTATGTGTTGCCTGTAGATCAGAATGTAGTTCAGCTACTTCTCCAGCGCCATGCCTGTCTGCCCGCCACCAGGCTCCCCACTATAATGATAAGAGACTAACCTTTCAAAGCTCTAAACAAGCACCCAATTAAGTGCCTTCTTTTTATAAGAGTTGCCTTGGTCATGGTGTCTTTTCACAGCAATAGAGGAGTAACTAAGACATAATTTGGAAACAGGGCAACATGGCAGGACACTGTCATGCTTCCTGCCATGATAATAATGGACTAAAACCTCTGAAATGGTAAACTGGTGCAAGCTAAATGCTTCCCTTTTAAGAAGGGCTGTCAATGGTGTCTCTTCACAGCAATAAAACCCTACCTAAGACAAATGCCTTAAGTAGGGCTTAATGAGCTACACTAGTAAGAAGATGAAAGGCAGTAATATGGAGGGCTATTTGAACTGTGGGGGTCCAACTCAAGAGGTTCCAGAGGGGAAGAATCTTAGTAAGTGGCCTAGAGATCATTTTTATAATATTTTAACAAAGCACATGGCATTTTGCCCTTCTTCTGAGAATCTGACTAAGGCTAAATTGAAAAGTTTTAGATTAATTACATTGGCTGAGAAGATTTCAAGACAGTAAGACAGCCAAGCATTGACTGTATCATGTGGTGGTTACTAATCCCTCTAATGAAGATTTACAGTGAGAATAAGCAAGGCAAAAAGGAATAAAAAATGTACAGTTTTTGAAGAGAAAGAGAATCAGGAAATGTAATCTTGGAGTTGAGTCCTGTGCTCAAGCATATGAGAAGCTTAGAGAAAGCCTGATCATAAATGGTATAAAGAGAGTGGTGAACTCAGGGCAAGACCCCATCCAGTTAAGCTTCCAACTTGTGAAAAGGGGTTAAGGAAAGCCTAAGCAGCAAGGGAAACCATCCTCAACAAAAAGCATATGCAAAGGTAATTCAAGGTTCCAGCTCCAGCAAGCAGAAGAACTTGACATTTGGGCATGTGATTCTAGATTTAGAGTCAAGGAGTGCCATGGTTGGTAAAAGTGCAGCCCATGGAGTGGCACTATTAGAATGTGTGGTCCTGTTGGAGTAGGTGTGTCACTGTGTGTGTGTGGGCTTGAAGACCCTCATCCTAGCTATCTGGAAGCAAGTATTCTGCTAGCAGCCTTCAGATGAAGATGTAGACCTCTCAGCTCCTCCTATACCATGCCTGTCTGGACACTGCCATGTTTCCAAGTTGATGATTATGGACTGAACCTCTGAACCTGTAAGCCAGCCCCAATTAAATGTTATCCTTATAAGTGTTGCCTTGGTTACGGTGTCTGTTCACAGCAGTAAAACCCCAACTAAGACATAAAAGGGGTTACAGAATCTTCTTCAGTGGTTAATGAAAGTTACTGAGGCATGTGGCAGGGGAGTCCCTAAATGGAAGCCCAGAGAGGCCATTTCATGAAGGTGTAAGGTAAAGCCTGGATTACATTGGAGTTCCCAAGATGTTGGACATGCCAGGGCTGTGGGATACCTGCCACAAAGAGCTACTAACCAGGCATGGAACCAGCTCAAGACAAAGACGTATGCTGTAGCCAATGAAACTAGAAGGAGTGGGATACCTGAAGAGCACTTTGACATCAGATATGGAGATGCAGAATTCAGACTTGTCCTGCTGGGTTTCAGACTTCTTTTGGTCCAGTATTTCCTTACTATGATCTCTTTCCTCCCTTTTGGAATGGTCATGCATATTCTGTGTCATGGTATGTCTTTTGGAAGTATGTGATATCCTTTTTAAATTTTGACTCTACGAGAATTATAGTTAAGAGATTGCTGTGAGTCTCAGAAGGGACTTTGGACCTTGATCTTTGGCCTTCTAAACAGTGTTAAGACTGAAAGACTTTTGGAGTTGGACTGAGTGCATTTTTGCATTGTGATGTGGCTACAAGCTTATGAGGATCAGGGAGCAGAATGTTGCAGTTTGAATGAATGCATAGGCTCATGTTTGAATGCTTGTCCCCAGTTGCTGTCCCCCCAGTTGGTGAAACTGTTTGGGCAGGATTAGGAGGCATGACCTTGTCAGAGGAGATATTTCACTGGAAGTGGGGTTTCAAGTTTCAAGAGCCTACACCATGCCACCCTAGTCTCTTTCTCTTTGCATGTGGATCAAGATAAAGCTCTCAATTACTTTTCCAGCACCATGCCTGGCTGCCAGCTGCTATGCTCCTTGACATAATGATAATGGATTAACCATCTGAATTAGTAATAAAGCCCCCGGTTAAATACTTCCTTCTATACATTGCCTGGTCACGGTGTCACTTCAGAGTGATAGAAGACTTAACTAAGACAACCAGTAACATGTGACTCTGGGATACTCTCCCAAATTTCTGGTAACAACCTGATCCTTTTGTTATTTTATGGAGTTAAAATTGTTGACTTTATTTTACAGACATAAGAAGGTCAAAGCAAAGATGAGCTACTTGATACAGTAAACTCTAAAACTGTTTGCTTAAGAAAATTAAAAAATAAACTAGTTGCCATCAGAATTGGCACCTGGCCTTAGCTACACCCATTCCCAAACCAATTCCCCAGATTTCTAGGACTCACCTGCATGGGCAAAAGCATCTGCTCACATGAGATTGGACTCACAGCTCATTCTCAGTTGTATCTCAGATTTGGGGCAAAGGGAAGTGGTTTGGAAGTATGTTGGGTGTTAATTAGCCAACACCCATGCTGACCTTCTTCCAGGTATAGTAGACACAGGTGCGCTGGTGTGAGTGGCTCCTTGGACTGAGTTTATTTCTCATCAGCAATTTCTACTTGTCTTTCAAGTGTGAATGATCTAATATGCAAACATATTTGGTTGCCTGGTCTACACAGTTGACCTAACTTGAGCAGCAAGGGAATGACAAAAGGACAGGCTCCCAGACAGTGATGAAGGAAATCTGGGATGTGGATGTCTGGGCTCAGATGCAAAAGCTACAGCACTCCAGACTCTCAACCTGACTATTATATACAGTTAAACAAAGAGGCAAGACTAATGTACATTGCTGGTTCAGGAGGCTGGATTATTACACACAGATAAACAAGGAGACTTGTTTATATTCACCTGAACAAAGAGGTAGAACAAAGAGCTTATCTGTAGAATAAGTCTCTGTAGGGAAGAAATATTCATGCCAAGGACATTGCAATCTATGGTGGAAAGTTTCTGCACATACCATTAACACTCACACTCATATTAGAGGAAGGTTTGCCCTCCCTCTGAGCCTCACCTCAGGAAGGCTTTGTCTCTCCAATATCTCTGATGGATTTGGTATAGGCCATGCCAATATCATACAGTACACATTCAATAATGCTTCCTACAATTTGGGATGGAAATTAGATTCAGCAATAAGAAAAGGACTCATTTGATGGTCATTAGTTGTGTAAGCCTATAACTGTAAATGTTATACATACCCAGTGCTGTTTGTAATATGAAAAATTACTAGAGAAATTTCTCCAGACTTAATTTCATCTCGAAAGTTCATATTTCGCTCATACTCTCCACTAATATATTTGAAGGTGGGGCTTTGTGGAGGCAATTAGGTCATGATAATAAAACCCATAGGATGAGATTAATGTCTTCACAGGAAAAAAGGGTCACAGAGACCTCTTGCTTATTATGATGTATGAACAGAGCAAGAAGATAGACATCTGCCCCCCAGTAAAAATGCTGGTCACAGGGAACTGAATTGAACTTACTAGTCTGCATATTTTAATAAGAGAATGACTGGTCTTTAGGCCACTCAGGCTCTCATATTTTGTCTTAGAAGCAGAAAAAGATTTAACAGGAACCTTTCATGGGTAGCCATGGGCAATTAGAAGGAATCCCAAACTGGAAATTAGGATGCCTCCATTCTAACCATGGTGCAGATACTGCCAGCAGTGACTTTCAAGAACTCTCATTTTATAAAATAGTATGTTAAACTACTCATAGGACTTCAAGATTCAGTATTTCTATGGTTTGATCTTTATTACGCCTCATATATTTGGTGTGGACTCAGAAGAGTGGTTTTTATAAAGTCATGTGCTCTTCCAGTAGGCTTGTGGCTGTAGATTCATTAAATCATTAGCTGAGGGTTAATGATGAAAGAGAAATAAAACGTCAGGCACTTTACGGACAATGCCTTAGAGTTGGTGAAGATATTAATATCGATCTCAAAATTAGATTCCTAGCTTGTCTCCGAGGATACCAACCTTCCACCACAACACCCAAAACCAAATGGATTCTAGGCAGTGAAAACTACTCCTGTGCAAGCTGATTCTTCTCATGCTTATCTCTGGCATCCAGGTCAAATTGCACTTAATGCCATAATCACTTCTCTCTAAAGAGGAAAAGAGGACATAATAAAATGTAGGCAGGTTTTTAAGATGGATAAATATAATTTAAAAATTAATGAAACTGCCTATACCACTGGAATACAGTATTATTTTCAAAATATACATTAACTAGCAATGCTATAGACCAACACAGTCTACAGTGTGTCCATTTCTACTCTAGCCAGACTCTGTTGTGAGTCTACATACAGGCTATAAAAATCAAGAAAGTTTCTTTTGCAAGAAGTTTCATTTATTTATTTATTTTTACTCTCAACAGGAATTAGGGAACTGGTATTACAAGCCTATCTATCCATCCATCCATCCATCCATCCATCCATCCATCCATCCATCTATCTATCTATCTATCTATCTATCTATCTATCTATCTATCTATCTATCTATCTATCTATACGTTCCAGCACAGAAGCTGAGGAGTCATACATAGGTTATGGACTCTGGGAAAGGGAAAAGTCTGGTTCCATTAAGAATGAGGCTTCTGGTAGCGTGCCCATGTTCCAGTGAATGGCATCACATTATGTACAGTGATAATGGATCACTATAAGGTAGATGTCAAAACATTATCTTGGAGTGAAGCCAGTTGAGAATGAATAAAACCTAATTTTATCCTAGTAAATGTATCCTGAACAATTACATTTAAAACACACTATTGCTCCTCTTTAGAAGCTTTGAGTAAAATGGAACAATGAATCTGATGGGGGCTGTGATCAGGATTAAACAAGACAATGCATGTCAAAGTCTTAAAAAAAAAAAAAAAACCCTAATGGTCACAGAGTAGGAAACAAGTATACCCATTTCATTTGCTAAGAATATTATTTGACTCCATAAAACAAGTCCCAAGGGCAGCTGCTTAACCAAACAAGTGTAGTTTTTTTTTTAGGGGGGGGCAACAAAACTGTGGCAGGCAGCCCATGGCAAATATGGAAACTCCATGATGCCAGGAGCTCCCATGGGCCTCTCGTCTTTCCAATTGGCTGTTTCAATGACTTTGAGGTTGTCTTCTACATATCCAGAACTCATAGACATCCAGGGAACAAGAAAGACATCATCTAAGAGTGTCAATTCTGCCCTTTCATTTCATTGAATCATGAACACTGCAGATTCCAAGAGCCTATGTAGCAAACTTCTCCTGCTAGAACTTCCTTGTAATGAGCCACATAACTATATAAAGATGTTGAGATATAATTGAGACATCTAGACCACCCCTCTCCCAAGGCTTAGAGACCAGAGCAGAAACGGGAGCAGAAGGGCTGCAAGAGCCAAAGGAGGGGAGGAGGGGAGGAGGGGAGGGAAACTGTCTTCTGGGCATGAGAGGAGGACAGCACTTATAAACTCACAGCAGCTGTGGTTAGCTGCACAAGATCAAGCCAGTCAACATTCCAGCACAGAGGAAAGGGATTCAAGAGCCCCTGTCCCTAGCTGAGGACCCATGTACAGGTTATGGACGTTGGAGAAGGGAAGAGTCTGGTTTCATTAAGAGTGAGGTTTCTGATAGGTTGCCCATGTTCCAGCAGATGGCATCACACATGGTACTCACTGCATTGTAAAAAAGCAAACAACAATAACAAACAACAAAACAAAACAACAAAACAAAAACGCCTCCCCAAAACAACAACAACAACAACAACAACAACAACAACAAAAAACAAACTGAGGACATGAAGTTAGAGGGGATAGGAAAGTGAGAGGGTGTGGGGAGGAGTGTGTGTGTGTGTGTGTGTGTGTGTGTGTGTGTGTGTGTGTGTGTGAATATGATCAAAATATACCCTATTAAATTGTAAAGAATAAAAGTATTTTCCAAGTTGAGAAATCAAATTCATCAGAGAGTACACAGCTACCATTGTAAAATCTGGCCCTGTTGTTATTTCCACAGAAGCATAAAATCAATTCTCCTTTCCCCAAGTTATTTCAATGCTGTAGTTCTGTCAATGGGGTGGGTTGGCCGGGGGATTAGGCATACAGCCAGAACGGTTTTACAAAACTATTTCTCGTGTGCTTTTACACGTCATATAGTCTATCTAAAAACATCAGATAATTCTGTTTTTCAATACTAATTGCAATTGATTGTCTGCCTAGGATAGTGTTTTTATAGGTTCATATGCAATTAAAGAAATTTTTGGCTCTGGTCTGACGTCCCACCAACGTCACTGTCCCCATTATTCTCATGCCTCCCTTCAAGCCTGAAGCACCATTTTCCATGAATCATCTCCATTATCCTCTGAGTCACCGCACACATAATCACTTTCACATTTGTCTGTCTTAGGAGAAGGCACACTTCCTTCTGCAGAGGACGTGGGTCTTCTTGTTCCTACCCGGGCCTAAGTCTCCACCTAGTTTCCACTAAGTCTAACGCAAAGAAGCACCAGCAGCCCTCTTGGAGCTGTGGTTTAACTAGGTGGCCTAGTGTGACAACCAGACACAGTCTGTTATATGTTATACATTAATTTTCTTGTGCCCATCTTGGTTTTCTGGAATCAGACTCTCTGGGAGTCGAGCCCAGGAGCACTCCATTTTAACAAATATTTTGTAAGGTTCTTATTCATGCTCAAGGGTGAGAATGCTCTGGTTTCCTGGCTGTTTTCAGTGACCTAAATACTCAGCAAGACTGTCGGTGCTTCCATTCTGGGCTACCCATTCATAGAATAATTCATGGAATTTATCATCGAATACTCACCAGCAGTAACGCTTTCGATGCCTTTAGTTTAATTATATGGGAATAAAAGCCAGATGACTCGGAAAACAGGAACATTATAAACATGATAAAATGAAGTTAACAGCACAGCATGCTAATGTGTGAGAGACAATAAACTGTAGCTTATTCAATTGCCAACTGCTCTTTGGTTTTACCCTCTTGGCCCTGTGTGTTGCAACCTGCCAGCAGCATTGAATTCAAATACTGCACAGCTCCTTGTCTATTCATAAGAAGCCACTATACAAGGCACAGGGAAGTTTGCCTATAGATGAGCCCAAAATGTATTCTCTAAGTCCCTGAATAATTTAGTGAAAGGTCCTGGGCTCTAGGGTCCTTCATGGGCATGCAAATTGTCCACTAACTGTACCTAATGATTTCTAAAAGTATAGTATTTCAGGATGTTTTGGAGTTTCACACAAACAAAATCAAAGTGTATCTGGTAGGGGAGACATGATAAAAAAAAAAAAAGTAGAGAGACAAGAATTGGGGGTTCAAGCTAAAGTGGTAGAAGTATGAAAGAGGGAGTGGGCAGAAGAGCCACCAAACAAATTATAGATGAAAATTCCATAACGAAATGTATTGCTCTGCACACAACATAAATAAATATCAAAACAACCTTTTTCCTTTTATATGTATGTAAGGTCCCTATTCCTAAATATGCAAATATAAGCCAATGTTCTTTCTATTTACTCTTTTATTTTGAAGGACACACACAGAAAGTCTGTTGCATCATGCCTAATATAGCGATATCATGAAACATAAAATGCAAAGAGAGCTTGGCTGACCTTATTGGGAAGCAATACCTGGACTTGTGCTAGGAGCATGACTTTCCCAAATTGAGAATCTACTCATTCACCAAATAACAGTGACATAAAATGAAGAGACTTGAGAGCTTTTAATGAACTAGTGATCGTACCACTTCAGTTTACGACCCCTGCTACTGTTTATGGAAACCATAAACAGCATTGTATTTCATGGAAGACCCAAGCTTGCCTGGATTCTAACAAGAACAGATCCATGGCGCCTAATTTTCAATAACCTCAGAAAAAAGCTAGAAAATCGATTGCAACTGAATAAGTACTAGCAAATTTGAACGTAAGATTTTACCTTAAGTTGTATGTCCATATCATCCACAAAACACCATGGCACAATAGTTGCTACCTACATCTTTCCTCATTCCCACTGTAATAGTTTCCTTTATAAATCATATTTATAGTCTGGGGAGATGGCACAGTAGTTAAAGTGCTTACCCCATAAGCAGGAGGAATAGAGTTTAGATCCTCCAGACCCTATGTAAATGCTGGTGGGCATGGTGGCTCTCCTGTAACCCCAGCCTCCAAAGGCAGAAACAGGAATCAAGGTGTGAATATTAACCCTATCAGCTAGCTCTGAGTTTGACCAAGAGTCTCTACCTCATTGAACAACATAAAAAAAGTAATCAAGGAGAATTAGGGGCATCAACCTCAGGTCTCCATGTGCATGAATATCCACCTGTGCATAGACACACACATATAAATGTGCACACACACATATATCACACACAGACATACATACACACACTCACAAAAATGGAAAATAAAGGAAAAATACATTTTTCATGAGTAATATGTCTACAGGAAAGTCTGTATATGCCAAAGAAGGTTCTACTAACTCTATGTCTTTGAATAAAACTGATATGAATTTCATAAGCTACAATTCCTACCAGGGTAGAGCTAGACAATGACTAATG
>CM052716.1:40203312-40303272 GCA_028551405.1 Uromys caudimaculatus
AGAGTTATTTAAAATTTAATAAATATTTATTAGAAATCATTGAAATTCTTAAGCTAAAAAAGGGTTTAAAAAGAAGAAAAAAAATGTGTGTCTGTCTCTCTTTTAAAGAGACTGGGTGTAAGATTCCACTCTGGAGTCTTTTAATATATATGGAAATTATTCTATCAATGTAACCTTAATCAAATTGTAAGCCTTTCACTTTTCACCTTATATAGTTTATCATAAGTCACACATTCACGCTAAAAATTTAAATTAGTTAAGATATCAAAATGGTCCTACATTTATTTAAATGTTTAAAATGTATGACATCATTTATAGACATTGGCTATTACTGTTTGTGGGGTTGTAACAAAAACCCATATAAAACCAAAACCAAAACAATGTGGAATCATATTTCAGATATGAATCTGCAAGCCCAAATTGAGGCATGTCTGCCATAGCTCTAGTAACAGCTCATGCTTGGAGACACACAGTAGGCGCTTACCTTTCAAATGATTTGAAGTGTTATTGAAGACACACAGTAGGTCCTTCTCTATCAAATGGTTGGAAATAGTATCAAGCATGAGCTACAGTCACTAGGGACCATGAGTCTAAGTCAAGGGGGCCACTAAAGGGGTCAGGAATAGAAGATGGCCAGGGGTTTAGATGGAAGCTTAGTGTGGTGCAGAGAGAGAGAGACATGTGAGGGAAGCTGACTCCTGAGCTTATCTTTTGTCCAATAGAACCACTGCTTGGTAAACACAAAGAGCACTTGAAATTTTCCAAGTTCTTTTGGAACCTCTAGGCCATTTTTCAAAGTGCTTTGAAAACACTGCTTACTTCCTTTGTGGTAACTATTTGTGTTAGTCACAGTCTAAGCTACAGGCCTTATTTTCACTCACCTGACCTTGCATTTGGTGAATGGTGCTTTTCTTTGCTTCTCAAAATGAAAACTACCCTGTCGGTAATTTTAACTAAAGCTGTAGGTGGGTGATTGAAATACCTGTCAAAGGATAATTGTTGGTTTTTCCTCCTTTGATGCCTCTAAAGCCTTGCCTTTTCATTTCTCTGCCTTTTCAGTTCCACATCAAACAAAAGGACCTGGGTTATAATAGCAATAAAATGCAAGAGTAGATATGGAAATCAGCTCTCAGAATCATGTCTTTTTAATCATGAAGCAGTTAAATGTATTTACAACTCTAGAATTATTTTAAGCTGGTAATAAAATGTTTGCAGATATTCAATTTTTCTCCTTGAACTCAGACTACAGCATGTTTTTAGAAGATAAATTCTGGATAACTGTGTGCTGGAAATCACTTCTTGATTCTCCTCAGTAATGGTCAATTTTCTAAACTGCGTAAATATTTGATAAGAAAACTGTTGACGAAGCAATGTCCCCTACTGGGAGAAATGTCCGTCTCAGTTCTCAAAATATTATCGCTACAATGTAGTAAGAAATCTGTAATTCGGTGCTTGGAAGGAGCGTGGTATTGACCCCTAATTATGCACAAGTAGAACTGCTTCTCAAAGGAATACCCTTGATCTGAGATTGCTTTGGGGTAGATTCAGTCTAGGACCACATTGCAGAAAATGCACTGAATCAACTGAAGGAGAAAAGGTATTTGTAAATACAAAGGCACTGGGCATTTGTGCATGCTTGTGCTGACTTCTTACCTCTATTAATTTATGACTTCTTACTAGTTATCCCAGGTAATGGAGATTCTCAAGAGCCATCCCTTTTGCCTGACCACAAATTGTTAATGCTATTACTGATGGCCTGTCTCCAGCTACTGGGTTAAATGCCAGGTAAGAAAGAAATTACAGCTTTTAGAGAACATACAAAGCTCTGAAATTTCTATAAGTATATTTCTCAATTTTATTATTTTTAAATATGTAGATCTATTCAGAAATTTAAAATATAGTACATTATTTGAATAATGTAATCATATGCAAGGTTGCCAAAAGATTAAATTATGGAAATTCACCCCCAACCTGAAAACAGAGTTATTGATAATATAACCACCTATGGAGATTTAGACTAAACGTTTTAGGACTGTTGAAATGTGATCCATAATTTCAAGATGCCAGGCAGAGTTGGGTTTAACGAGGTCCTTTAAATGTGAAAATAAAAAAAAAAATTTCAAGTTATATAAAAAAAATACATTGCTGTTGAAAAACTGGATAATCAGATGTTTTGAGCCCATATAAACTTCCTCCAAGGTTCATAAATATTCATTGACTCAATTAGTTATTTGAAGCTTAAACTGCTTCTGCTGAACGAAAATAATTATCTGCTAAGGTGGGTGTCCTGTCTAGAGGCTGCATTTATTTTGAAATATGTGAAAGAGATTAATGGTTACGATCAGTGTGATTTTTCTCTGTGTACAGGCATGTTGAACTAAATCACAGATTTAATTATTTTTTCTACTTTAAGAGAGAGAAAAGAGAAATTGGAGCATATGCTGTTTCTTAATTCACAAATATTTCTTAAACCTTCTTCAAAAGTTTTAAGAAATGTCCAGTAAGTTCCTATCCCTTTAATAGAGTTAAGTATAAGCAGCTCAGAATAAGGTTTTACCAGAGATTTCAGCTTCCCTCCAAAGGTTCGAATCTAGTGCAAGTCCTTCACTGTCATCTACCCTCTCCATCGCCACTCGTCTTGCAAGGAGAGAAAGCCCTGAATGGGCATCTGGAAAGCAGCAGGATGAACAACTGAGACCAGCTGGAAGATTTGCCTCTAGTGAACCCAGCGGCTGCCTCCAGAAGAAGAGGGGGCAAGGAAACCCTTGGATAACCTGCATGGAGGCACGAAGCAGGAGGGAAGTACTCAGAGACAGGAGCAGTGCATGGTGGAGCAGGCGGCAATCCATGGTGTGTTGTGATGGGATGGAGTGACTGTCCTGGGTCCAGCATGGCTGAGCCTGAGAAAATGGAAGACAGACTCCTTAGCTCACAAGTAGGACCTATAACTTAACCCACCTTTACCCATAGCCTTTTAAACAGCCTAGCTTTGGCCCAGTGAGATGGCTTAGCTGGTCAAAATACTTGCTGGTAGAGCCAAGAAGCCTAAGTTTGATCTCCAGAATCCACAGAAGGGTAGAAAGAGAGAACCAGCCCCACAGAATTGCCCGTGGCTCTACACAGATTCACACACACACACACACACACACACACACACACACACACACACACACGTTTGCTTTAACCTCATCTCTGTTATTCAAACATGAGCTGTACAATGTCCTCCATTTCTTCCACACTGATACTTGACTGTACTACACCATCATCTTTGTCATCATGACCATCTTGAGACAGAGACTCACTGTGTTTCCGTTACTCCCTGGATTCAAGTAACCTTCTTGCTTCAGGCTCCATAGCATTTAGGATTAAAGATGTATACAACCACACCCAGCTACGCCATTAACAGCTAACTGCGCCATTATTGACAGTTACATGGAAACTGTCAGGTTTAGAGGCATAAGCTGGTGGCACTAGGTACTTAGGGGCTGAGATCTAGAGGCTAACAAATCCAAGGAGAGTGTGGTTTTCAGAGTGAGCTCAAGGCAAGCCTGGGCATTGGTGTGAGGGAGAAAAATGGGGAGGGAGAGGGAGAGGAGAGACTGTCACTTAATTATTTATAGTTATTGTGATCTAGATATAATTAGTAAAGGGGAAATGGTTCTTATTGTGGACTTTGATGGCTCTTTCTGGTTTGGCCTTTTTTTTGTTTTAAGATTTATTTTATTTTTGAATGGTGTGTATGTGTGTGTGCGTGTGCGTGTGCGTGTGTGTGTGTGTGTGCACGTACCCATGGAGAACAGAGGTGTTGTCTTGCCCTGAGCTAGTGCTACAGGTGTTGTGAACCACTCAAAGTAAGTGCTTACAAATGAACTTGAGTCCTTTGTAAGGACAGTATGAGCTCTTACCCTCTCATCTCCTGAGCCATCTCTCAGCCCTAATTTGGCTTTTGTTAGCCCAGGTACCTTGCACATATTGGGTTCTAGATAAATGCTTGTCAACATGTAGAGAGGTAGTGGCCAGTTTTCCCATCGGCATGAATAAACCTAGAGCCTAGTGGCCATTTTGGTAAAGAAGAGACCGTGCACATGAAATGATACCTCTTTGGGGAACCTACACTATGTGTGGTAATAATCAAGTATAGATGGGATAAAACTAAATATGACCGTGCGAGCTACAGAGCTGCAGCAATAAAGAGAAACCATAAATAGAATTTATGTCATGGTCAATATATTGACAGCATGCTCCTTCTTGAAATACAGGGAAGCATGCACAAGAAGAAAGAGTAGTTAATTATATAATTAATGTCTCATCTAGCATTTATTATGAGACCCAGTCCTCCTTTACTCCCTCCCAGTCTTAGGCCACTCAGCAGCATCCGTACAGCTAAGTTAAAATCCTTTGCCCCATCTTCTTAGCAGATTGCTTTTTCTCCTCATAAACCAACGAGACCTTTTTTGTCAGCCTCACTTAAATTGAAGGAACAGTGTGGAGAGAAAGCAGAAAGGAAAGCAGCAGCAGCAACAAGTCAAGATTGCTTTAAAAGACGGAACAGAAGTCAAGCAATAAAAGCCTGCATCCTCTCCTGATCATACATGCAACTCCAGAGGAATAGCAGGCACACGAGGCTCGTGACAAAGATCCCGGGCTCCCAAGGAGGAAAAGCATGTGGGTGATTTCCAGACATGACAACGACACTGCCCCTTTCTGACTTGTTTCTCCGGGGTGATGCATTTGAGGACCTGCTTGGAGGTCGTGAGAAGCCTGAACCAATCTGACAAAATAAACCCTTAACTGGCTACTTGCAATTCACATTTCCCTTTAATCTGGTGATGTTTTTTAATCTGACCTGGATTATTGTTGCTCCATAAGGCACAGTATGCCTGGATACCATGTCGTGATTAGTGTTTGTGTTTTGCGTACAATTATAGACTGCAAGTTATTTGTAATAAGCATTCTGAATGTAGACTATAGACTTCTCTGTGGGGTTCTAGTCAGAGTCCTGTATGGCTTCGGATCAGGTCTGTGTCAGGTTTGCAGACAGGCAGAACTGGACCACAGATGAGAGAACCATAAAGACTGTCACACTGAGTAGGAGAGTGTCTACTGTGGAGCTGTGCTATAGAAAGCTGCCTGCCTCTCTTTGGAGATGGTGGTGTCCAGGCAGGGTATCTGGGCTCTCCACTCTCGGCATTCCCACTGTGCAGTGCTGAGCAGCACCTTGGAACCCAAGGACTGCTAGGTTTACAGGCCGCTGGATATCATGCTATGGGGTGCAAACTTTTATAGTACCAATTTTATTTTACTTTGACCCTTCAACTGAAGGCAACTGTAGGGTGCCAGGACAGTTTTAAAATTTAGAAGACAAAAGAAATTTGCAGTCTTAACCAGATGAAATAATAAAACTGATATAAATATGTTTATAAAGTGGCATTTAAAATATTTATTGATACACTTTGACATATTTATAGCTTTTTTTACTTAAATGGAAAAAAAAACATCCATTTATCTTTTACTCAGAAAAGCGTGTTAATATTCTCTACAACTGTTCTGAGATTCATTTATTTTCCCCATCTTATTACACACACACACACACACACACACACACACACACACACACACACACACACAATGCATTGTATCATCATTAACCAGTAGTAAGTCACATATATTATGGACCTTAATCCTCAACTGCAGGGCATACTTCCTAAAAACACAGATATTCCCTTACTTAGCTTCGGTAGAGCTAGCAGCTTTGCTATAGCTAACAGCAATAACTTACTTTAATCTGCCTTTTATATTCCAATGCCATGGCAATCAGATGAGCCAGTGGTGTCCTCTGTAGCGTTCTCTCCTCTGGGGCGGGTCTCAGTCTGTACTCAGATACTGTGTTTGTTTCCATGTCCTTTCACCTAATTGAGCACACATTTCTCCATCTTTTCTTTCACTCTTCCAGCATTGACATTTTGGAAGTAAAGTACCAATTTCCTTGCAGCTTTTGCTCAGATAAATAGTCCTCAATTGGGTTTTGTACTCTGTTGGAAAGTGGCAGACGTGTGGCCGTGTCCTTCAGCATATCGTGTCTGGGTGTCCACCGTGTCCACCTGCCCCTCCTTGGTGATGCTAACTTTAATCACCAGCCAACAGACCTTGGATTTTCCTCACCATGCCATTGCTCCCCTGAAACTAATAAATAGTCTGTGGGAGACAGGTCAAAGACATGCCAATGCCAAGTGACTCATTGAGTTTTCCCTCTAGCATAAACCTCGGTTAATAAATCTCAGCTAATGCCATCTTCAGTAAAACTTGAAAAACGATGCTATCCTCATTCCAACACCTCTGTATTACCTCAGATCTCACAGTTCCACAGCATGCAAAAGCTTCTTGGAGTATTTGTTAGCTATTAGCCACATAGATCTAGGAATTTCTTTTCTCAAATATGTAAAGCACAATAACAATTTTAAGTGAATGATTTGTTTACTCACTCTTTCAGTGAATATTTATTGAGTTTGTACATATCCTAAGTACTATACTATATTCTTAAATACAATAGAGAGCAACAAAAAAGTTATAGCAGGTGTTTCCTTGCCTGGAGGTATATATCTTATATTTGTATATAAATATATAAAGGCAGTCACAATCCAATTATGACTTTTTAGATGTTTCTTTGGAAAATTTTGTTCCTTCTCCATAATCTTCTTCCAGCTGAACTGCAGCAACTTCACGACGAGGATGAGAGTACATTCCTGCCATTGCTTCCATCATGGGTCCCATGTTTGGATTTGACACGTTCAATCCAGTGAATCCATGCAAGTAGCTTCAACACTGAGATGTAAAAGACAAAGAGCTAAACAAAGAAAGCCTATACTAAATAACGTGTCCTCTCTTGTTGAATAATGAGACTATACCATGAGACAGGCCGTGAAAAATAATGGCAGACAAGATATGCACTCGCTTTCACTAGTGTGTGGGTTTGAATGGACAGAAACAAATGATTGGAAGGCACCCTGATTTCAGCTGCCACAACAGCCACTACACAGTTCTGGGGACACTCTAAACAGAGATCCTCAAGAGTGGCAAACAGACGGGAAAGGCTTTCTAGAAGAAGTGAAGCCGATCCCGAAAGAATACTGAAAGTCTCTCAGAGCCTACAAGCCCTCCCAAGCATCCCAATGCAGCATTTGCAAAGTCATAAGGGAACTGGGCAAATAGACCCTGATTCCATAATTCACCCCATTCCCCAGGGTCTGATCCATAGTTGTCAGTCAGTGATTATTTAGGCAAGAGTGTGTTTGCGCATGTCTAGAGATATTTTATCCTCACACCAAAAGATAATCTTAAGAAAAGTCAATATCAAATTCTTTATACTATTTAGTGTGTGGAGCTTTACTGCACAACATGACTTTCACTAAATGTTGAAAGGTAGCTTTTTAAAGCCCTACAGTATTAAGATATTTTTGCCGACGCCTTTAAATTTCAAAGCACATTATCTGTGCCCAGAAGATCTACCTCCTCACCCATTAGATTTTTCCAATTAACTGAAAGCCAGATTAACTTGGCTTGAGTTCATACTTATGGTCAAAATTTCACATCATGGGTATTGATTAATTAGTGATGAGTCATTTAGCTTATCACATAAACCACACAATGGCAAATTTCCAGGATGAAAATTAGGTCAGAGAGGAGTTCTGCTCCTTATTAAAATGGCACTGTTAGGGTGGAGCTAATCAAAGCAGCAGAAGGGCTCCAGCAGCTAGTATCTCTCTCTCTCTCTCTCTCTCTCTCTCTCTCTCTCTCTCTCTCTCTCTCTCTCTTAGAGACAAGAAACCATATCATGACTTGCTGCCCAGCTCTCTCCCTCCTTACGTGTCACCCGTCCATGAATGGGCCATTTCCATTCACTAGTTACAACCCTGAGAAAGAAAGAAAGAAAGAAAGAAAGAAAGAAAGAAAGAAAGAAAGAAAGAAAGAAAGAAAGAAAGAAAGAAAGAAAGAAAGAAAGAAAGAAAGCCTCATTAGGCCTAGGATTAGCATGGGATGGCCTTGTGCATCAAGAGGCTTGGGTGTTTGTGCAGACTTGTAAACTGTTACTTGTTGTCTACAGTGACTAAGTAGAAAAACCATGGAAGTTTGGGAATACAAATGTAACATGAGTCCCAAGGTCAAGATGCCTGCACTCAATTCCCAGTATGCTTGGAAATATGACATAGTCTTCATTGCGAACTGGAAATTTAAAAGTGGCTCTGCAATAGGGCTGGTACGACACTAAGCAAGTTCATATGTGCAGTGCACTTACAGTGACTCAGTGATGGTTTCTAAGCGTCACTGAAGCATTATCATTTTTTTCATTAATTAATTTATTTATTCACTTTACATCCTGATCGAGCCTCCCCCTCCCTCCTCTGCTTCCAGTCCCACACTCACATCATCCTTCCCTTGTTTCTCCCTCCCTGTCTCCTCAGAGAAGGGGATACCCCCAGTGGGTGCCAACTGGCCCTGGCATAGCAAGTCACAGCAGAACTAAGTGCATCCTCTCCCTCTGAGGCTAGACAAGGCAGCCCAGCTAGAGGAAAGGGATCCAAAGGCAGGCAATAGTGTCAGAGACAGCTCCCACTCCAGTTGTTAGGGGACCCACATGAACACCAAGCTACACATCTGCCATATATATGTGTAGGGGGCGTAGGTCCAGCGCATGCATGCTCTTTGGCTGGTGGTTCAGTCTTTGGAATATTATCCTTCTTTAAAAGGGGATTTTCAAAAGTCCTACACTAAACAAAATATTGCCTCTGATCATCCATGCCTATTTGTGAGAGCATTTCTGTTAAGCAAGCAGTTAGTCTGTGCTCCCTTCTTGGCTGGCATTTGGGACCTAGAATATGTTGCATAATTGGTTAGTAAACTTGGTTTACAAACAAGAAATATTAGTTACTAAGAAAGCATTTTCTCAAGCCCACTATGGCTTTTCTTTGTTAGGTGATTGGCATACTTAATGTAACCTCATTTCTGCCTCCCGTGCTTTTCAGGCCAGCTAATGGAGACACATCATGGATGCTGGTGTCCAGCGATTTCCCCACAGTAGGTCAAATCAGCATGACAGGCAGTGGGAGCTGTATGCTGAGGTCAACACTTCCAGTCAGAGAAATGTATTAATTAAGCATTTTAGTTTTCCAGAGAGAACCAGCATCCATGGTGTTTTAAGACAGGTTTCAGAACAGAAGTATTACAGTCACTGTGCAATTAAATCTCTGGCCAAGGGGTTAGACTGAAGGGAGGAAGCTGCTTTCTTCATTTTTCCCTGTAGACTTCTTTGCTAATCAAATGCTTTACAGTTGTCGAAATTTTTTAATCTGAAAAATAAATAAAACAATCTATTTTGAATATATTGAGGGAACCAGGGAGATGGCTCAGCATTTTGGATCACTTGGACCTCTTGCAGAGCTGAGGTGTACAGGGGTGCCCATACATATGTGCAAGTAAACACTCATACACATAAAACAAAGATAAATAAATCTTTAAAGTGTTTTTCAAGATAATCCCCTGGAAAAGCTCAAGTCAATCTCAGATTAATTTTCTTTACCTATCAGTTTTATAATTTGTCCTTTCATTACAAACAAAAATTATATTCTTGATTTACTGTGTCCATAAATATCTCTCTGCTATGCTGAGGGTTGACAAACACCTTAAGTCGATGCTACTTGCTCTAAAAAATAAAGTAGGTCAATTTAAAGAATCTTGTTTGATGTAAGAATTAATACCTTGGTTTCCAAGGTAACCAGTCATCTCTCTAGAAAGCCTAGCTAAGCTCCACCTACTTTTTCCTTTTAAAGGTTTAGTTAGCTCTTTTCATGTCCTCAGTGAAACCTTGAACTACACATGTGCGCGCGCGCGCGTGCGCACACACACACACACACACACACACACACACACACACACACACAAAAGCATGCACACATGTACTCACATGCACATGCATGTGCACACATGTCACCGTTTACCTTCCATCAAGGACAAAAGATAAAAGATACAAAGTTAGATGTATGCTTATTGATCTTTAAACCATCTGCCACAGCTACTTCATTATCTACTTTGCCTTTATGTACTATAAATGATGAAAAGTTAATGCCGTGTTATTGTTCATCAGAGCAAACATTAATTTTGTATGAATTCCCAGGTAACTGCACTTCAGTTTATGACCTTTCTTTGTTCCTGTTTATTTTGTTGTTTTTTTAAAGCATAGATTTTTGAAGCCCAGTTATATATCAATAATACTTAATAAAATAGTAATATCTTTTAGCTTTGTATGCTGAATAAAATATTACATACATACATAATATTTGATTATACACTTACAGAGAAACAAATAAAATTTATTTGAAATGAATTTTACTTAACCTGATTTACCCTAAAATATTATCATTTAACAGGTAGTTAATATAAAATAATTTGGATATTATACATTTTATTTTGTCCCGATTGTGTAAATCTGGTGGGTGCTGATACACAGCTGTTAGTTGGGGACAGAAAAGGTTTATATACTCGCAGCAGACAAACTAAAGATGGCCATCTTGGACAGTGGGGCTCTCAGCGTGGTTCTTCTTTAGAACTGTTACTATCAATCTACTCCTGGAACTCTCGAAGATATAAAATATCATTTTACAATGTGTCTTTCCTCCCTGAACAATAGTTCATAATTAGCATGCTAGTTGACTTCCTAAATGGAAAATCTTGTTTTTAAATTTTATGTATATTGTTTCTCCTTTTGATGATGTTTCCAAGCAAAAATAAGCCATCTGAGGAGATCATGATATATCCTTTCTTATTTATTATCTCATAAAATAGAGTTTTCTGAGAAAAAGTGAATTCATGATTTCCACAGAGATTAAAAAAAAAAAAAGTAAGTACATACTAGGGAATTTATTCCTTTGATATGATAGAGCCAAGCAGGCATTAAGACTAGTTCAAAGGAAAAGCCAAATCAACATGAATTTAAATGTTGAGACAAATTACAAGTTATAACAAAACTTTTTCTGCATGAGGAAATAAATCTATCAAACTATAGCTAGGTAAATCTGACCTGAGAGACTTATTGGTTGCATTCAACTTAGAATTATAAAATAGTTCAAAAGAAAAGGGTAGCTAAAGCTGTAATCCCACAGCCCTAATAGGTGTTGTAGGCAATTCATGTCTTCCACTGAAACAGAAAAGTACTTGTAATTGTGTGATAATCCTTTTAAATCCAACTTGTCCATAGTCTGGTTGTCCATGTAAGGCTACCCAAACATCAGGCTATGACTTTTCCTCAGGAGTATAGAATAACCCTCGCCAGAGAAGAGCCTTATGTTTCATTTTTGTTCATTGACAAGCCACAGAATACAACTGAAGGCTCTCTGAGTCTCTTTGAAGTAATATGAGTCTTGGAAAGGAATCTCTTCAAAAGCATATTTTTACCTAGCCCCCTCCCCCATTGATACAGAAACAACAGGAAACTCAGAAACACACACACACACACACACACACACACACACACACACACACACACGGACACACACGGGCACACACTGCAAAAGGACAGAGTGCCGTGGTTCCTCCCACATTCCTGGGCTTACATAAATACATGCTCCTTGAATAGTTCCATCTATCAGATAGACATGAAATGATTTTTTTCTTCCCTCAACTTATAATATCACAACGATTTCCAATAAAAAAGCAATTGCTTCTACTCTGCTGAACAGGATAGCTAATGAAGAGAAGATGGCTAACCCCATCATCGTGGAACACAGAGAAGTTCTGGCAAAAGCTTATTTTTATTTCCTTTGAAAGTAGGAAGCCAAACATTTGGGTGACACTGAAATGAGCTGATATTTTGACCTTGACAATTTGGTAGAACCTGACTCCCAAATCCATGCTGAAAGGAGGCAAATGTATCCTTCAAAGAGCCAAAAAGCATCCTGCTTCCCTAGGCTGCTCCTTCAGCCAGTAGACTAGAGGGCCCAGACATGTAGAAAGTCCTCACTCTGCATGGGCAGAATCTTATGCTAGAAGCAAGTAACCAGCAGTGAGGCTCAAGCAGCTAGCATCCCTCTTTGTGGGGAGTCACAGGCCAAAGGAAGGATGATCTTGTTTTCTTCAGAGTAAGCACTTCTTACCTAATAAAAGACATGTCACTGCCAACCACGAGTTGCCATAGGTTAAGCACATGATTAAAATGATATTCAGAAAACTCTACCATGGAAGTTAAAGATTCTCTAGAACTAGAACGATGTTCTGAGGAAGGGATGCAAATGCCCTTTCTTCCAGTGAATATGCACCTTGGTCTGTCAATCTTAGCAGCATCTACTTCATTGTGTCTGGCTCTTCTCTGCCTTTAACAAGCTGTCCACAGTAACCTGCAGGCATATGTCATACCCAAGACAAGTGGCTAGAATCTAGGTTGTCAGTTTGGGGACTTTCAGAGTGATCCCTTTTCAAGATTTGTTTGATTTAAAACAAACAAACAAACAAACAAATAAACAAACCCTAACACCTTTCACCTGATACTAAGAGAAATGCTGGCTTGCAGGCTTCCTTTTTCTTCTCTGATACATTAACACAGCTAGTGCCTTTAAATTAAGAGAAAACTGACGTATCTACGTGATTTGTACAGTTTCTACAAGAAGCAAACACTTTGCAAAGAGCATGAGCAGCTATTCAGTGAGCTGAAACAAGGAAGGCAAACAGACTTTAGAACATTGTCCAAAGTGATTCCCTTGATAATTCCCAGCTTTGCAAGCTGGGCTGAGAGGTTGCCAAGCACTCTGGCTTTATTTGGTTATTCAGCTCTGGCAGGCAACCAATCACCCAATCCTGAGCTTTGTCCTAGATACAGGTTTCGTTCTTTCATTCTTCCGATAAACATTCACTCCGCACCTGCTGTATGTCTCGAATGAATGCATGTAGCATAGGCCTATGCATTTCAAATAGGGAAATCATAGCTTGAGGTAACTGTAAGGGAATAAAGCCATACATAGAGATATTTGAGTTAAAATGGACAAATTTCCTGTTTTGTTTCTGTGAGGAAACATCTTGAGCATGTGAGAAATCAATAGGAGACACAGGGGCTGTAGTGTTCAGCTCCTGTTTTGACTGTAGCTTCTTATTTATTCAGTGGATTCAAAGCACTAAAGTAAACAAACATATTCATATCTACCAAGTGTTCGCTATATCCCAGGCATGGTTCCAGGCCCTAGAGACAACACCAGGAACAAAGAGAGATATTGGATCGATCTTATAGCTTAGTAATAAGAATGGAAGAAAATACATATAAAAATAGTGTGGATGGTGACAGACACACAGAAACTTAAATGACAGTGTCATGGTAGAGTACATCCAATGCTGCTATAGATAAGGTTGCCCCCCTGTACAGCCTCTGTGGAAGACTAACATTTAAGCAGTGGCCAAAGGACAAATGGAGACAACCACAGGGACAGAGGACTCCAGTTTATTCAAGACCCACATGGTAAAATCCTAAGCCATGAACGTGCAGACCAGTAAGAAAAGTGTGGCCGGAGTAGATGGGCCAGGAGCAGGCTAAGTGCAGACACTGTGGAAAATAGGGCTCTTTCTTGACTGTAGTGACTTGTAAATGCCTAAAGAGCGTGCAGTGAGGAACTAGGGAGCGAGCAAGGGTGCTCAAAGCAAAAGAAGGGGCTATGCTTCATCTCTGGGCCATGCACCCGAAAAGAATCCCATGGCAACATGGGGAAAGTTTAAATTAAATATGTCCTGTATCTGGTTTTATAAATGTGCTCCCTATATTTCTGCATAAAAGGTGGGTCTTTTAGTCATTTGTTGAATGAAAATTGCTAAGTTTCTTTAGTCCCCTAGGTACAAATGTCTACCTGGGGGAGCAGTTGACAAATAAAGAGATAGATAGGTGATAGATAAATAGATGATATTTAATTAGTTATATAGATGATAGATAGATAGATAGATAGATAGATAGATAGATAGATAGATAGATAGATAGATAGACAGACACACATACCTTCACAAAAAATACAGTACCCATTGGCAATGAATACTACAAGGTAAATAAGATGGAATAAAGTCATGTGCCTAGAGACCATTAAAAAGGGTACATGTGTTTGCTTGAGCAGTGGTGACAAGTAGATGGCCAAGCGAAGATGACAAATGATGGGAAGAGCCTTCCAGGAAAAAGGGAGAGCAGGAGTAAGACACAGCGCAGAGCTTCTAAGCATGAGAGCTGGAAGCTCACAGTGACTGGGAGGCAGCCATCAAGAACATGGTATCCAAAGTTATAAGGACTGGCTCAGAGGGCTCCGAGGACTTGGGGAGCCTTTCAGCCATGGCTGTCTACTTATAAGGAATATCAAGTGTCTGGGTTCTTTTTCTGATTCTGTAACAGAATATTTAAGGCTGGATAATTCATAATGAAAAGAAAGTTACTAGCTCACAGCTCTGGATGCTGTGGCATCTGAGGTCAAGGCCCTGGCCTCAGGTCAGAGCCTTATAGCCACATTACCACGGGTGAAAGGCAAAGGGATGAGTGCAACATAGGAAAGCTGCTTCTGCAAGTGTTTGGTGCAGTGGTGTGAGCATGTCAGAAAAGTAGAGCCTTCTACCTGGACACCTCATTATCCCTCCACTTCCCAACACTGCCATACTAGGAACTAAGTTTCCAACATATGGATTCTGGGAGACAATGCAAATCATAACTGATGATTGTATTTTGATGAGCTCATTCCCACTTCTCTGAGAATAAAATGTGGAAGTCCAGTGAGCCAGGGGAAATCAAGAGGCCAATGAAGAGGCACAAACTCCAGCTGAGCATGTGATGGTCACTAGACCATATTGGCGGTACAGGAGGAAGAGGGGGGAGTTTTCAAACTGTGAGTTGAGAGTGAGTCAGACAAGACTTAGAATTCCAAGATCAAGGCAGGAGGTGATGCCATGGTGACCCTGGGTGTATGGTAGAAGCATCATATGAAGGGAAGACAGAGAGGAGATACCTGTGGCCATGTGAGGCTCAAAGTTGAGATGGCATTTTGGGGTGTACTTTGGGCAGCCCACATTTTACAGTTTCAGTTGAATGTTCCAGGCAGGTGTTGAGGTTGGCACTTAGATTAGAGTGTGAAGTCTAGGAAGAGGTCAGGATGAGAGATTCAATATAAGAGTCATCAGCTCTAAAGAGTATGCACACTGGAGCTTCCTCCAACTAAGGCAGGGTGTACGACACACCCTCATGCCTCGTACTCAGTCATCTCTGGCAGAGTAGATGAAAGCTAGCTACATCTGGCTAAAAGAGAAATGAAGACAACCCTCACAATAATGTCTTAAGCTGTCTCCAGAGAGGCTCAGGCAGAGCCTGACAAATACAGAGGCAGGTACTCGCAGCCAACCATTGGACTGAGCTTGGGGTCCCGGATGGAGGAATTGGAGAAGGCACTGAAGGATCTGAGGGGGTTTGCAGCCCCATGGAGGGAGCAACAGTGTCAACTGGCCAGATCCCCTGGAACTCCCAGAGACTGGACAACCAACCAAAGAATACACATGGAGGGACCTATGGTGCTAGCCACATATGTGGCAGAGGAGGATCTTGTTGGCCATCAGGGGGAGGAGAGGCCCTTGGGCCTGAGGGTGTTAGATGCCCCAGTGTAGGGGAATGCTAGGGAGGGAAGAGGGGAGTGGGTGGGAGGGTGGGGGAGCATCCTCATAGAGGCAGGGGGAGGAGGGGAATTGAATGGGGGGGGTTCTGAAGGGGAAAACATTTGAAATGTAGAGTAAATATCCAAAAATTTAAAAAAAAGAAAAAGAAATGTTTTTAACAAAAGCAAATAAAGAAACAGGAGGGATGGGGGGGGGAGACAGAGAATGGGAACAACATCGTCATAATTTGACTTGATCCAAGGAAGCTTCTAGAATTCTAACTTAATCTCTTAGCACACAACTTTATTAGAATTAGACCATTTATTTTTTTATGCTTTTATGACCCTGCTATTCAATTTGGCTCCAATATATATTCAAGCAGGAAGAGTGGTAGTTATGCATATTCCCTTTAGAGAACTCTAATCATCTACAAATTCTTCAAGATATGAATTTACATTTAATAGTCTCGATTTGGGAATACTATACAAAGTTTTGATCAGACTATTTCTAATAAAATATTCATCTCTGAAGTGTGTCAATGAAAAATAGAGACTAAATCACATCCTCTTATATCTTAAAATCCATTCCAGGAGAATAAATCTTGACACATCTGGTTTTGAAAATCACTGAGTACTGTGAAAGTGCAATATAGACCCATTGTGAGGGTTGGCATTGTCTTTTGATGTTGTTACATGTCATCCGATCATTCACTTCCGCACAGGACATTATTAAAGAATAAAGCTAATAATTGTTAATGCATTCTCCCCTGGGTAAAAGCTGTTTAATTAATTAACTACCCTAACTATAGCTTCATGGACGTCTTGTGCATGAATGAGCAATACACATTTGTTAGGTATCATGTCCTGAAATATATTTTCTAAATCATTGTAGAGTACAATAGAAGTCTTGTCTGTAAATAAATAATACTGGCAGAGAATAAGAATAACCAATAGAGCATCTCAGAATCATATTGGTTTCAGCACACTGACAAAATGCAAAGTAATAACCTGGCTCTTTTGAGACTCCATGTAAGGCTTGGATTTTCTTTGAAGTGGCTGGCACCTTCCCTCAGATGTTTCTTATTGTTGAGGGATTTGGAAAGATAAAGTTGCCTGAACTAATTTAAGAGAAAGGCTTAATGAGTGGTATTTAGTTAGAGTTTTTATAGACATGATGTCTCCTCTGACCTTTAGCAGGAAGAGTAGAATTGCAAAGTTACCACATGCTCTACTGTGCTCTGCTGTCTAGCCAGAATTTGATTCATAATTGATATAAATTGGATAGTGGACCACAATTGTTTCTCACTATAAATGTATCATTTTATTCTTTCTTGGCATTTATATTATTCTTATAGAAAGTAGCTAAAAGTAAGACTCAAATGCTTTGAAATGCATTGCCTTCTGAAGAACACTCAGAAACGTTTGCATCACAGAATTATACATTCACACTTGTGTTATAATTCAAAAAACATTTAAAAATACTTCAAGTGATTTCATTATATAGTGAGCAACAAAGTCTTCTGTGTTATATCTGAATGTGCACAGGCAGACTTCCAGACTCACATGCCACCACTATGATCAGTCAGACATGACCCTGTCTTCTATAGAGCAACAGTAAGGAGAGCATAGTTAGAAAAGTTACCTGGCAACTGCTGATTGAAGAAGGGACAGTGCTAGAGCATGATGTATGATTGCACTAAAGTATCTCTTTAATAATCCATATAAACATATTTATACTATATAACAAGCCATGCATTCAAAGAAATTCCATTTGTCAGGTAAGAAGAATTAAACTAAATTCAGTTCATTCATGTACAAAATTCTTAGTTTGATTAATTCATAAATTAAGGATTAGAATTTGGGCTGTGAAGATGACACAGTAGCTAAGAGTGCTTACTGCTCTTCCAAAAGACCCAAGTTTGGTTTCCAGCACCCGCCCAGCAATTCCAGGTAATCCAACGCCTTCTGGCTTCTGTGGGCACTCACACACGTGTGATTTGTACACATACATATAAATAAAACCAAATCTATAGATAGATAGATAGATAGATAGATAGATAGATAGATAGATAGATAGATAGATAGATAGATAGAACAAACACCAAAAGAATTTTTTAGACTTGGTGATAAATTCTGGAATCTAGGTATTCACTAACAACACTATTAAAGGTTCCATTTGCAAGGACAGGTTTTAAAGTTGTAGAGATCAATGGAGAATGATGATGTTTAAGACAGGCATGGGACAGAGATTAGGGTTGTTGTCTGTGTGAATGTCTCAAGCTCAGAATTCTTTCTTAAGAAGCAAAGAAGCTGGAACACCGGAATGCTTTCCAGAGTTGACTGTGTCTATTCATTGTTAGGATGACAGAGCAGGCAAGAGAGCAAACTCATTCTTCAGGTATTGCCTCATCCCTTGACCTCCCGTGAAAGCATACTTCAGCATATGCCCTTGGACTTCTACTATTCCAGATACCTCAGTTCCCATATCAGATTGAAAAGCCCTAGGCTTACTGCATGCTTCCAAGTACAATGAAAAGCCACTGTGTATTCACAGAGCCAGTGAAACTGGGGTGACCATGTCAGGTTCAGTTTAGGAGGGAAGGCAACAGAGGCAGGTATTTTTACATTTCATGCATCTCCTGATCAATCCTGAATTTCATCAACGTAAACGACCTCTGCCCGGAGAATGGTTTGGCATTGCACTAACCATTCACTCACGTGGAAAAGAGAAGTCGTGGGGAGTGAGAAGGGAACCGATGGGTATATAAGCTAACATTGTTAGCTGAAGTGTGTGGAGCAGTTCCCACTGGATACAGTTCATTCCTGAGTCTTGGGAGTTTTATGGCTGTTAGTCAGGCAGACAATGGCAAGGCGACATGGCAGAGGACTGTCAGGTTTAAGGGGTGATCGCTCGAATCCCGCTCTCTGCACTCCTTCCACCACATGCTTACCTAACAATGCTCAGGACCAATTTATTCCAGCCATCTGCTTTTTCTCTGTCTACTCCCAGGCTGCAAATCCTGCTCAGGAGAATCGGGTGCCTGTGCCAGCTGGCACAAGGACAGCCTCAGCTGTCCCTCCATGTTTCTCGGCAGGCTTTCCAGTTGCTTTAACCGCCTTTCACTTACGGTGTCCACAACAGCTGTTCAAAGTCTTTCCGCTTCCCACCAGCTTCCTACAGCTCCCCTTTCTGCTCGTTCTCAGCTGCCCACCTTTCTGCTGCTGTGGAGAAAACAGAGGGCAGGACCTCCTGCCCTGAGTACCCAAGACACAAAGGGATGTGTGGATAAGGATCTTCTGAACCTGGCAGCATGCCTTTCCTCTGTTTTCTTTACACCTGCCTAAAAGGGAATTCTCTTTCCTCCAGTACATTCTTGAATCTTTCTATTTTTGATCCCTCCCGTCGAAGGAGGAAGCTCTATCTGTTTTGCACACCTCTAGTTCTGTATCTCTCTTTCCGTTTTCTATGCTACTACCAATGCCTGTCTGTGTCTCTTCCAGATTGTACATGCTGTTCACTAGTGTGTACTGGGGACTCCTCTCTGCGCTACATAAACATAGGAGTGGACATAAGATACTTGCCCTTTAATGAGGGAAAAGCAACTCATATACTAAAGGGAGGAAAATAAACATAAATGCATGTATATCAACGGCTTAGAGGGAATATGAACCAAGAGTGGGGTAGAGTGTACTAGGGAGGGAGTGGGGATCTGACTTTCAGATAGAGGTGACGTTTTGTTCTGAAGGAACAAAAGTTGTAGCCAGCTGGAAGATCTGCACTGAAATGAAAGGAGCAGCCATTGTGAAGGTGATCCCAGTATGGCAGAGGAACAAGGTCTCAGCGTCACTCACAGACAGCAAGGAGCCCACTATGTTAAAGCACAGTGCAGAGGCATGAGTCTTGTGGACCACTTTAAACAAACCCTCCGCTTGTACTCTGGAGAGGTTGGTAAGCCTTCGCTTTTTCTCTGGAGATACTGGTAAGCTCATAGGAAGGTTTGTTCAGGGAAATGATATGGCCTGATAGATGGCGAACGTCCCCCTGGTTCATGCGCCGTGAATTGGCCAAGTGGTATAAAGAAGATGCAAGGATCCTGGCTGGAGGTGACCCCAGTCTTCAGGAGAGGCTGTGTGTGCCATGTCTCAACTGCTGCATTTCTCAGTCGGGATGTTCCTCTCAATAAGTCCTTATTTGATCCAATCTATTCCTTTCTCCTTCCTACCCTCCTTCCGTCTTTTGTCTTCCTTCCTTTCTCTTTCTCTTCCTCTCCTTTATTTATCTGTTCTTGCTAGGGACTATCCAGTTTATTTCTTTACTACACTTCTGAAGCTACTCTAGGCTAATAGTACAAATGGTCTAACCACCTAGTCCTAAATGGAAAGTGTAAGACTCTGGGGCTCCTTTATAATAGATACTTCAGGGATAGAGCAAACCCTCTTGTATCTTTCTTGACCTGTCAAAAGTAACAAAGAGCAGGAAGCTCCCATCTGGCAGGTTCTGTGGTCATGGCAACCACAGAGGCTTCTTCTCTCCATCAGCACTTCCTTTGAGCAGGATCTGGAAACTCCAGTCCCACAAGACTGGAGGTTATGAGAGTGAGTGAAGACAGCTGCAAAGAGATTGAGCCGGATTGACCCTACTGAGGGTTAGATCCTCTCACCCGCACCTCATAGGTGCCATGTGGAGAGATGGCTCAGAGCTGCTGGACTTTCTGATTGAGAAAAGCTTGAATTCTGAACACAGTTTGATGTAGTACCTCCGTTTGCAAATGGCAGCAACTACGATTTAAGTATGTTTATGGAGTAGGCCATTTTTACTATGTTAACCCTACTCATCCCTGAGCACGAGAGATATTTCCATCTTCTATCTTCTTCAATTTCTTTCTTCAAATATTTGAAGTTATTGTCATACAAACCTTTTATTTGCTTGGTTACCCTCTAAGATATTGTATATTATTTGTGGCTATTTGCCTACTCTTAGGACACTTTTCCTTCTCCTACTGGGTCACCTTGTCCAGCCTTGATATGAGAGCTTGTGCCTTCTTTTATTGTAACTTGTTGTGCAATATTCAGTTGATAGCTCTGGGAGGCCTGCTTTGTTTCTGAAGGAAAACTGTGTTGGTTTGAGTATCAATGGCCCCTACAGACTCATGTGTCTGAATATTTGACCATAGAGAGTGATACTATTCGGAGGTGTGACCTTGTTGGAGCAGATGTGGCCCTTTTGGAGGAAATGTGTCACTGGAGCTAGGCTTTGAGGTCATATGCTCAAGCTAGGCCTACTGTGGCAGGCTCTTTCTTCTGCCTGTGGATCAAGATGCAGAACTCTCAGCTCCTTCTCTAGCACCACGTCTGCCTGCATGCTGCCATGTTTCTCACCATGATGATAATGGACTAAACCTCTGAAACTGTAAGCCAGACCCAGTTAAATGTTTTTCTTTATAAGACTTGCCATGATCATGGTATCTCTTCACGGCAATAATAACCTAACTAAGAAAAAACTGAGGAGGGGTAGGGGAAAGTAGTGATGAAAAGGGACTGGGGGGGGGAGGGGACTGCTGTCAGGATACAATGGATATAATATATGAAATAATTTAAACACACACACACACACACACACACACACACACACACACAGCTTCTGAATTTAACATATCTACCCTGTGCTGAATAGTTTTATATCAACTTGACACAAACTAGAGTTATCTGAAAGGAGGGAACCGTGACTGAGGAAATGCTTCCATAAGATTTGACTGTAGGACATTTTCTTAATTAGTGATTGATAGAGGGAGAGTCCAGCTATACTGTGGGTGGTACCATCCTTGTACTGGTGATCCTGGTTTCTAGAAGGTAGCTGGCTGAGCAAGCCATGATGAGCAACTCAATATCAGCATCGCACCATGACCTCTCTGCATCAGCTCCTTCTCTGTTTAAATTCCTGTCTGGACTTCCTTCCATGATGAACAGCGATATGGACGTGTAAGCTAAATAAACCCTTTCTTCCCCAACTTGCTTTGGTCATGGTGTTCCATCACAGCAATAGAATAGTAGCTAAGACATAGTCTTTACTGGTTTTTTTGTTTTTTTTTTTTAAGCTTTTATCATTAATATCCCGAGTGCCTGGGTGCTCCTGCACTTACCTCAAATTCAAAATAGATAAAACTAGACTGAGGTTTTTCTTCTAAATTTTCAGTCTTGTGCACACCAATCCCCTTTTCTGTTCTCAACATTGCTCACAGTAGTAATAGTGTGAGACAGCTAATACAAAACAGGGCGTCATCGATCAAGACTTTCCACAAAGAACCTGTCTGATCCTTTCTCTCCTTTGTTTAGCCCACTGCCCTGCAGTCCTGCAAGGTTCTGAAGCACTGGCAGTATTCCTTAACCAAACTCCTTCCTTCGCTGTGGCCATTTTCAGAGTCTCCCATAGTAAAAAATGAGAGGTGGAGCTTAAGTTGTGCTATTATGCGCATCTATGTTGCTACTTCCTACACTGTGTTGGGCTAAACTCAAATGTGTGGTCCCAACCACCTGCAAAGGTTTCAGAAATGATTCTTAGCTTTGGGATTGCTGGGTGCTAGGTTAATCCAGCCTTTGGAGGCAGAGGCAGAAAGATGCTGAGTTCAAGGACAGTTTGAACATAGGAAGACTTGTTTCAGAGAATGAGAGTGACAGTAATTGAGAGTGGGGGCGAGGGAGGCCATTGACCATGGTCAGAAGGCTTAGCTATGCTGTCCTGTCACCTAAGGTAGAAACAGAGAAACCTCAACTTTGCTACATCTTCATAGGCATGCTTCAGAAAATCCCATCATCCTCTCCTCAGAATCTCTGTACTCATTACTTGTCAATGTCCTTTTGATGCAGTGCCTCTTTGCTCACTTTTTTCTGCTTGATCCTGGGCAAGGATCACTTTTGCTAATAGAAGCTGAGACTTCTGCACATCTTTAATCCCCTCTATGACGGATGTGATGTGTGTGCCAAGATTCCTCCTTCTTCCAAGCTTTACGTGTCCCCACACTGTCTTTGTCTAGAGTGCTCAGCCTCTACAACCTCTTTAGCTTCTGAGAGAATCAAGACTTCTCTCAAATATTATGTTTTCTAAGAAGCTATACAAAATGCTTTACAAAAATCTGTATTATCACATCTATACATCAAATAGCAATTTGTGTATACTATTCCATTTTAGTATGTTTAACTAGAGCTAATTTTATATGTGTATATCTCTCAAAGACTGGAAATTTCTTGCAGTGAAGGGCCATGTCTTGTGCATAATTCTATTGGGTTTAAAATCCCTTATTTTTTGTTCAAAGCCTCTATGTTGTGGTGGCTTAATTGATGCTTACTGGATAAGTGAATCAATATAATGCAAATTAGAAATCTGTATTTCTATATTTAGAAAAGTCTCGAGTCATCATTTTTCTGCCTGCCAGAGTTTTATTATCTGTTCCCTACAAATCTCACAGGGATTAAGGGGAAAGATTAACAGCAACGTTTTCCATTAGCTAAGTTAGCAGACATTTTCTCTGAAGGTTATATAGAATCTTGCAATAATTCCTCAGCTGCCTCATAACTAACGGTGAAGCTCACCAGCATTGTGCATTTCCCCAGGGATCAGCTTTACTCACTGCAAATCATAAACCAGTAGCAGCCTTTGGAAAGAGAACTGTCTTTCCAGGTTATCTGGAAATTGGTAATTTCCTCTTCCTCCTCTTGCACAGAGTCATGCGCTCTGAAAAACCAATAAAGGCCAATGCAAGCGGGGAGTCCCAACTAATCCAACTATGCCTGAGTCCAAAGGCTAACCACAAGGACAAGCTCTGGAAAGGCCCAGAGACTTCACGTTCCTTTGTATTTGCTGTCCTACTCTCGTGGAAAATCAAGGATGCACATCGACGTTAAATAAGAAATGATATTGGGAGCGTGGTCTTCTTGTCAGCTTCTCTACCTTTCATACGCGACCTGAGCTTTAAGAAGGTGAATCCAACCCTATTTCCCTATATCTTACACTGGGACTTCTCTCCCATGTTCCCTGTGTCTGACAGACTCTTGGCATTTCTGCTCAGATGATCCACAAAAATCTCTCATTCAGCATGTTCAAAAACAAATAAATCATCCTCACTTCTAAGTCTATTGTGACTCCTCTCTTGCTTGCTTAGTTAATTGTACCATCACTCTTCCATTCAGGCAGGATAGAAAATGCAGGACCATCACTGACAGCTCCTGCCTTCCATCAGCAGCAACTGTGTACTGAACTGTGCTCATGCCTCTGCTAGAGCACTAAGAGGAACTCAGGCATGTTTACATTTTCATTTCACATTTTACTTTATCTGATGATTGTAACATTTGGATTCTTAGAATCCTGCATGGTACCTGGTGAATTCTTAAGCAAATGAATGAATCAATGAATAAAAGCTTATAAGTTCATCATCTCTCCCTTCTATTTCCTCCCTCCAAACTACTCCATACTTTTCAAATTTATGGCTTCCTTTTCATTAATTGTTGATATATATCAACATACATATATCATATATGCATATAACATGTATTCCATACATACATATATATTGTATATGCAACATGCCCATCCATATAATATTGCTTGTATGTATGTGTTTTCAGAGTTGACCATTTGCATTTTTTAAAGACAGTCATATAACCTAGAAGTGAACACTCATACACTTGAAAAAGAATGTCTCTTAGTACTAAAAGAACAGTCACAAAGAGAAACATGTTTCCTAGCTATCTAGTTTTTCTTTTAAAAGATTTATTCTTATTCTTTTTAAGCATGTGGGAGTGAGTGGGTGTTGCTGTATACATGCTCACAGAGTGCCAAGGTATCAGATCCTGTAGGATCTGGAGTTACAGGCAGTTGTCAGCCACCGGATGTGGTCCTTGGGGACAATGGAGTCCTCCACAGAGCAGTAATGCTGTTACCTAGTGGGTCTCCTCTCTTGCTCTTAACCTCCATGTCACTCAAAGTTTCAACCATCAGGTCCAAACCCCATAAAAACAAACTTGAAGCCAAGCATTTATAAAACTAAACTTGAATTAACTCTGCAACTCAGGATTTTGTGACATCAACCAAAATGGACTTAGGACTTGTCAAGAATGAACCTCTCCGCCTAGCCACTGGGTTTCTTTCTCACTCTCTAAGCCATATGTGGACTCAGCTTTCTGGTGCGCTTCCATATTAGACTTCAGCAAGGCTCAAAAGAAGAAAATATCCTCTCAGTGAGTGAGATCCTGGTGACAGTTTGACTGTGCTTGGTCCAAGGAGTGGCACTATTAGGAGATGTGGCCTTGTTGGAGTAGGTGTGTCACTGTGGGCGTGGGCTTAAGACCCTCATCCTAGTTGACTGGAAGTCAATATTCTGCTAGCAGCCTTCAGATGAAGATGTAGAACTCTCAGCTCTACCTGCACTGTGCCTGCCTGGATGCTGCCCTGCTCCCACCTTGATGATAATGGACTGAACCTCTGAACCTGTAAGCCAGCCCCAATTAAATGTTGTCCTTTCTAAGACTTGTCTTGGTCATGGTGTCTGTCCACAGCAGTAAAACCCTAACTGAGAGTCGTTTACCTACAAGTTTGTATGATAACTGAAACACATAATGAAGTAACTCCATCAAAAATCTCTACTCTCCACTTTTCCTAATAGTCCCAATGCAAATTATCTATTGTAGGTTTTACTTAAAATGTCTTAGTGCCTAATTTAATACATTGTATGCAGCATTTAAGAAGCAAGTCCAAATGTGAGTGCCCATTATGCCCACTCTTATTATATACATAGTCACTAGGCTTTGACAGAGAATGTTAAAAATATAGTTCTGTATTTGCACACAATATATTCTTTTTAGTGAATATTATAAGCTGTTTTTCCCTACATCAGCACAAACATGAACAGAGTATTATTTGCCTTGCTTGGAAGTCATTTCAATGATAATAACAATTTTTAAACTTTGTTTTTCTAAAGCAAATTATAGTTAACCTCTCTGGAGAATTATAAGAGTGTATGCCACACAGAGAAGTAAGGCAGCGCCTGGTTGGAGTATTAGGTTTGCAAGCAGACAGCATTCACAGCCTGAACAAAAGCAGGAAAAGCTTTTCTCAAGAGCTTCCTTCTGCATTTGCCTTTCAAATGTAAAATGGGAAAGTTTGTTCTTATAAAAGCCCTTGACTTGATTAAGCCCTGAAAAGCTATTTATTTCAATTGTTTCAGTTCTTTCCTGGACTTCCAAGAGAGGAGACTGTTGATCTGCAATCCTCCATGTCCATGATTATTTTGTTTGCTTCAGATACATGTGTCCACCATGTAGCCCTAGCATGCCCGCACATGTCTCTCGCACTCTTTGTCTACCTTCTCTTGGTTAGAATTAATTTAGTGAGAACTCAGAACCCATGCTCACATGCTCACAAAGCAGACATTCCTCCAATCAAATCTGTAACAGCACAGGATTTGAAGAAATCTTCCTATGAGGTGCCCATTAAGGGAAATATATATATACCTTCAGAGTATATACATATAGATTCAAATTTTTGTATGTTGAGAAAATCCATATTGCCATTAAAGTCACTCAAAATGATGCATAGCAAAACACTTGAATACAGAAAACAAGTATTCACCATTTAAAACAAAAAGATCTGCCAACTATTAAAAAATATTTTGTATTTTCTTTCCAAGTATTCTTTTTATCAAAACATATTCTGGCTGAGTTGAGTAATAGTCTTGTGACTGTAAAGCTAATATGAGAAAATCTAATATAAGAACACAATGATAAGTAGGTAGAGAGATGATAGGTAGGTAGATGATAGATGGATGGATAGATAGATAGATAGATAGATAGATAGATAGATAGATAGATAGATAGATAGATGGATAGTTGGATGGATGGATGGATGGATGGATGGATGGATGGATGGATGGATGGATGGATGGATAATATTGCTCTCACAAAGCCCTAAGGGAGCCAAAGCTAACTGTTTTCTGTGCAGGACATTCTCTAGATAAAATGCCCTTAAAATAAATATTCTCCTGAGGTACTGTGATTTATGGCATCTGTCCTATGGGCATGTTTGGGGCATGGGAATGCACTAGGAGATTAAACATCAAAAAAAATCTCCTTTCTTCTGCCATTTCCCTTTATCATATAAAAATAAGTTCCTTTAGATGTCATGAGCACAGCAGGAGCCTTGAGAAATCACTTTATTTGACTAAATGACTTTTTTTTCTGTGAGAAATACAGAATTTAAACATAAAACAAAATAAAATTCTCTTAAAAGAGACCCAAAATAGAGATGGGAACTATCTTCTGCTGGGTCAGGAGTCTGGGAGTGAATATGAAAGGAATATTTATTCTTAGTTGCCTGGGATATTGTACCTGGTTCTCATTTCCAGATGAAGGTTGAGGGATGTCCAGGCTCCACTGTGACAGGTACACCTAGACTCAGCCCCGCTTACTCTAGTGAAGTTCTATCCACTCCCTCTTGTTTGAAAATATTTCTTAACAATAAATGAGTTAAAAAGCCTTGCCTACCTCAAACACAAGAACTATGATATATAATCAATTACAGTCTTGATATCCTTCAAAGAATTAATCCCAGCCTATGATGTTATTGGAAGGTAGATTTTGAAGGTTGGATCTACTGAACGAAAGTTGTACCATTAGTTGTCTGCCCTAAATGGAGATATCAAGACATCGAAGAATAATGATTTAGAAAGATCTATGTCAGTACAGAAGAACCAGTCACCTCAGGACCTTGTTAAGTGAAGATCCGATGCCTTAGGTCTTCAGTATCTTCTCAAGGTCCCAGATGTCTGTTGCTACTGCTGGTACCTGAACCATACATGATGAACAGAGATGTATCAGAGGATGTAAATGATTACTTAAGGTAATATTTTCTTTTATGTAAAGATTTTAAAAGTCTGACAGAGGCATCATCACATGAGGAAACAGGAAATGATGTCAGAATAGAAATCACAGTTCTTCCTGGGTTTCTAACCCCATCTCACCTTCAAGTCTGGCTACCATTTTGGAGTTCAGAGATACAACCAGATATCTTAGCTGGGTAGAAGGGCCTTGCTTACCATCATCTTTTTCCTTGTGGTGTTTTTTAAGATGGCTGGCAACTCCCAGAATGGAAAGAATGCAATCCCTAGTCTCTCCATGCCCTTCCCTTTCCAAGACTATGATTCAGGAGAGTTTCTGTTGCCTCGACTCTTCTCAGCCTGGGCTTCCTAAAGGCTTTCTGAGTATATCTCTCCAAATTCCCTAGAGTCTCTAAAGATTTAGATTTTGAAAAAGAAACCAGACAAAAGCACATGTAACTTGTCTCTTTTCAAGACCACATGACTCCACTGAAGCACTGAGCCCAGGGTGACGGGTGAGGAAAAGGGCAAAGGCCCAGTTCAATTCAGAGTAAGAGAGCATGCATGAGTCCATGTGTCAAAACATGAAGATCAACGTATGTGTGGGAAATAAACACAATGACGTTTATTTTAGGACCCACACCCCAAATAGCAAATATCCTACAGATATTACTCAAGAATTCTTTTGGAGACAGTGAGAAAAATGGCAAAGATTATCAAGATGACAGTGAAATTGTGATTAATTTTTTTTCTATATTTCCATGTTTCCTAGAAGAATGGTCTGTCTATATAATTTTTAGGGTATGTTTTGAATTATTGAAGAATTGAATTTCTTTGTCTTGGACTAGCTAGCATTAAAAACTGGGAAAATCAGTCCTGCCTACATCCAGACCTTGGGGAGCTGTATCTGCCATTCACTGAGCAAAGACTCAAATTACCACCATGTGCCATGAATGACAGGCACAGTAACAGTAGCACTAATGAACAGATACTTTCTCCTTGTAGTCTTTGATGGACATAACCAGGCTGTGGCAAGGCCTGAGCATCCATCAGCAAAAATTGTTCCTTTGTTATTCAAGTTATGATGCTAGTTGCTAGCACTAAGTGCTGAACACTTCCCTCCACAGTTACTGTTCAGCAGGGGATCTAGACATCAAACCTTTCACTTTGTAATTTAAATTTGTTTTTATTATTATTATGGGGTGTGTGTGTGTGTGTGTGTGTGTGTGTGTGTGTGTGTGTGTGTAGGTCAGACAACAATGTTCAGGAGTAGATTCTCTCTTTCTACCATAAATTCCAGAGACAGATGAACAGCTTTACCTTCTGAGTGTCTCACTAGCCCAAGCCTTTACCTCTCTTTACAATATTCAGAGTTGGGATACAGAGAGCAGTGGGAAGGTTGAGTCAGGAGAAAGCAGTTCCACCTGCCTGCTGCCAGCTCCCCATTACAGGTCACTGTTTGTTTCCTTCTCAGGCCTGCTGCTAGCAGTAGGCCAGAAAGCTTTGATCTTAACGGAGGCACATAACGCAGGCTGTTCACTTGATGTGCACATTTAATTCAGCTTGTTCTGCACAGTGCTCCAGCCTGGCATTTTTCCACATAAGGAGTGCACAGCATCTTTCTGCAGCACTCCCGCCTCTGTCTTGTAAAGCAGCCCGAGATGGCTTTGTGTGTGATGCACGTGTTGTAGGCTGAACACCACAGCAGCAAAGCTGCCATGTTGCCTGTTGCCTTCCATTCCTGCCAGGTAAGTCCATGGCTGACCATTTCCCAAAGGACAACCCGATGAGTCCAGTTACTTCAGATTTTAATGTAAGTGAACTAGTTACAGTCTGTTTTAATGATGTTTGTCTGTTATATCAGAACAAACAAATGCCTTTGGGTGGCTATAATTTTCTCTTTGTGAAAGTGTTGTTAGACCCTGCTTTGAGTGTGATTTTAGATGGAATTGGTGGACACCTTAGACACTCTTTCCACAAGAACGTGCCCTTTGGGTGCACTAATGAGAAGTCTGGTGTGGAATTATGCATGGAACCAGGGGGGAGGGGTGCTTAGACCTTAGGTATAATGTTCTCTTCTAAATAAATGCCACCCAAGCCTATGTATAATGACGGTCTCGTTGAAAGGAGCCACAGCTTTAAGTGGATGGCTGCATTTGGGGTATTAGCTCAAATAAGCAACACTCACCAGAGAAGTCTCACATTTTAGATAATTGTACATAAAAGGGCCACATTCCCTTTCCCCATGGTTTCTTGTGTCTAATGCCTGTCAAGGTTTTGCAAAATATCTGCAAGTCCAGATGCTGCCACCATAGTGAAGGGATGGATGAGTGAGGAGATTGAAAAGTAGAGTCTGGTTTTAGATACCAACACGGGGCACCTAGAGGGTGGAGTGAGGGAGCCTGAGGGTCTGCAGCCTGGGGGAAAACAGTCCTTAACAGCCATGAAAGAGGGAGGTGGCATTACAAATACAAAATTGAGAGTATGACCTTTAGAAGCTGTGGCAAGCCTTGTCTAGAAAAGGCAAGCAGCAGCATTTTGTTTGCTGTGTCCTATTGTTGTCCTGCTTTGGGTAACAGATACCTCACTTAGGATCCAATCTTTGCACAATGGCCAGGGTGAGCATATTACAAATCCCTGATGGTGGATGATGGAAGGGTACGCATGGCGTGTGTGTCTACTTAAGGATGGATGGATGGCGCCCCATCCTTAAGCAGATACTCTTAAGATATTATCTTAAAATGCACTCAATACATGTGACTGTGTGCCCTATTTCAACAGTTCAAGCAACATGCTGAGAAGCTCCAAAGAGGTTGCATATTCAGTGACTTATTTGAATTATCTCGCTTATTGGCCATCAGCTTTGCAAGTTAGTGTTATTCTAATTTTTATAAAAAACCAAAACCAAAAACCAAAAATAACTAAGGAAGTTAGTTACATGAACTGCAGTCAGGGACACACAGTTAACTAAATGGAGGAAGCAGGATTTGAACTCGGGTCTATCTTAAAACTCAGGTCTATGTTCTGCCCACTGTGAGGCAGCCTCTTCATTCAATTGAAATGTCACTCAAATATAAGACAAGAAAGAATGAGCAAAAGGATATGCAAGTGAGATAATATTTTTCTTTGAAAGATTGGGAAACACACTTGAAGTCCAAAGTGGTTTTGATTCAGTGTCTGCATATTTGAGCAGGTACAGCCTTGCCAGAAAGGCTGGATTTTGATCCTCTGTTGGGTTCACGCTCTAACAACCTGGGGGAATTAAAAACAAACTGATTTCTCATTTCTTCTTCCAGAACTTCTTATTAAATTGGTGTGAGATGGGTTCTGGACATCATGGTTTGTTAAAGCCTGCCTGGTAATACTAAGGTGTAGATCCTAATGTGTGAGCATTTGTGCTTACAGCCTCTCCTGAAGCCCAGACTCCTTTGTTCAACTGACTCCTAGCTTCCTGTGCCTTTATGTCATTCTGTCATCTCAAACACAATGTATCTAAGGCAGAATTTCTGTTTTCTCTCTCAAACTTGACCCTCTTCTTTCTATATATCCTTTTAGAAGAAAATGTCAAGCACTGTTTATGGTGTTGACTGAAATAAACTTACTATTCTAGTTTATTCATTTAAACATTCTCAGTCTAAGAAGAAATACAAGGTTAACCCGTGGGTGGATACTTTGTAAACCCGTAGTTTGACCTTGGGGTTTTCAAAGTCTAGTGAGTTTGAGCATCTGTTAGTGTTGGAAATGTTCGGCGAGTTTTCTCTTGAATCCCAGAAAAAAAATGCAGACATTAAATGTTCTACAACAGAAAGTTACCTAGAATTTGCATTTTTCACAAAAGTGAGCAAGCCCATCGATTTCAAATAAGCCTTTATGGGTGCTTATTTCTAACACTTTGAGGGTATTTACATACCCATGGACAGAACTCCAGGTTTCAGAGGGAAACAAACTCCAATGGTCTCCATTCTCGGCCTTGAATGAAATGGATTGAATGAAATATTTAATGAAGCAGATTATTTCACCAGTAAAAATGATACAAGCAAAGAATGGCAAACGATTTACAGGAATAGAGAAAAGGCTGTCTTTCTGGGGCTAGCTTTTCTATGCTAATCACTTCGTGGAAGCCTCAGGTCAGTATTCCTGAAGGGAAAGATACTAAAACCAATGACTCCAGTAACTAGAGAGTACAGAGTTGGTCTAAGTCAGTGCTTGACAACAAAGGTTTGTTTCTCAGGATTAATCTTCTCTCCCTCAAGATTCTTCTGCTTTGCCTCAAGGCTCCTTTGAACACTCACCATCCCCCTCAACTCTTAGTCCATCCAGGTCATCTTTCTCTTATAGAAGTCTCAGAGAGGCCTAGTATTTAAGTCCCACTGAAATCACTATGGCATGCTGGAATAGGCTTGTTCTACAGGTTCACCCCTGAAATCAAAGGAGAGTTAGCCCACTCAAAACCATCAGAGACCCCTGCAAAGGGCACACACACGGGGAAATGTGGGCTCTGTTGTAGGAAAAAGACTTCAGAGCTGGGCTCAGCACATCAGAAATCTCCATGGAGTCTGTAGGTACACGGGCAAAAGATTGAGCAGCCATTGTGGTAATAAGATGGTTATAAAAGTACAACTTAAGATGAATCATGGAAGACCAGCAGGGCTGTGGGAGACTTTAAAAACGAAAAGCTAAGTTCTTAATTTCCAATGACAGTATACGTAGGAAGCTTAGTACACATCTGTGACCACACCCCTCACCACACTAAGAAGCCAAGTGTGTGCTTATGTCAAAGTGTTTGGGTTTCCCAATTAAAGTTCCTGTTTATAATGGAAGAGACAATATGTTCAGATACTCAGGTATCTGGTCTCTACCTTCAGATTCTAGAGCTTTGAAACCGAGAGCCTCTCAAATTTGATTTTGTAAACATAATCATTAAAATATTTCCATGAAATTCTGAAAAGAGTACACTTAAAGTGATTAAACCTAATTTTTTGAGCTCCTTCTATTACATTATAAATTTCGTCACCAAAGACTCCATCCGTGTCTTGTGATTTCCCAGGTTTCTATCTCCAGCAACAGAATCAGAATAAAATTTCACTGAATTTTGCTTAGCAAAGACTGAGTATTGCTTGCTACAGCACAGTAAAGGATTTTGTGTCAAGAGAATGTCTCTCTCTGACACTACCCTTCCCATAATTTAAACTAGTTATTCAAGCAGCATATACTTTTAAAAAGTGGAGATAATATTGGTTGGTAATACAATGTCTGTTAATAACATTGGAAATAACAGAGGAAATTGGGTAGCTGGCTCAGCTCTGTAAATATCATGCACTGTGCAAATAAGTGTGGGATAGTGTTAGTGTATAGTTTTTGAAATCATATCTTCTATGAGGAAATTGGATGATAATGGTAGAGCCTTTTATTGCAAACTAGCTCCATCTCATGTTCATTAAACTCACGCCAGAACTTATTACAATAATTTAGCATCATAGGTATTGTTCTGTAACTGCTGGCTGCAGAAATAGATATAAGGTTGGGAACTTCTACACCTGGAATAGCACTAGGAATTAAGGGAAGTATAAGGCAGAGTAGCCCTAAGCAAGCAGCAGCTATGGAAGCCTAAGGAGTAAGCCTCTCTATCATGACGTGAACAGGGACCTGGTATGGTGGCTCATGTCCATACCTGTGATCCCAGGACTGAGGTGGAGGCAGGGGGATCATGACTTTGAGGTCAACCTGGGCATGTAGGTTCTAGGCCAACCAGAGTCAAAAAAACAAGAACCTGTTTTAAAAAGTCTGTGGTAACTGAATAAAAATGGCCATTCTCACAGACTGACAGAGGTGATCAAAAAAAGAAAGGAGAAGTGGCTGAGTGCATGGGAGAAAGCCAGAACTTGGAGATAAGGACAAAGAGGAAGTGAGAGTGCAAGAAAGAAGGACAATGCAAGATCTGTAAGAGCAGATCGGGTTCAGACCCACCAGCCACAGCCTTGAGCCACAGACACACTGACTGTGAGGAGCAAAGGGAAGGGTAGGGACAGCAGTGACCCTATGTATGTGACATCAGTGTGGTCTGTTTCCTAGCTACCCTTCCTATGCCACAGAAGTATTCTCATTGACAATTATGATGAATGAGCAGTCAGAGCCAGACATATTCTAGCAAATACTAAATTGTTCAGTAAATGAAGTTATTCTCTTGACGTGTACATGAAAGGAAGAAAGTTTTTGATATTTGTCTTTCTGACACTGGCTTTTCCCCTTAACATGATGACTCATTGCTTATATTTGAGAATGCCCTCTCTCAAGATGAGAGGACAATCCATGGCCTAAACTGAAAGATATTTGCAGCACTCTGTAGAGGAGAGGTACATGGCCTCAAGTTCATCAGCAGGCCCCTGAGGATTTGCTAAATGTTGCTACCATACTGAATAAGCCCTCAAGTGTACTGGCTTCTTGGATCCCTTGGAGCTCTGGATATACATTAAAGAGGATATTTTCTTGTAGATTCACTGTAGAGAATTGTGTTTCTCCTATGTTTCCTACTATAAAAGTTGAGGGTTTTATTTTTGCCTTTTGGCATTGCCAAACTTTAGAATACATGAATGCACATACCTATACAAATATACACATGTGTATTTATAAATAGACACATATGGGCCACATGTGTATTATATACTAATTCTTCCCAAACAAGAGGTTGTTGCCTCTGGAGTGGTTGATTCAGAGAGTCTAGATGAAGCTTGAGTATCCACACACCTTAAATGTTAGTATCTATCTATCTATCTATCTATCTATCTATCTATCTATCTATCTATCTATCTATCTATTTATATACTTATTTAGCACAGTGGAAGGACATACAAATGCACACATACCATGGTTCATGTGGAAATCAGAGGACAACCTTGAGAATCAGTAACTTTGCTTGTGACAGAGTCTCTTTGTCATTCCCTAATGACTGAGTACACCAGGCCAACTGGCTTGCAAGTTTCCAGATGTTCTCTAGTCCCTATCTCCCATGTCACAATAGGAACACTGGAATCACAAGTGGATTATGCAAGCTTTATGTGGGATCTGGGGACCTTGTGCACAGCAAGTACTTTACTCAATGAGCCACCTCCTCCACCCAATGACCTATGGATTTTTATATTTTGTTGATGCTAGTCCACAGTGAAGGATAGCTAGTGGCAGAGTTACATTTTTCTAGTTTCATGCTCATATTTCATGACTTTTATTAAGCTTCTGTGATCTTGATTGGCATCCCATATTGTCAATTTACTCTTTGCATTTCTTTTTAATCTTGGAGATACAGAGTTGGAATTTGATTCTTAAGAGAGGCTAAATCTTCCCCATGTCCTAAAGCCATAATTTCCTCCCAAGTGTACATGCAGGGTACAGAGATAAGGTTTGAGAGGCCACAAATTAGGCATCAGGCTCCCAGAAAAATCACAGTGCTTTTCGCGCCCTCATGAGCAGCTCTCCATCTGAACCACTTACAAGGCTATTAACTAAGGTAATTCCCCTTCTTTGTTTTTCAGGACTTCATGAAAAATGGAAAATTCTGAAGGAAGGATTGATTAAGGCATACAAAATGTAAAATAAAATAAAATAAAACACAGGGCCTTCAGGGCAGCACAATTCTTAGCTGATTTTGCTAACTCTAGAACAGGAGGAAGCAAGGGACAGTTCATCAGTGTTGTGGGTTTCGAGATGCTCTGCTAACACAGACATGCTCCAACCTGGGTTGCAGGTGCTTTTGTTAGTCAGGCCTTAAAAGTCACTTTTTGCTGTCTGTGTCCTTACTATCAAATGAGAGTCAACACAACTATTAACTGATATGCTTGATTCTTTCATATAAAAAAATAGGGTGGGTTAACCTTTATTTAAAGCATTCTAGACAAAGAACTAAATGATGCTTTAATTTTTCACATGTCTACAGAAGTTTCTCTCTGTTACAGATGATATTTCTTAAATTAGTTAGCTCATAATATGGTTCTCATGTGGTAGGTCCAAAAGAACCTCCCCTGAAAATCTGCAGGGAATGCTGGTATCTCCTCGGGTGATCCTTTCATGGGCCAAGGCAGCTCAGGGCTCAGTACTGATAGCAAGCAGTTAGGTGGGCATGTTGCCCGTGTGACACTGAGGAAGGGCTGGGGTGTAAGTCTCTCACACAGCACCACAACTCAAAGGTTAGAGTATAGAGAATGTCTTCATAGTTTGTTCTTTCTGTAGAGCACTTGAACTCCATCGCCACACAATTCAGACTGCAGAAAGCCTTTTCCCCACACTACCACTCTGACCTGCTGGGGAGCTTTCAACCAGAAATCTTAATTAGAAGTCCTTGAATTCGAACAGGAGTTTACCAGATGTCTATTGAATGCATTTAGATGAACAACTAAAAAGCAACTGTGAAATTTTCACAATATCTGTCAAGATGGCTTAATGGATAAGAGCACGTGAGCCCACACACCCACAAAAAAGCACCACACTCTCAAATACACGCTATGGCCCCATTGGCAAATGTATTGGCATGCTTAGTTTCCAGTCAAAGAACCCTTTGGGGAGGATTATGGGTATGACCTGTTGCAGTAAGTGGATCCTTGTTGGAGTAGGTATTTTCTTATTGGAGTAGGTATAGCATTGTTGGAGAAGGTGTGCCACTGGGCATGGGTTTTGAGGTTTCAAAAGCCCATAGTAGACCCTGTGCTCTTTGTCTCTGCCTATAGATCAAAGGATGTAAAGCTCTCAGTTTTCCAGCACCATACTTGCCTGTATGTTGCCCACCATCATGACAATGTATTAACCCTCTGAAAGTGTAAGCAAACTCCCTAGCAAATGCTTCTTTAAAAAATTATTTATTTATTTATTTATTTATTTATTTATTTATTTATTTATTTTATGTATATGAGTACACTGTAGCTGTCTTCAGACACACCAGAAGAGGGCATTAGATCCCCTTATGAATGGTCATGAGCTAGCATGTGGTTGCTGGGAATTTAACTCAGGACCTCTGGAAGAGGAGTCAGTGATCTTAAACTGTTGAGCCATCTCTCCAGCCCCTCAAATGCTTTTTATAAAATAAAACTAGAACAGTAACTAAAACACAGACACACACCATAAAACCACCAGAAGGAAGAGGAGGAAAAAAAAAGAGGAGGAGGTACAGACAAATAAAAACAGTGTGAGTTATTTAAAAATAAACTCCTTCAATAAAAGAAGAAAGGTGTGGCTATTTCTACTATTCTTTCCTCCACAGTGTATGGTGGGGTTTGTTGAACAATAGGATTCTAACAAGAAGCTACAATGACATTAGGACAAAAACAGAAGATCAACTGGGATGATAACAGTAATTGTAGGAAGAAATACGGGAGTGAGGGAACAGGTGTAAGACATAAAGGGATCAGAAAGAGAGAAGAAGAGAAATGAATGCTATGGAGATAAGAAACAGACCGCTGTAAGACCAGGGACCAGACTATGGTTGTCCTTGATGGCACAACATTTCCATCTACCAGCTACCCTTTTATATTCTTCTTGGGAGACTGCAAGTCAATTAACTCTGAAAAAATAAAAAATAAAATAAAATAAAACATCTCTTCTCAGGTCTCTATCTTTTCCAGTCAGGTTCACTGATATCATGTTTTTTCCCATGAAATGTCTTTTCTGTGTCTAAGAGGTAAACTTAGAAGAAAAATTAACATCTAATTGTGGGCTGGAGATATGGCTCTGTTGGTACAGTGGTTGCCTTTTAATCAGGAAGTTTCATGCTTGATCCCCACAAAGACCATAAAAACCAGGGGTGGTGGCAACACACCTGTAATCTCAGCAGCCACAGGTGCAAGTTGGAGGATCAGAAATTCAAGGTCTTTCCCAAGCTCTATCTAGGGAGCTCAAGGCCAAGCTGTGCTACTTAAGACTTTGTCTTAAAAAAGAAAACAAATACAATCTTAAAGCCTAAGAGGGGCTAGGGAATGCTAAAATTTACAGTGCAAGATTCATGTGTCTTTGCTCCAAGCAGCACAAATACCGTTAGACAAATCCTTACTTATGAGACTAAAACTCCTGTAAAGGGCTGATGAATTATAGACACTTGAGTACTGTGTGGCACTCTAGAGGAATGCTGACAATCTCTCTCACTGGGAAGCTACAGGATACTTGGTGAGTCTTACCAGTTCCCTGATTCAGTTCACCCACATATACTGTGATAGTTGTGACCACCGCACAGAGTGGTAGGGGAAAAACACATCAATAAACTTGGACCGAACATTACAGATAGTGGGGGTGTAAGGATGTTACAGGGTCCTGGCAGGATACACAGTCTCTGCAGAGAAAGAGACTTTCTGTAGAGACAGCTTCTAAGAGTGTTGGCAGAGGTAAGACAGTAGAAGATGGGAACACTGGCAAGCTGCCACTATAAGAAATTATGGCTTCCCTCAAGCTGAAGGCAAAAGAAACAGTTTCTTCTATCTCCAGCTACAGGTGGAGCTATGGAGAACAGCCCATAGGAGCTTCATTGTAGAGTAACCCTCCACCATCTGACAAACAAAAGGGTCACACCTCTGCTTCTGCAATTTAAGCTCCTACTGAAGCTTCTTATTGTCAAGTTCATAGGAGAAGGAAATGCAGGTTTTACTGTTCTCAGAAGCCAATCTCTCTGACACACAGCAAGACAGAAATAGGTACTGATGGATAGAGAAGTTGGAAGAGTTCAAGTGGTACTCAATGGAGTCATTTGTGCCCCTCATCCCTGATTTACCGCCCCCTTCTTCATATTTTCAAATAAAACTATGTATGTAGAGTTCAGAGAAATTGTTTCTGTTTAGCTGATAATCCCAATAGTGACTACTTGCCAAGTCCTGCTTTTAGTCCCCTCAAATTTGAGGCCAGTCATGTTTATGTACTGCAAGAAATATTAACTTTTTTATTCAAATCCTGTCTCTATGGTACTTAACTATTCTCTACATCCTTAAGGGAATCTATGTTCTTCCCAAAAGACTTTATTTAGTAATGTACTTCCAAGGGGAGAATTTAGCACTAATGATACTGGATATCCAAGAACACTACAAAGGAGAAACTGAAGAATGAGCAAGCAGCTTTGTATATTATGTCTGCACTGTCTTTTTTATTTTTGCTCTTCTTCAAGTCTGCTTGTTTAGGTAATGACCTTCAGTCAATTTAAGCTGCAGAGAAAGGCTTAGCATCTCCATCATTCCATAGAGGTAGAGAATAGTCAGAGGATCTAGGTTGGATCTGCAGGAACTAACAAAGGATGTTCATGCTCCAAATCTTGAGATGGAAGCACAGGCCTTACAAGAAGACGGGAAGCTGAGAGACACTTGGCTAGTGTTGTGCTGCTATAATTTCCAAATGAAACTTGGTCCCAAAGGCCCACGTGCTTGACAGTTGTCCTACTCTCCTTCTGTTGCTGTGACAAAATGTTCACACAGTATCCGAGCATCATGTTACATGTCAGTCACTAATGAGGAAACAAAAACGGTGACTCTGCTTTAAAAAGATGTATCTAGCATTGCTTCCTCGAGCTTTTGAGCATAGTTAACATGGCCAGCTCTATGACAGACTAACACTATGTATTATATGAAATATGAAATGCTTAATCTAAATGTAGATACTAGGAAACAGTTTAGATCTAGGGACATTTACAACTAGCCACAACTAACAGAGATTCTCAAAAACTGCTAGTATCATCAAAACCAAAAAGGTTGTGGAGAGTACTCTAAATTAGCATGGACTGTAGATGAAAGAAAATGGACCTCCACTGGTTAGAAGTCATGACTGGGGCAACTGGGGCAATCTGAATGAAGACTACATCTCAGTATTTTTAGTAGAGGTATTATATTTATCAGTTGATTTAAAAGAATTGTCTGTAGTGCCTGCAGAAATGTCAGCAAAGTATTAAAATGCCACTAGGTCTATGACTTACATTGAAGGAGTTTGGCAGCCACTATGGCATGTGAAAAGAGGTCAAGTAGCTGTGCCAAAATGCCAGTAGCTGACAAAGAACCGGAAAACTGGGTGTATGCAATTTCTGTGCATGTGCTTAGAATTGTTCTTAAAAATAAAGGTATGAGAGAAAGGGTGTTTTCCTGCTGATCCCACTTTCTCAGAAATGGAACCCAAGCTTGCTGTGAATGGGCCTGGTGCTGTTTATATTTTGGTGCTAGTTCCACTCTCCTGGGAGGGGCTGGGAGGGGCTGCGGACAAGGAGTGAATCACATACTAAAGTGACTTTCTTGTGAACCAATCCCCTAATGAATAATGGAGACAATCACTGGATGAGTAGGAGGGACTTCCGGGTTGGAGAGGGGGAAGAGAGGAGGAAGTGAGTGAGAGGGGCCTTTTGGACTGGGACAGTGTGAGGACAAGTTGTAGCTATTAGTGTCTCCTGGTTTCAATGGTGGATTCATCAGGATTCACCTCCGGAGGATTTAGATTAAATAAGGCTTACAAGATTAGAATTTTAATTATTACACCCAGAGATTGAGTTACCATTGTTTCTGAACTAAGTTTGTGTGGTGTTTTTCTTCTCGCAGTGACTTGGCTAGGTTCCAGAGAGAAAGTTACGATGGCAAAGTGTGGGTTTGCCTGATGTGCACCACAGAGGCTGTGGGGGTATTGAAGCATGGGGCTGGAGTGGTAGCAATCTGCCAGTGGGAACCCTGCAAGCTGGGTAGAGAGATTTTGGAACTCTGAGTCAGAGAGTTTCCATGAGATAAAACAGGTCGGCCACTGCCCGCCAGCACATGGCTGGCCAGGCTGCCGGGGCTGAGAGTTAAGGGCCCTAGTACGGGAATGTGCCAGTTCTTTTTTAAATATTTCCCGCCATACAAGCTCAAGGTCACCTATCTGAAGCAGTCAAACCCAGGCCTTTCTGATCTCAGTTACCCCTGCTGCACACTTTTTACCTAGAGTATTCTGCAGACATAGTGAATAGGAAACATGCTGTTGCTGCTGCTGCTCTTGTTGCTGTTGTTGTTTTAGAAGGCCATTTGTTTCCCTCAGTTTCTCATGACTGAAGCTGCAAGAATCTCTAGGTTGGAGCTGAGGACCCAAAGGTGGTTTATAGGTCTTCTGTCATCGTCCCACACTAACTTTTCCTAAAACTGTTTCAGAAAGTGTCTTGAACTCATTCAGTGTCATTGATGAAAGACCAAAGTAAATTCTTGATGATTACTGAGACTAAACAAATTATGAGTTTCCACCATATCTAGAAAAAAAAACACCTACAGGATATACAAGATCTTTGTGTACTTGTGTCTGTGTCTGTCAGGGCCCTGTGCATTCAAGGTCTATTATTGAGCAGCATCCTCAGTACCAGAAGGTAACTCTGAAGATAATTTCTATAAAGATTATATTTATACAGTGTTATTATAAGATTAATATTTATGATATGTGATTGTAAAACCAATAAAAAAGGATGAATCTTCAAGTCATTGGGCCCCTTTCTTCAAAGGAACAAGCTATTTATGAAACAGTGGAGTATTCTATATACTCTGTATGAGGTGATTAATCATAAGAGAATGTTCTTCATTGGATGGGAAAGCATTTGTCTGAGATAATGCCTGCATCACATCTCTACTTACACATGAGGCCGCCTGAACTCCCCATGAATGATGTGTGGAAGGTTCAACTCCCGTTATAGCTCCTGTTGCAGCATAATAGCAAACCCTTAAGGAACTTGAATAATTTTCTCATTTAAATGCCTTCAGTCAATATAAAAGAAAACCCAGGAGCCTGTTTCTCCCCATTGTGCACGGGTGCCCTCCATGTACCCTGTATGCAGTCTGTGGATTCTAGAAAGGGCTGCCAGGGCTCAGATCTATTTTGGTGGGTTGGGTGCTGAAGGGGGGGAGAGCTCACAGTTGGTGGTATCGTTAGCAATTTTGTTCTTCACAGAATAGGAGAATATAATCAGGGTTTTTAAGCTATGAACTCTGTAGCTTCTCTCTCACTGGACAAGGTTTATTTTCTCTATCCCTGAAGACAGGAATCTTTTTAATGTTTAAGCAAATTCCTGCTGTGTCTTTGTCTCCATAAGTATAATAGAAGAGCGGCGGAGCAGAGTGCACAGGGCATGACTGCTGTCTCTTAGTTGCCGAGGGTGAAGGACAGAGAAAAATCACATGTGGGAGTACTGTCCACATTTTTTTTTCCTTAAATGGAGTCCTTTAGAAGGCTTGAAGAAAGGAAGAAGGAAAAACTGGGGACATTGGATCAATGTGCTTCATTATTCCTAGCTCGGCATGACCTTTGCAGGGGCCTATGATCACCTTATGAAGTTTATGAATTCAACTGTAGAGACTTTCAGGCATGCTTCAGCCATTCTTGGAGATCATGCAATTTTACCAATCAGTTAGGAGTCCCTTTCTCTCCACCTGGATGGTTACCATTTTTCATAACATACTTAATAGCACACACCCTCATTTGCATTAAGTACATTTCTGAAGTTTAACAGTAAACAAGCTATCAATGCAAGCACAAAAACCCCTGACAATCTGGGGAATATAGCACCTCCATAAGGACTTTAGGTGTATGTCTCTCCCTGGGGATCTCAATCCTTTAGAATTGGGATCTTTTTCCCCTTGGGGATTCTAGCAAGGAAAAACACAAGTTCATGATTGAAACAGGTAGAAACGCTAGGAGCAGAATCCCACCAAGGATAGCTTTCCATGAGCATGCTCTCATAAAATCATGAGTGATGAGATGAGGAATAACAATGACACACGGTATTGGCATACGTGTATCCAAGATATGGTGTCATCAGAGAACCCACTGATGGGTGCATGAAGCGATCAGTCCTGTGGTGCCACTATGATATAGGAATCGGCACCAGGTCCTGTCTAAGAAACCTCAGAGGCAAGGTTACAGATACAGTCCAGGCAACATGTGCCCCTTGGTGCAAAGAGGAGATAGATGTATGGTGATTTACCACCGGCACATTGTTCTCTTGAATGAAGGATTACAGTAATGTCTCCCTGCAAATCACCAGAATCATAAAACTGAGAAAATGTAACATAAATTCAGAACATTTTAAATCTAAGCCATGGAAAGATTCTGTATTTGAAAGGAAAAACACATAGTTATACAAAGTGAATCTGATGTTCACCCACAGAGAGAAACCCTGTTAGCCCATTGATAAATGGAACGTCTATTCCTTACTAAGGAGACGGCATGTATATTCCAGTGGAGGAACGTGGCCCCTCTGTAAGCTTTCTTTACTGATGTATTTGTGAGAAAATACATTTTATAAATGCAGCGATTATATGCTCACTCTCCCCAAATACAAGAATTCATATAGAAACTCCACCCTGCAAATGTGTGCAGAAGTTGCTGGGGACCTGGCTGCTGACGTGGGCATGAAGACAGTCGGTGAGACTGATGCATTGCAGAAATCCCAGCTAGCCTTAGAGCTGAGTTATTAATTGCTTGGTTTCATCTGCTGCTGAAGAGTAGACCTGAAAATGTATTGTCTAGACTTCTTAGGTGTCCTACAAATGTGTATGAAATGAATAATCCAGAAAAGGAAAGAGTCCTATGAATGCACTGACTGAAGTTGTAAAGGCTTGCTTCATCAGGAATCTTGACTCAGATAATATAAAGGCTAATGAGCTATAGCAAAACAGCCCCCAAATACAAAGGTAAAGGACAGAAGACGCCATTGTCTGTCATATTCGTATCATGAATAGACCAAGCTAGGAGACTTTCCACAATATCCTTGGGGACATATCACTTCTAACTTGCTACTAAAGTCTTCACAAGGGTACTAACTTTATCAGCATTCCCTAAGCCTACTCATGGTCTCAGCCATATTTCTACAAATGGGGCACAGGAGGCAGATGAGAACATGCACTTTCTTTGTAGGCAGGCGACATCAGAGTTGGGCCTTCCATTTTCTATTCATCCATTGGCCAAACACAAATCATATTGTAAGGAGGCTTGGACATGGTGTCTACAGCTGTCCACATCCCATGAAGGGGTAGAAAGAAGAGGAACAGGGGATGAATTTGGAAAAGACAAATCCTAATTTTCTGTCTGATTTGCGGTTCTTACTGAGTCTTATTGACATTACTTTGAAATAGGTGTCTCATGCCCAAAGCTTTAAACAAGGAAGTTCTGTTTCTGGGAAAAATTGCTAATGAAGCAAAACTGATTAGCTACACTGGGATGTTTTTAGGTTGTAGCTTTTCTCTGATGAGGTTAAGAATGCTTATTCATTTTCATTTCTAAAGCTGTCAAAAGTGGAAAGTGGCTTCAAATATGCCAGAGTCAGCTGGATATCCACTGAGGTGTGCAAAATCTTACCCCGTCAGCATAGGCTCTTCATGGTCAGAAGGTATTTTCTTATGAAACCATCTCTGTAGTCACAAAAATAAAAACAGATTTTGATCATCTATTAGTCCAATTTTTATGACTGCCCCCCTTCTGTAAATTATATAGGCCTTTGTATCATATCCGCTGCAAGGTCTTAGGCAGAGTGATTTACTGGGGAAAGAACTAGTGAGGGGTAGGTAAGTCTTCCTCAGATAGCAAGCTTTGAAAGCATTTAGCCTGTTCTCTGACATCCTGACAAATGGTAGGTTATGATAAAGTGTCGAGGTCTTGAGCTGATTGGCCTTTCTCTGACTCTAATATAGTTGTAAGTCAGAGATTTCTGGGGCAGAAATGATTAAATATGTCTAAAGCAACCACTTTCCCCCTCATTTCTAGGGCAAGTGAGAAAAAACGTTGACCAGTCTTCTTCTGTAAACATCAAGTGTCAGGAACTCGGTTTTAGAACTGGGATGTTTCATTTCTTGTGTTTCCATACTGCTATTTCTGCTGCAGGCCTCTGAGCTGACAGAGTCCCCAGGACTTCTATCCTGGTCAGATTCTTTCTCCACAGGTGATCTTCCAGACAGGGTAAGGGTACCAGTGAGCTGCCAACACCAAACCACACAGCACCATAGTTGCTCTTTTACACCCAGAGTTTCTGCGCTGACACATTTTAGTACTTTATCTGCAATAATGGCAGGTTTAGGCCAAAAGTGGATTTTTTGGGTTGTTTTTGGTTTTGGTTTTGGTTTTCTTTGTTTCTTTGTTTTGTTTTTTTGTAAAAGCTGTGTTTTTTTTACAAACATCACAAGAGAAAACATCACTATATACTATGTTGTATATATGTACATATAGTTTTACATGTCAGTAAATGCCAGCTGCTTTTTGCTTCAGGGCAATATTTATACACAGCACTCACACTGGTATCCCTTCGTAAAGGAAGTACTAAGAATATGTGTTAGCTATGGTTGAGCTACCAGAAAATGATATAAAAATATATTTTATCACTGTAGTTGCAATAAACACCTAAAGCCGGGTAGTGGTGGTGCAAACCTTTATTCTCAACACTTGGGAGGCAGAGGCAGAAGGGTATCTGTGAGCTCAAGGCCAACCTGGTCTACAGAGTGAGTCCAGAACAGCCAGGGCTACACAGAAACCCCGTCTCATAAAACCAAACAAACAACAAACATGATGGTGTAATAAATGCCTGAAGACACTATTTTTATTTGTCTATTTTCTTTTTACATTGCAATATCCACTGAAATACATTGAATTGTTCGTGTTATGTGTGCATACTAGAAGTTATAATAGTAAAAAGGCCAAGTAGGAGAGGATGAAGGATATTTTGAACTTGTCTAGGTTTTAATTTACTTAATTGTTTCAGAGCTTGCATAATACACTTTTACCAGATTGCATTCAGTCAGTCATTTAATAAGTGACTAATTGTGCAGATCCTGAACTCTCAGAAAAAGACAAGAAGGCTAAGACACTCTATCTAAAAAATAATTGACACCATCACTCAAAAGATGCTCATGGAAAATGCTTTCATAGCTATACAATTGTATTCTTTAGAATTTAAAGCCACTTTGTAACGTAATATTAAACATTTTAAGACCCAACCAAGTGGTACCCCCATTAGAATCAATGGTAACATTAGGATGTAACATAATATAGGGTTATTTGGACTTAGGTGAGACCAAGCAGGTAAGATTTACAGGAACCCTCCTCTTACAGTAATTGCTCAATAAATACTACCTACAGAACTCATTCTATGAAGAAAGAGCCGGGGGGGGGGGGGATCTATGACTCAGGTGTTTGTATACTTCATGCCCAGCTGGAGTCACCGATTGGGAGGTTCTGGAACCTGTGGGAAGTGGTGCCTTGTTGGAAAGATTACATCAGTGAAAGCAGGCTTTACAGTTTCACAGCAAGGCCTCACAGCCCGTTCATTCTGTTTCTGGGCTGTCAATGAATTCTGTTGGGATAGCCTCGTGCCCTTTATACATGCCTTCTCTACCCATTGACTATAGCTCCCCCGCCCCCGGAGCCGTAACCCAAAATAAACCCTTTCTCCCTAAAGTTGCTTTTGTCAGGCTATTTTATCACAATAGCAAAAAGCAAATGAAAAAACACTTCATTTTAGAGTGTGAGTGGGGTAGAGAGACTGAGATAAAACATGATTATCTTGGATATGTTACATGGGGTAAAAAATATAAGCTCCATAGAACAAAATTAGGAAGTTTACACCCATCCCACTCAGCTGCAGACCTGAGTCCCTCAAGAAATACAGGTGGCCAGCCACAGTGCCATTGTTGCAGTTAATATGAAAATGTCATTATCTCAAAATCATCTAATCTGGAAGTTTATTACCCATGACTTTTTTAAAAGAGTTACTTTACATATATATACATATATATATGTATGTGTATGTATATGTATATATACATATATATGTATATATGTATTAGTACTAATATATATGTCAGGCATGTTGGCATGTGCCTGTAGTTCCAGCTATTATAATTATATATATATATATATATATAAAATTATATATAGTTATATATACATTAGGGAGATATGGATATATATGTGTATGTATATATACACACACATATATATATATTCATGTTAGCACATGGTTAAGGCCAATTGGAGCTATAGGCAGTTGCAGACTCCCTGATGTGGGTGCTAAGAACTGAACTCAAGTCTTCTGGAAAAGCAACAAGCACTCCATCTTGTGATCTCTCAAGATCATCTTGATGATATTTTAAGCATGGGATATTTTCCCATGGCCTACAAAGCCACAGAATAATGCTCAAGCATTGCTTACTGCTTTGTGTTCCTTCAGAAAACTATAAGTAGCTATCTTGATGTCATACGAAAAAGTCAAACTCCTCCACTACATACTGTTACTCTATAGCAAAACACAGTTTCCCTGGTTTTGGATACCTGATAACTTAGGAAAAGAAATCCCAGCCAAACACATTGGCATGTGCCTATAGTTCCAGCTACTCAAAAGCCATAGGATCACTTGAGCCCAGAAGTTCTCACTATGGGCAGCAAAGGGAGACTCAATCTCAATAAAATTAAAAGGAAGGGAGGGAAGAAGAAAAAGAAAAAAAAAGGAGGAGGAGGAGGAGGAGGAGGAGGAGGAGGAGGAGGAGGAGGAGGAGGAGGAAGAAGAAGAAGAAGAAGAAGAAGAAGAAGAAGAAGAAGAAGAAGAAGAAGAAGAAGAAGAAGAAGCAGCAGCAAAGGATGAGGAGAAAGGAGGGAGGGAGGGAAGAAGGAAGGAAGGAAGGAAGGAAGGAAGGAAGGAAGGAAGGAAGGAAGGAAGGAAGGAAGGAAGGAAGGAAGGAAGGAAGGAAGAGAATGGGGTATGTTCTTGAGTCTATTGGAACTGAGTTTCTCAACTGTGGCTCTGCTGACAGTTTATATCAAATAATCCTAGCAGTATTTGTGGCCTGTGTCCACTGCATGCCAGGAACCTTTCATTGTCCCTTGTCACCCAGACAATACCAAAACAAAATTCATGCTGGTGAAGAACTATTGAATTAAAGCTGTTACATGGAAACTGTTGATAGCTTGTGCTTTTCAAAGAGAAGTTGAAGTACACCAAGAATGCCATCACAATGGACTCAGAGATCAGAACCCAACTACTTTGTGTGCCAGTAGTAAAGACAGGTGTGGTGGTTGAATATGCTTGGGCCAGAGAGTGGCACTATTAGGAGGTGTGCCCTTCTTGGAGTAGGTGTGGCCTTGTTGGAGAGAGTGTCACTGTGGGGGTAAGATTTGAGACCTTCGTCCTAGGTTCCTGGAAGTCAGTCTTCTCCTAGCTGCCTTTGGAACAAGAGGTAGAACCCTCAGCCCCTACAGTACCATGTCTGTCTGGATGCTGCCCTGCCTGCCATAATAATAATGGACTGAACTTCTGAAACTATAAGCAAGTTCCAATTAAATATTGTCCTTTCTAAGAGTTGCACTGGTCATGGTGTCTCTTCACAGCAATAAAACCTTAACTAAGACAGCAGGCATGGAAGACATGAACAGGACATAGTTGAGAACAAGCATTGTGACTTAGGGAGATCTGGGCTGTGATGTTTAACCAAGACTGGCCTGGTGCTATCACCATCATTGCCTCTTGTCTATTACATAATGAAGAAGTGAAGGCAATGTATGCTTGACTGTTAGCATAGCCATTTATTTTTTAGGAATCATTACTTTGATTTGTACCTAAAATCATCAAGTATATCAGGCATGTGAATTTATATGGTACTTGCTGCTCTGTGGTTTTATTCTGTTGTGTTTTTTAAATTATTTTATTTTTCTCCATCAATCTGTATATTTTGTGCCACAACTGTATTATGGCTGTAGTATGACTTGAAATCAGGTATGGTGATACCTCCAGTGCCTTGGTTAATAGTCATTTATGGCTCTCCGTGCTGAAATATTGGTACTGTTGAAGATGGGAGAGAGTAAGTCATTGTCCTCAGTTGTGTGAGCCCACTAAGCTCCAGTAGTAAATCCAAATCCAGGACACATAGGCAGCCTTAGTTAAACTCCATGTCTCTCCCAAACCTTCTCAAGTTCATGGATTTAATTATAATTAAGTTTAATTATAATTAATTATAATTGGTGTGTGTGCACACATGCATGTGTGTGCATGCACACACACACACACACACACATACAATGTGCTAAGATCATTTAGTGTTGTGTATATGTGTTTAGGGTTGAACTCTTGGGATAAGTTAATGTATCAGAGGAATTGTTCCTAGAGAAGATTCATTCCCCATCTCTCAGCAACTATTAATTGCCTATACCTCTTCTTGTGAGTAAAGGCCTTGTGAGAATCCTTCTGTCTGCATTGTTGTTAACTAATAGCACTGTTTTTTTCTAGGTCTTATTTAGGCATCCATATTCTTGACATTTCCTGAGTGAAGCTTCCCTGTCATATATAGGAGACACTCTACTGACAGATGTCCCTTCCTGCTTCTCTGGCTCTTACCATCCTTCTACCCCTCCTCCTTTATGATATTCCCTGACTCTTATGTATAGAAGATCTGCTGTAGCTGTGTCTTAATCGGCCCCCTACAGTCAGTTCTCTGTATTTTTGACCAGCTTTGACTTTCTGTTATGGTCTCTGTCTATTGCAAAACACAGAGCCTCTTTGGTGAGAGATAAGTTGAACTATCTGTGGGTATAAGGATAAGTATTTAGAATTAAGCTAGAAATTCTACTGGTTTAATGAAATAGCAGTATTTGGTACTCCTCTTGGGTCCATGACCTCACAGCCCTGGGTAGTAGAGTAGGTATACTGTACCAGGCATGCATTCCCCACTATTGAGTGGACCTTAAGTCCATTTAGGCAGCTCTTGGTTACCCATGGATATAAGTTCCACTATTGCACATTTCAAGATCCCTTGCTGTGATGGTCTTTGTTGTGGTTCATAAGCATGACAGTTGGATAAGACTAATGCTTGCTTTTCTCCATCAGCTGTTTGCGTAGTTTCTTCCAGTACTGGAGGTCTTTCTGAAAAAAGTATCAAATCACAAGCCTATGTACACATTTCAGACTCAAACCATAGCTGATATCAACTCTGCAATGGTGATAATCACAACATAACCTTATCCAGGCCTAATCACCCCTTAAAGGCCTCACCTCCATACAGAATACCATTGAGAATTACAAATTCAGCATATGACTATGGAAGGTCAGATGGTCCAATGCTCAGCATTGTGGGTATTTTTCAGTGAAAGCAAAGGGGAAAAAGAAAACTTAGACCAAAAAAAAAAGAAAAAAAAAAAAAAAGAAAAAAAAACCTTCACTAAGAAATAAACTGTAATGAATGTAGAGAATCAGACTCTTTTAATTTATTTATTCAAAACTCTAAACTCTAGCATTTGCCAAGATAACTGAAATTGTCTTAGCTGGCTTTAGGCAAAATAAGTAAATTGGGAAATAGCAAATGTCTTGAGCACTTGACACAATACACAGAGGAAAGCTACAAAATGAAAAACTGTTCTTGAACTCCCCAGGAGAATGCCAAGTGCTCAGAGGTAAAATTAAAGATGAGAAAATCAGATCTTTGTCTCAAGAAATAAAACTAATAATTTTCAATAAAACCATTGAAGTATCCCTTTTCCTCATTCTTTCAGATTGTTCTGGTAAGTAGACCCATAGGGCATATCTTATGCTGACAAGTAGCTAGATTAAAAGGCCTAAGACTCCTTTGAAATTTTTAATTTCTTGAATTTGTAACATGATTAAATAATGTACAATGTGATAAATAATATAATTACTTTGGGGCTTTTTTTTTTTCTTGAGACATGATCCCATGTAGCCTAGGCTGGTCTTAAACTTCTGATCTTCCTTCCTCCAGCTCTCAAGGACTGCTTCTCGTGTTTACATCTGATTCAGACTCAACATACCTATTTTGAAATGTTCTATGCTCACTGAATTGGTTTCTGCTGTGTGGTAATTGCTCAATCTTATCTGTTCAGCCTCATATGCTTATATTTGAATTATTATTATTATTATTATTATTATTATTATTATTATATAAACATACTTAGCCATAACTACTGTAGTTTCCCCTAATGTCTTCACCATAAGCAGCTCCATTATTCTCAATGATGCAGGGTATACGTGTGACTAAATCTAATCTTCTCTATACTAGCTGTAATAGGAAAAGATAAGTTACTAGTTCTCTAGCTGAAGAATGTCTAATATGAGGCCTAGTACAACAAAAAAGCAAGCACTGTCTAAGCACGAGGCATACCGAGGGGATTCTGGTGTCCAGTGGATCTAGACACTGGGTATAAACATGAACAGAAGAGAGTATTAGACACTGGGAGGGGAAATGTTAGTGTGAGTTCAAATCTTTACTCCTGAACAAAAATTGTTTCAACTCAGATATTAATGCAAATCCACCACAGGAGAACTGTGGCTATTCCTTTAAAGACCCTTTCCCTTCAAGCTATCACTGAAGAACTGGTTTCTGAAGTCTCTCAGAGGCCAACCTCTGATGTCTAGTTTTGAAGTAGAATGAGGTAGAAATGACCAATTATTAGATACTGATTTTTTGATCTATTTAAGTGATATACTTCACCACCTGGACTGCCTATTGCCAAGCATGACTTCATCTCTACCTGGGACAGAATGACCTGGAGACATAGCTAAAAGAACAATCATTACCCTTACTAACCTGACCAGTCTCCCTTGCTTGTTCCACCTTTTAGAGTATAAAGTGAGAATACCCACTGGACCCAGTGCAGAAGCATTTCAGGAGCAGTCCTGGCTTTAGCTCCTCAGTGATGTCTCCTCTCCTCCTCCGCTCTCACTCATATCTCAGTTCTTATTCCAGAAAGTTCGGGCTAAATAAATAACCACTAAACATGTCTAATAGAAGCTCAAAATTGAGGGGGGGGGGAAAATGATGCTGAAAATTTATATATGGTAAAGCTAGTTGTTGGCAGAAGAAAAACAATTTCAGGTTCCACACTCTCTAGAACAACCTTGAGCTTAAACACTCATATAGGTCCATGTTAGACAAGACTTTGTATGTTGAAATTCTGATCTCCATTTGAGAGGTATGTGCTCCAGGAGCAGTGCTTTGGGGAGAAGTCTAGGTTTGGATGAGGCTACATAGGCAGGGCCCCCATCATTATGCATTGAACTGGTGCCATGAAAACATCACTCTCCTTCTCTCCCTTCTGAATCGGTAGCCACTTTGCTCTTACACACCCCAGACTTCAAAAGGATCAAGACAAGTTTTCATTGTCTGAGCTAACCTATCTAAAGTTACCTGTCTTGTTACACTCTGAGCTGCCTACGAAATGCTGCATAGTAAATTCACTACTATTTAGAAAGTTTATCTTTCCAGGGTTGGTAAATTTTATGGGGAGAACTCACTGCATCATTATTTAGAATTGTTCTTTCATTTCATGTTGTTTGTGATGTGTGGAAGCTCCACCATAGCTGGAGAAATAAAGCAGCCAAGGCTTTTGGGGTGTCAGTGGAGGACATAGGCTGGGGTAGCCAAAAACCTGAGGTGGTAGAAATTAGTAAATTACCAATTACCATAATCCACTCAGCTAAAGCTATGAAGCTAATGTTGGACAGCTTCTCCTGAAGCAATGAGCGAAGAGCACGTGCATCAAGAATGGATATTAATTATTAATTAGGGTGGTAAAGGTGGCTCACAGGTAAAGGCACCTACCACAGTGCTAACAATCTAGTTCAGTTCCTTCTACTCATATGGAGAGAACACTAATTCCATAAGTTATTCTTTGACCTCTATATATACATCATAGCAAATGTGCCACACACATACACACACACACACACACACACACACACACACACACACACACACTCATTAAATAAAAATATATTGAAAAATATGAGTGTAAGTGCACACAATACATCTTTTCTTCATGGATTATTTTCGTGCCTTATGTAGCTTGCTTACTCCCTTACTTTAATGATGAACTTCTGGAACTTTCTTTGCCAAAATGGTCTGACCATGACCTCGTTTGCATCTAAGCAACACAGCATGAACAGCATTCTGATCACAAGACACAGGCAGGTCAGGACTTTAGCAGAAGTTTGATGACGCACTTCTCCACTGGGTAATAAAGTGTGTTAGCTGAAGCGCTGGTTTGGGTGTGCACAGCCTGGTGATGGACCCATTATAGCTTGCATCATTTGATGGAAAATCTGAAGCGTTGAATAGCAATCACTCCCTACAGCCAAGGGCAAATGGCATCTGCTGGCCTTGGCCTTTTTACATTTTCTTCTTTCCTGAGGCCAGAGTTCTCTAGAATGACAAAATCTCCTTGTTCCAATTCATTTGAAAACCACTGTCATTTTAAAGGTTATGGTGGGGGGGAAGACATAAAAATTCGTAGGACTAGAATTCAGAAACCTTTAATAAGAGGAATTATAAAGGCAAGCATCCAAATGAAAAGGGGAGGATAATTATGGCTCCTTCTGATTTCATTTGCCAAAATCAGAGAGCCAGAGAAAGGACAGCGACCCCCTATCCCTTGCTCCTGAGTCAATCTTTCCTTGTCTCTCTGCATACATAACTGTCTTTCTCAGTCTTCCCCCTTTTGTCAGCACTCAGAGCTGGTGGATAGCCTGACACACCCGACCATTCCCTCTCACCTATCCCAAGACAATATTGACTAAAGTTATGAAGGTAATGGTGGCTTCAAGAACAAATCTCCAGAGCCACCCTCTGTTCATAGGTTCCCACTGTCACTGCCTGGCACCATCTCAGCCTCATTATTTCCTTTATCTCTTCACTCCAGAGACCTCAGCTCCACTTGAGTACCTACTAGCCTCCAGATCCTGGGAAGAGCACCTGCGGCTTCAGGTTGAAAGAATACCCTACTTACCTGCACCACTTCATCAACTTCCCAAGCCAGACATTATCACTATAGGGAACATAGCAGTGTGACTACAGAGTCACGTGCTGCTTAGACCTCTACCCTATTACAGTGCCCACCAAAGCGTGGCCTGATAGTCAACATCATCAGCCAGCACCCTGGCATCACCCCAGGCTTTCTGAGTCAGAACATCCAGGTGATTCTAATGCTTGCTAACTTTTCAAAAGCAACAGTCAACAGCGCATGCTGTAGACACTCAGGGCTTGTGCAAAGGGGTTCCTTCGTAGGTACTTGTTGGCTTTAGTATATTTGAGAAACCTACATAAGGAAACAGACATCAAGCTCTCTGAGAAGAGACCAATCTTCATGACTGTGTCCCTAGCTTCTTGCCCAAAGTCTGGCAACATATCTTTTGAGTTGAAATAGAGACCGATAGTATTATTTTTTATCCTACTGTGACCTTTATGGTTGGAGATTAAAAAATACCAAGACAAGTCACAATGAAAATTGCCTAGAGAAGGAGTTTGCAATATTATGTCAATGTCATGTGGTCAATTCATGAATAATTAATGCTAGTTTCTCCCATTTATGTAACTCGCAGTGGTTCAAAACTCTTGAAATTCTAGTAAAAGGATGGAAGGATTTTACTCACCTTTTCTAGAGGAAAAGCAGAACGCTTCGAGAAATGGTCCTGGTTCTTCTAATCATGTAAACAAATACCAGAATCCAGGAAGAAAATTAGGTGTCTGGAAGCATGACTTTGAAGATCTTTGCACTTTAGAATTTCTCTTTTCCCCTTTCTTTTTGCTTCCTGGACTCAGTGTAGTTAGCAGTTTCCCTTTGTTGTGTGACTCTACTCAACTCCAAAAGCTGCAGGGCCAAGTGGTGATGCCCCAAACCTCAGAAACTATGAGCGAAATGCACCTTTTCTCCTTTAAACAAAAAAGAAAGTTTTTCTTACCATTTTTATCTCGACTTATAAATCTCTGTTCAGATCTCAAACCAGTTTTGTAAATGGGCCATTTATTTTGTTGTTGTTGTTGTATGTTTTGATTCTGTTTTTTCTTTTGGAAGGGGGGCTAGTTGTTTTATTTTTTTTATTTTTTAGTGTTTTCAATTGAAATAGAGTTATACCACTTCCCCCACTCCCTTCCTGTCCTTTTGCCCCTCCCACCTGCCCCCACAAACTCCTCCCATGCTCAACTCACAAGGTGATAGCCTCTTTTTCTTTGATTATATTTGCTGCAAACACACACACACACACACACACACACACACACACACACACACGCATGCATGTACAAATACATATAAGAACTGCTGAGTCTGTTTCGGGTGTTTGTATATGGTTTCAAGACTGACCACGCTGCATTGGGTAACCAATAAGGTTGCTTATCCCCTGGAGACAGTGATCCTCCTTCTCTCAGGAGTCAATAGTTTCCTGTAGCTCTTTGTCCATGAGAGGGACCCTGCAAAATTGTTTTGCCTTCCGTGTTAGCATGTCCATTGATATTGGCATTGTTCGGGTCTTGTTCATGCAGCCATTCTGAGAAGAGACTGTTTCACAGCGGACTTCCCAGTGGTCTGACTCTAACAGTCTTTTCCAACCCCTTCTCCAAAGTGTTTCCTGTGTCTGACGAGGAAGCTATGGTGTAGATGTGTCTGTTGGGAGTGGGCTCTTCATGATCCCCTCATCTATGCATTGTGTCCAGTTGTGTTTTTCTGTCATGGTCTCCATTTGCTGCAAAGGGAAAATTCTTTGATGAGGGTTGGTAGCTACAACTGTTTGTGGGTATAAGATTTAGAGTGTAGGAAGGAACTGTGTTGGTTTAGCAAAATGGTGGTAATAAATTCTTTTCTGAAGTCCATGACCTCACTAGCCCTGGGAAGCTGGCCAGGTTTCCAAAACCAATCATGATTTTCCTCCTATTGAGCAGGTCTTAAGTCCAACTAGACAAGCATCCTAAACATCCTTCAACAGATTAATGGGTAATGAAAATGTGGTACATATACACAAATGTAATACTATTCAGCTGTAAAGAAAAAATGAAATGTGTAGGTAAATGGATAGACCTAGAAATGACTATATTGAGTGAGGTACCCTAGATCCAGAAAGACAAAGGCTTCATGTTCTCTCTCATCTATAACTTCCAACTCCAAATCCTCAGATGTAAGTATACGACCAAGATTGACCACCTAAACCAGGAGAATATAAAGGGTGCATATGCTCAGTGGGTGGGGTGACATTGGGAGGAGACTAGAAGGATATAGGTGATGTCAAGTGGAAAATGGAATAACAGGAAGGGGGCTCCAACTACACAGGAGAGGGAAGAACACAGAAGGGGAAGGAAGGACAAATAATACCACGGTTATTTAATAATGTTTCAAGGAATCATGTCATTTAATATTTACCTAAAACTACAATAATAGGATTTATTATAAGAATGGAACTTAAGCTGTTTGAGCTGACCATACCCCCACAAGAACCCATGGACTAACAAAAACCCCAGTACCAGACACAAGAAACCTCCTTTCTAAGAGTTGATCAGGGTAGTCCAAGTGGCCACGAAAATGAAATTGATTATCGGTGAAGCCCTTGGTTGCCTCTCAAAGCTTGAGGGTGGCCCCTTATTGCTGAAGACACCACACACTTAGGACACAGGGCTCAGATGACTCGAGGTAGATCTGACCTGAAGGCTTCTTTCTTGTTGTCCAGCTCTCATGGTTCCAGAAAATACTATGCAAGCTGCCAAGAGAGAGACAGTTCATATGCTGAATATTCAATTTATCTTTTCATAGCAACAATAGCAACAGAATGTTTCCTGGAGACATCCCCACATCCCTGGAGATGAACAATGGCGATTAACAATTCTTTCCAGCCACAATACCTGTGAACCACAACAGTTACCAGCATGCCACAGTGTGCATAAGGGTGTAACATGTGTCGCTCACACATCAGTGGCAACTAAGAGTTGTTTAATTGGACTTCAGGCCTTTTCTCACTTTACATTGACTGCGTCGGGTATTTTATCACAGTAGTAGAACACAGTGACTAGTGTAACATCTCAATATACTCTCCTTTTCCTGAAGCTCCCATGACAAAGCCTTACAAAGTAACTGGTATCCCACTTCTCCTTGGAAGACCTTCTTCTCTCAGGAGAAGAAGAAGTTCTCTCCTCCTTGGTTTCATCTCACTGTCTTTCTGCCTCGGTGTCCAGGGTCACATGTAATATATATTGAGTATAGCCATACATGGTGCAGAAGATGACAAGAAGCTTCTAGCACCCAGCTGGGGGCTAGGACAGGTTCTAGGTCCTCAGCTCAGATTTTCCCTTCAGCGAGCCCTGACCTTTAGACTTTGAAGCAAGCACATCTTGTCAAAGACCATTAATTCTTCCCAGGACACCAAAATATTGAAAGTCTATAAACTAGGTATTTCTAACATGACTTTATCCTTGTTCTGTGCAAAAGAACAGCCAGACTTTCTCCTGCCGACAAATATCTTTTTTAGTCATACTGCCTTAGGACTAGCTTCTATTACCATCTTTGTTGTCCAGAAGGGTAACCTTTGCTGAGTTATTTCTATTTCTCTCATAGGAAAGAAACGTTCAATTTTTGTACTATACATACTATTTTTAAAATAGACTTTGACATTTTATGAGATCAAGATAAGGTCAGCAGGCTGGGTTAGGGTCGAGCTGATTGAGGGCTTGTCTAGCATGCAGGAAGGGCGTGGTTTGATTTCTAGCACTGCATAAGAACAACACAGAACAGAAGCAGGACAATCAGAAAGCCAAGGTCCTCCTTTGCTACCCAGTGAGTTCTAGACCATCTTGGGGACATGAGACTCTGCTTCCAAAAGGAGCAAACCAAAACAAAGAAACAAAAACTCATGAGATCAAAATTGATAAGGTAGGCATTATGAAAAAGATAAGGTGGGAATGCAGAAGAGAGCCAAAGGCTGGATTTAGACTACAGAATTTAGACTCTCAGATGGACTGAACTGCATCCAGTATCTGCTCTCAGCAGCAGAATTGCAGCAGAGAAACAAGTCAGATACACCCATTCAGGCACATCCAATTCTGTTCTTTTCTACACCCAACTGAAGGACACTCTTGTCTGTTCAGAGACCCAGGGACGTGGGGATGTCTCTAGGAAACATTCTGTTGTTGTTGTTATTATGAAAAGATAATCAGATATTTAGCATATGAATTTCTTCTCTTCCTGATGGAAGCAGTCTTCAAAGAGAATTCTTGGGAGGCTTGTGTTATAAACCACATCAACCCCTGAGCAGCCGTACCACTTTCGTCAAGTTACTTCACATCTGTAGTCTTAGCCTTGCCTCCAAACTGAAGGAGATGGACCAGGGTCCCCATACACAATGAGTCCATAGCTTAAAGGTACTCCCTGAGGTGGCCCTGACTATTAGTGCTGAACCGGAAAGGAAATGTGCCCCTTCCTAGAGTAGAATGCAAAACTAATCAAACAGAAAGCCTGCGGGTCTGAAAGGGGCCAGCACCAGCCTTCTGGTATCATAAGCCCTACAGGGTATAATAGGCTATAAAAGAATTCTGTCCACCATGCATCCTAAAATGGATGCAGTAGGCACTTGTCATCAGAGGGGACGATGAGTCCCTTCCTGTTTCTGCTGGGTTTGTGCTTGTATTTGACATACCAGACTCTTTAGGCATTTTTCCATACTCAGTCTGTCATTTGCTCATTCTTTCCATCACTAATGTACCCTTACTGTCTGAGCACCTTTCCTGTGCTAGAAAGTTGGCTGAATGTAGAGACATAGCAGTGGGGATTTTGGGGCTCTCTAACAGTGGCTGTGACATACAGTCGTATATACAAGTGACAGTTATGGTGAGTGATATCCAGGGCTTCTATGCACCCTCATTAGGGGAACCAGACCCAAGAGGATATAGGGAATAAGACTAGATGCAAGACAGTGAAAGGGCCTGACAGATGACGAATTCATTTAAGATAGGTGGTGGCACACAGGTTTCTTACAAAGCTAATACAGTCTAAATTCAATGATAACCTTAAACTGGATCCTCGGGAAAAGGAAAACGGTTAACAGCCATTACTTTGAAGCCTGCAGCATTAGTCAGATCTAAGAAAACAGTTTAAGGAAAGATAGATTTATCTCTGCTCACAGTTTCAATGTCACCATTGCTGCTAGGCCCGTGAGCACAGAGCTGGGAAGCATATGGGAGTTTTCAATGGTTCACATCATGGTAGACAGGACACAAAGACAAGGGAGGCCAAAAAGACACAAAGAAGGGAACAAGGCATCCCTTCCCAGGTCACATCTCCAGTGATGTCATCTATAATAGGTTCCGCCTCCTGAGTCTCCACCCACCTCCTAAAAATGCTATCAAATGACCAATGAATCCCCCAGTACATAAATCATTGCTTTTATCAGAGTCTCTTTGATTTCACTCTTTCCCAAAAGCCCCTCAGAAGGTGTCTTAGTTACTACTAGTTACTTAGTTGCTATGTTAAAGTGCCAATGACCAAAGCAACTTTTAGAAGGGAGGGTTTCTTAGAGGCCTATGGTTCCAGAGAGATAAGCATCCATCGCTGTCAAGATACGGAAGAGCGACAGCTGGCAGGCAGGTTGGTAGTGACAGCTGAGAGTTTACACGTCAATCCTCAAGCAAGCAAGCAAGCAGAAAGGCAGCACACTGGGTATGACCTAAGGTTTTTGAAAACTCAAAGCCCACCCCCAGTGATACACTTCCTCTAGCAGACAACATCCCCTAAACCTCTGCAAATAGCCCTACCCACTGGAGACTGAGTATTCAACTGCTCCAAAAGGGGGACATCTCATTCAAACCACAGAGCCCCCAACAAAACCCTGAACACTAAGGGCACAAGTAACACTTCATCTCCAAACCCTACTACCAGCTCTACTAACTCCAGAACACTTTGAAACTTTGGGCCCTTTTCCAGAAGAAACATTCTTAGCATGTCTTCATAGCATGCCTTTCCTCAGAATAAGGCTCTAAGGTAGAAGTTCTAAGAGAGGTTTCCAAATTGGTACATTTGGAAACACCTAAAATTACTTGAGAAAGAAGCTGTAAAAGGGGCCGGGCCAACAGATGGTACATTTTCAAGCCAGCTACTGTTATGGGTGTCTAGAGCTTTTCCTGTTTACAGATTTGGGAATAAGAATGGTAGCAATCTGGGGAGAAAGGGAGCTTGGGTATTAGACAGCTGGAAGTCAGCTAGCAAGCACCAAAGCTATGAGTCCTATGGGAGAGGGTCAGAGTACCAAGAACATCTGCTACAAAATACCCTGTATCTAATGCTATGCTTGTAACCTACATTTTGTCTTAAATGAACTCTTGGTCTTTTATTAATTTTAAGCATCACAAACCTAAAACTTCCCAGAGTAGTCATAGTTTTCAGTTGCTGAAAATGCAGCATGTATGGGCAATATTAATATGCTCCTACTGGAGACAGAAGGAAAGGAATGGCAAGAGGTAAAGAAAGGGACACAAGGCCACAGAAGGAGACTGAGTGAAACTGGATGCACTAGTCAGAATGCCCCGTTGCTGTGATAAAATGACTGATGCCCATAACTTAAGGGGAAGAAAGGTTTGCTTTTCTTTCAGGGTTTCATAAGTCTTAGTTCATGACTTATGACCGTGATTCCCCTGGCCTATTACCTTTGGGCCCAGCGCAGCAGGAGAAAATGACAGAGGATAGCATTCACCTCATGTTAACCAGGAACTAAAGAGGGTGAATGACAGATAGTACACGGAAAATTTTTGAAACAAATTATAACCTCAAAGGCACAGCCCAATGACGTACTTTCTCCATGAGGTTCCACCTCCTACTTTTCAGCACTCCCCAACAACAAAATCACATTACACATCCATCAAGGGGTTAATCTATTGATGACGTCAGAGCTCAAAGGATCCAGTCACTTCCCCCCAAAGTTCATCAGTTGGCAGCTATGCCACCAAATCATAAGCCTGTGAGGAACATTTCATATTCAAACTGTGACACTGGCCTTTTCTAGACTGGATGAAGATTTGTTGATGTCTGAGCACAGTGGGCTACTTATGCTTCTCATCCTGGAACTGTAAAAGGTACAGTGGGTGTTTCCAGAATGAACATACTACTGGGGACTAGAGAGATGGCTCAGCACTTTAGATCACTGACTGCTTTCAGAGAACCTGGGCTTGATTCCTAGCACCCACATGGTGGCTCATAGCTGCCTATAATAACTCCAGTTCTAGAGGCTCCAAGCACCTTCCTCTGGCCTCTGACTACCAGGCTTGCACAGCAAACACAGCCAAAGGATCCATACACATAAAGCAATAAAATATTTTTTTAAAGAACACGCTGATGGAACCCAAGCATGTCTTCTTGTCTGCTGTTCACAGTGGTATGAAATAAATAAACACCGTTGGCCAAAGCGACTCACTTATTCAATGTTTCTGTCTTCTGGATAGAGAAACATATCTGCCTATAAGGGAGGAAGAAATGAGAAGTGAGAACAGTAATCTCTCTAGTATTGTGTCATCACCAGAGAGCTCAGTGTGGGGATGAAAGCTAAGGATGAGATTTTTAATAACAGCTACTTCACTTTTTATCTAGCTTCTTGGGCTACTATACCAATTTTACCATGTAAATCATTTCGTTAAACAATAATAAGTGATATCAGCATCACAAAGCAGTAATTTGATACTGTAATTTTTCTTTCAAGTCTTCCTATAGGATGTGTACATATAAAAGGCTTAACTCCTCAGCTTCATAAACCACTCATTCATATTTATCCCCTACGTCAACAATATTCTATTATATCCATATTTCTCTTTCCTTACTAAGACTCTCTCAGTTGCAGAGTTTCTTTATTTTATGCACATCTGTGTGAGCCACCTGTAAATGCACAGTGGTGTTATATGTGAAATAAGTAAATCAATCATTTACAAAGAGACAGGAACGTGTTAAGTAAAGAAAATCATTTCATAAATCCCCTGACCTTAGTGTATATATCATTGCAGCTAAATAGTAATTGTTCTAGTAGTTTCATTCAGTGCTGGTAATGTCTGAATTAACTGGACTTAAAACAGTCATCTAGAGAGATTTTTTTTAATATGTCTGGAGAAGTCCCTCCATTTTCAAGTGTGTGTATTTGTGTGTGTGTGTGTGTGTGTGTGTGTGTGTGTATGTGTGTGTACAAGTGTGGATGTGGGAAGATAACTTGCAAGAGTCAGTCATTCCTTCCTTCACAGATCAACCTTGAACCATCTTGCCAGCCTAAACTTCTGATTTCATTGTTCTGAGCTGGAATAAAGTCCAAGGGCTCTCCAAAAGCTTAAATAAATAAATAAATAAATAAATAAAAATCAATGGTTAAATTGAATGGAAAAAAAAAAAAAAAGACCAATGACATGAGCTTGTCTTCCCCTTGTGGTGGGCACTGGTAGTGAGGGAGTTTCCTTACATGCTGGGTGTTCTCCCTGACACTAATCCTTGCGGATGCTGAACAGAGCAAGAGTAATGGATACAAATGAGAGCTCTCCAGAATGAGTAAGGGTTGAGAGTAAGATCTGCCTGAGTTCTACTGACCAGGGAGTAGCAGAGTTACAGTCTCTCTGTCCCCTTATTTTTCCAACTACAGTCCTAATTGGACCCTAAGAAGCGATTGCTTGTAGTCACTGGGACACCTATTGCAGACTGTTTTTCAAAGCAGCTTGAGTGGTAAGAACCAGTAATTCTTTATAGGAAGACAATGAGTTCACAAGAAATCAGTGACATACACAGAACAGTATCAAAGAATCATATGTACAATTACAGTTCTTCATATGTAAATTATTTATTCTGCGCAGAGTTCACCTGTGTGTAAAATGTCATAAAACATCAAAGACTCTTTGCTCTCCTTGTATACCTTCCAAGCTTTCTAGAAACTCACTTGTTCTTTTTTTCTTTTTCTTTTTCTTTGTTTTCATTTTTGTAAGACCCGAAAGGAAGAAAGTATGTCCCAAGCAGGGTTGCATAAATGTGTCAACGGTAGGTTTGAAGTGCTTTTGTTCTGTTTTTGCTGAATGGCAGCTAAGGAGTTATTGTTCTACTCGTTTCATCCTGTGCTGGTAAGGTCTGAGTTAACTGAGCTTGGAACAGTAACCATGGAGACTAGCATATGATTTCTGATTCCATTAATCTTGTTGAGATTAACAGGAACTCCCCCAGGGAACTTTTGCAGTGATTCAGAAATAAATCATCTTTTCACGTGTATATTGTTTGGTGAAGGCTATTCTCTTTAAATATGCATCTTCCCAACAAAGGAATTGCCCAGTTCTTCTAATTATGCGACAAAATGCAGCAAGAAACCAAAACATGCGTGTATGTAAATCTCACACAAAATGAAGATTTATTCAATGAAAATGTGCATTGCCCTAGCAGACACACTAGAGGAAGCTTATTTACTCTCAGCTAAAATTTTACCATTGTAGAGACTGGGTGTGGCTCAATGGTAGACTGTGTGCTTAGTGTGTACAAGCCTCTCAGTTCCATCCTCAGAAATACCCCCAGGAAAAATTACTCATGTGGGACCTCAGGAACTAAAAACAAATTTTGGGGTTCTTTAGTGAAAAGCTCTATCATTTAAATTATAGGAACTGAAATGGATGGGCTGAGTGGGATTTAAGAAGGGGCTACTGTTCTGATCACTTCCTGCCCCATCCAAAGCTGCCCTCCCTACACACTGGTGGTAGGGAGCCAGAGCAAGCAAAGGCAGAGGCAAACATGGAGAAGCATTTACAATCTCGGTTGCAGGCATAAACTCACCCAATTCTGCTGGCTTAGCAAACATTTGCTCTCCTTGGCACAAATGCCACAGATCACTATTTTTATTTTATTTTAAAGGAAGCCATATGCTCCTTATATTTTTAAGTTAACTCTCTTTTCTAATTATAAGATAATTATAAAAAATATTCATTTCATACTACTTTTTGGTGTTGTAGAGCGCATAAAAATTTATTACAAAACAACTAATAGGAAGAAGGATAGTTCCGGTAATCAGAGGCAAAAGATGTTCTCAGTTTAGCATATTTCAATGCATTGTTACAAAATAAGAACTGTCAGAATATATATAAATGGTTAATCTAAAGTGGTTTCCTGTGAGCCTGCAGGATACTCAGTAGCAGAAGAAAGGTATTCAGGTGTGTTTAGTTATAGAAACCAGCATTCTGTCGCCTGGGCAAAGAAGAGCAATGGGTACTGAGCTCAATACTTTCATGAGCTAGTCAAGGTCTCAACCTCAACCTCAGCTGAGTTTCCAGTTTACACTGTGGCCTAGGGGTGCCCAAGGCACAGAAGTGAAGTGAAGCTCACACAGCTCACAATGTGGGATAAGTTTACTCAGGGCAGACTTCAAGTAGGCACTGGCTCTCAACAAACTCAAGCCATGCCATTAACTACCCTGGTCCCCGTCCTTTCCAACACGACTGTGACACTCTCTACTGAGCCCCAAGCACCTAAGCGCCCCTTCAGTGTCTGATCTCTAACTATACTATCAAGATTAGACCATGCCCCATGAAGGTGGAGACTCAAGCTAGAGCCTTTCCAAGCATTGGCTCATGTTGGTTTTCAAGACATACATACATACATACATACGTACGTACGTACGTACATACATACATACATAAATTTTAAAAATTAGTTAAGTCTTTAAAAATAAGGAAATTGGTCAGATTTTAGGTCCTCTGAAAGAAAATGTTATCTTTCTTAACAAAAATATATTAATGAGGTGACTGAGGTGATGCCATCTTGTCCTGACCTTCCCCTCATTCCATTTCCTGTCTGATAAAGGCACTTTTCAGCCTGTAACCCCCTGAACAGCCACCTCTCTCTTGGCAACACATCCTGGACTCTCCATGACCATGACCCAGCTATATAACCAAAATGCATAACCAAAACAAATGTTACTAGATTCCCCTGACCTATACCAGACAATGATATTACTGAAATTATTTTATGATAATTTCATCATCCCTGAGCTTCACTGCCTAGAGATCTTTGTGACAGAATCTGCTCTTGGCCACTAGCTAAAATAAGGGACTCTTATTTGGCCTTATATGCACACCAATTTGTAACTTTCTCTTCTGAACAACATTGGTACCTGAGTTTTGACGTGTGTTCACATGTGAGATTTTTAAATGTTAATTCATGGTTGGTGAGTATGTCAATTTTCATGTTTTCTGTATACAATATATGGTGAAGGGAGAAAAAGCATAGAATTTAGAGCTTATGTCTCTATATACCCAGTCTATTGGGTGTCTTAATCACTATTCTATTGCTGTGAAGAGATACCGTGACACCAACATGACACCTATAAAAGAAAGCATTTAACTCGGGACTTGCTTACAGTTTCAGAGGTTTAGTCCATTATTGTCATGGTGGGACCATGGCAGCATGGCTCTGGAGTGGTAGCTGAGAGCTGTATTCTGATCTACGGCCAGAGAGAGAGCTGCTGGACCTGTTATGGGCTTCTGAAACCTTAAAGCCCACTCCCAGTGACACACTTCCTCCAACAAGGCCACACCTCCCAGTCCTTCCAATCTTCAAACAGTGCCACTCCCTGTGACTAAACATTCAGAAAATGGTCCTATGGGGGCCATTGTTATTCAAACCACAATGGGCACATGTAAATGTTATTGTGGGAATATACTTTTAACTTGTCAGAATTTAAATGGTCATCCCCCCTCCCCGCTAGATTTTTCGGATAATCTATACTATGCCTCTGCAGTGTCCAGGTGGAATCAAAATTGTATTAATCTCACTTGAAAATTTGGACTTGAGGCCGGGCAGTGGTGGCGCATGCCTTTAATCCCAGCACTCAGGAGGCAGAGGCAGGCAGATTTCTGAGTTCGAGGCTAGCCTGGTCTACAGAGTGAGTTCCAGGACAGCCAGGGCTACACAGAGAAACCCTGTCTCAAAAAACCAAAAAAAAAAAAAAAAAAAAAAAAAAGAAAGAAAGAAAAGAAAAGAAAAGAAAAGAAAAGAAAAGAAAAGAAAAGAAAAGAAAAGAAAAGAAAAGAAAAGAAAAGAAAATTTGGACTTGAACCAGAAGAATTCTGAAACAAAACCTTATCTGCCTTTGTGACTCTTCCCAGGAGGGAGAAACCTAGCTCATAGCTCACAGCAAGCTCCTTGGCTGCAGCTGAAAGCTCTTTGCCTTCTGTCCTCCAGCTGAGAACAGCTCATCTCTGTATTCTATTCAATAACCCTGAAGGATTTGACGTTTGTCAGCAAATCCACCAGAGCTCTCTTGGCACTTCACAAATCTATGCTTTTGGAGTTTAATTATTTGTTGAGCTTTTCAGAATTCTGGTGTCCCTCCCCCTGGCTACCCGCTGGAGATAGGTATCCCACAGATCCTATCTGCTATTCTTCCATAGCAGAAATGAAGAAAATTAAAGACCATGCTTAGTCTCCTCTGGGCTTCTGCTCCAGATGGCAGCCCGCTAGAACATTACTTCTCAAACTTTTACTGAATAGTTGCAAGTGAAGACATCTTTAGGGGCCCAGGGTTGAGAAGCATGCCACTTGGGTAGAATTCCCAGCTCTCCCACTTCAGAACCTGTGTGATCTAAGACAAATGACTTAACCTCTCTCTACCTCATCTTCTTCCACTGTGAACTAGTACAATAGCTTCTCCTTAAATTAGTTTATGAATTAAACGAATTGGGTGTAAGCAAAGTGCTTAGATTTACCACGCTGCAAAGACAACTACTGCAATTCTTACCCAAGCTACAAAACCAAGAGTTGTTTGTACCATGATACATACTGGAGCCTGATCTCAATACTAGAAGTCTGTTCAAAGCAAGTGAAAACGCCAGCCCGATATATTGTTGTTTTATGGAAATGTGATGTTTATATAACTATGAGGTATAAGCATAAAAGTTTTATGATTCTTGTGTAAAAATTATGATTTCCTCTGTGTGTGTGATCAAAGGAAGTGATGATTTTATTTTTCCTTGTAAGTGTCTGTCAGTTGGGCAGCTGTCATTAGACAGAGAAACCAGCCATCTCAGTATCTGCAACTGAGAGGGTTCTGGAGACACAGGACTTTTACTGCTGAAACTAGGAAGATCCTTGCGCTTAGCTTTATGGTTATTTCATAACCAAGACAGAGCCCTGAGAAAGGGGTACAATGGTGCTCCTCGCACCAGATACAAAATAGCTCTTGCTACAACACTTACTGCCTTGACTATCTTTCTGCAGAGCTGGGGCCAAACACAAAGCCTAGCACATACTGTAGCCTCATGTGCTCTGCCACTGAACTACACACTGAGCTCTGATTTCTGACTCTGTCAGTTCCTTGTAAGAGTCCGAGAATGCAACTGCACTGGAATAATTAATTCTAAATATCAAGTGTCTGTCTGGGCTTCGTTTTTACCGTGCTCGTGCATTCTGAGACTTTTTTTTCCTTTTGATTTCCCTCTGATCATTTTTGTACTTGTTTTTCTTTTAGGTCAACTCAGATCAAAACATATTCTTGGGATAATGCCCAGGTTATCCTGGCTGGAAACAAATGTGACATGGAAGACGAACGAGTTGTCTCAACCGAGAGAGGCCAGCGCTTAGGAGAACAGCTTGGTAAGACACAAGTCACAAGGAAAGAATGCTTGGTGATGGTCATGCTGGTCAGAGTCACAGGGGTGTGTGTGGGGGAGGGTGTGTGTGTGTGTGCGGACTGTGTGTATGTGTATGTGTGTGATATATGTGTGATATGTAGTGTGTAAGGGAGGTATGTGTGGTGTGTATGTTTGTATGTTGTGTGTGGTATGTGAGTCTGTGTGCGTATGTGTGTGTGTGGTACATGTGTGTGTGTTCATGTGTGGTATGTGTGTGGTGTATGAATGTGTGTGTGTGTGTGGTATGGTGTGTGTATGGAGTGTGAATGTGCGTGTGTGTGTGTGCATGTGTGTGATGTGTGTGTGTGTGCATGTGTGGTATGGTGTGTATGAATGTGTGTTTGGTATGTATGTGTGATATGTGTGTGGTGTATGTGTGTGATTTGTATGTGGTGTGTGTATGTGTGGAGTGTGTGTGTGTGTGTGTATGTGTGGTATGTGTCTGTCCGTGTGTATGTGGAGTGTGTGTTTGGTATGTGTGTATGTGTGGTGTGTGTGCAATGTGTGTGGTGTATGTATGTGTGTATGTGTGTGTGTGTGTGAAATTTGTATATGGTGTGTGGAATGTGTGTGTGATGTGTATGTGTGTGTGGTGTGTATGTGTGTGTGGTGTGTGAGTGTGTATATATAGTTTGTCAACCTTGACAAACAACAAGCCTTCTGCAAGCCCTGAATGTGTTCCCTTTCATTTCCTGTGGCACTGGCTGAGTTCAGGCACAATCAGAAACAAAAGTGATGGCAAGACCCTTGGTGTGAGCTGAAACAAAGTCCAATTATTATTTGATGAGGGCCCCAGGCCTGCCCTCCTCCTTCCCTCACTGTGTTCTGTGTTTGTCCACACACATCGTTCTGCATGGAGTTGAGTATTTCATTGCGGTCACAGTTGTTCTCAGGTTTCTGATAAGGATGGTGATGGCAAAGAACAGGTTCTGTTCTAGATTCTGGACTTCAGAGCATCAATGATGAGCCTCAGTACAACAATAAAAGTTCTTAGGAGCCAAACTTGTCTCTTGAGAATGTACCTGCTAAACAAAGAGCCCTTTGAAATGACATCCAATGAGATGACATAGCAGAGTTCTAGAAACAGCATGGCCATTTCAAACCCAGAACCTACCTGAAGATGAAAATATCACAGTGAGTCGGGGGAGTTTCAGGAGAGACCAGTGGCTGACTGATCCAAGACAGTTTTACTCAACACCTCTTAGGTGGCTTGTGTCAGACATTATAGAGGAAGCAAATGATAACGAGAACATGGGACCACATGGAGATATTAAAGGTACATATAATACAGCGGAACTAAAGAAACAAAAGCAGGGCAGTGAGGGGTTGATGATGGAGAGGGCAGAGACAAGAGGAGAGCACCAGGGAGAAGTGGGCAGAGGCAGGTAGGGAGGAAAGGCTGCCAGGAGGGGCTAGGAGAGCGAGGGTGGGACAGGAGCAGAGGATACACAAGGAGAGACAGTGAGTGCAGGGACGGCGCTACCTAAGGATGATGGGTAGGGCTGGGTGGTGGAGAGACAGTGCATGCAGGGACGGCGCTACCTAAGGATGATGGGTAGGGCTGCGTGGTGGAGAGACAGTGCGTGCAGGGACGGCGCTACCTAAGGATGATGGGTAGGGCTGCGTGGTGGTGCTTAGAAGAGGCAATTGATGCGAGAAGATGGGTCAAATTGCAAGATACCTTCTGAAGGATCCCTAGAGAAGGAAAACAGTTAAAGCCAGTAAAGGCAGATGGGCTGTGGTGAGTAAGGGCCACAGCGGAGCACAGACAGTGAAGGCAGGGAAGCTGAGGGGACAGCGCACAGCAAACTTACAACCTGGGGACAATGCATGAATTGATTTGGAGGACAATCCCAGTCCTGCAGCATAGAGTATACATACGTAGGGAGAAGATGCAACTAGAGGTTCGCAAAGCACCTTGGCCCCAGAAGACACCCTCAACTCTACTTAGCTTCTCACCCCTTTCCCTGTCTGTAAAGATGGCCTCAACTAACAGTTGATCCCAGTAATGAGGCACAACCCAAAACATGACCATGTCACGGGTGAGCTGAGCTTTGCTCTATTATTTGGAAGCACGGGCTGTCAGCACAGCCATTCCCCGTGGGTCAGTCTGCTGCTGGGAAATCTCAATAGCTGAGCAGAGTCTGTTCTCCAAACTTTATTATTTCCTTGTGAGATCAATAAGCTCATTCCACTGAAGACTGTCACTGGATGACCGTGGAAACCAGTCTATGAGACTTCCTACAACCAACTATGAAAACGTTACTAGACTGATATTTAACCTTAATATTTAACCTATAAATGCCCCTTAGCCTCTATATTCCCTGTCATAGGACCTCTCTCCTCATGCCACCAGCGTGAGAGAGTCTTAGAAGCTTGCTGGCATTTCCTAGTACCTCAGGAAGATAAGAGTGGAGATAAGTACATCCTCTGTGTAAGAGAGAAAGGGAACCTGGGAGGGCATTCCCATATGGCTTCCTCGGGCTCCTTTTCCTGTCCCTGGATTTATCATCTAGCTAGGCATAGCCACCTGGAAGGAGAAAGACTCCCCAGAAGCAGGCTGTCTTTATAAGGGAAGCTAAAAAACCGTTTGCCTCCATGAAAGATAGAGAACATCAAAACCAATTCAATGTCATTGTCAAAAAGAGCCAGGTGATAGCTTTATTTTTTAACAATCTAATAAACAACTTGGCTGTTGATAAGATCAGATTTGGAAGAGAAGTTTGAATAATGAAAGTATTTCTCAAGAATCTTTCTCTGTGTGTGTGTGTCTTTCTGTCTCTTTCTCTGTCTCTCACTCTCATGCACGCATGCGCGTGCGCGCGCGCACGCATGCACACACACATACACACACACACACACACAGAGGTGTATATGCATAAGAGAACACACATATCCTGGCACACACACCCTCTCGATTCACTGTGAACATGTGAGAAAGTTTCTCAAATTGAGGGTAGACAGATTTTATGCTCCTGTGCAAATTCTTCCAATAGTCTTTAATTGATTTTTTTTGTTTTGTTTTGCTATTTAGTCAATAAGACTCAGCAGTTGTCATGGCAACCAGCAAATGTGCCTACTTGGAGATCATTTACCTCCCATGTGATTCATCCTCCTCATGACTACACACCCTCTACAAATGATCAGGAGAGACAATTCTAAAAACTAATAACTCTTCACCTAAATTACGACGTTTTGAGAGGTTTTACTTTTAACAACAATTAGCAGTAAAATTCCATTTCTGGGAGATTAGGCATTCCTTTTCTAGAGGTTATTATTACATCTTGGCAGATGGTTTAAAACAACTGCCTTATTTATTTATCTATTTATGATTAACTCTCCATTATTGATGGTTACTTCATTTGCTCATCCAAATGGCACCAGAGGAAACTATAGCTGAGGCTGAGCTCTTTGGAATTCTTGTAGGGAGGGTGATCTCATCAATCTGTATTATTCTTTAGGTCATCAAACAAATGTTTATTAAGCATTTACAGTATTCTGGGTACTTGGCATGCAATTTGACAGATGACTTTATCTTCTAAAAACAACAATCAGGAAGCCTGTAAGTGCCGATATAGACAATGAACATTTCCCTGTGTCCCTCTACTGGGTGCTTCATTCCATCTGGCCCTGAGAAGCAGTTCCTCATCGTTAATTCTGGGGCTCTCCATCCGTCCACCCTGTCCACCACTGTGTTCAGTATCCTGAGTAGCCATTGGAGTCCTCTTCCAACTGCTTCTTAACATCTTTGGCCTACCACACCTCTCCTGCATACCTCCTTGGAAGTTCCCATTTACCCTGAGATGAAATTCTACCTAACAATAGGCAAATCAAATGTCTTCAGTGAACCCATGACTAATACTCAGAGACCTATTTCCAGTTGGCTCAGCTTGGGTTTCAAATAAATTTATCAACACCAACACAAACTAGCTGAAAACCCTCACGTGTTCAAAGTTAAACCCTATGAAATTATATTATAAACAAAAACATTTGTAGCATCATATACTACTAACTCTTTAGTATTACACCACAATGACTTCCATGAGCAGAGTGTCTGAAGAGGGTGAATTACTGCTCAAGCTGAATGTGAGACTCTGGATGACATTATTCTTCCCATGCATTTTTAAACATTTAGTCTATTATAACACAGCCTGTAACAACACAGAAAATGCTTTGCATTTTTAATTTACATAGTTAGGTTTTGTCAATTAGAAACAGACTCTGACAGAAAGTCATCTTCTAGATCTGGAAATTCTAAGCCACATGTATTTATTTGATAATGTCTGGTTTAAGTAGACTTAAACTTAAGGGAATCATCTTTTAAAACAGGATAATGGACTGGAGTACCCTTTCACATAGCGGCATTTCTGGATGTGTGAAGTGGGACAGGCAGAATATGTCACTGTTTTCCAGAAGATATAGATAAATCAATGTAGGCAAATCCAAGAGCTAACAAATGGGGTTTCCTCTGTGGACTGTTTCTCTACCATCAAAAACAACAGTTGGTCCCATTGGCCATAGGGCTTAAGTGTCCTTGAAGAAAAGAGAACTGATGGATATGAAGCACCATTAACATCCAAATGAGAAAGTCTACCTCTGGACTTTAGTACCCCTGATTCTGGCTGTAGCTGGGCCAGAATGATGCCCATGGTACTGATTTTTAACTTTAGCATCCTCAAATATTTACCTGAAAACTTAGGCTTCCATTACCAGCCAAGGAAGGAAAGAGAACGGAAGGCACTATATGTGCACTTGTCTACGTGTGGGAACCTCTGTGCTTTTGGGATCTCTTCGCTAACCCTAAGGAACTCCCACCAGGGAAAGTTACCATAGCCCTTATCCCTAGGGCTAAGTTCTGCTCCAGACACAATAACCTTGAAATAACTTGGAATTATCTCATAGATTTTTACTGAACTTAGTTTTATCTTAAAATTCAGGAGGGAATTCAGGTATGTGTGGCTAGTAAGCCTACTTAAACTCTTTCCCTGGGTCCTGTGATCTTCCAATGATCCCATAATCCCAGGAAAGAAGCCAGGAATGGTTTTGTTGTTACTAAGAAAGAATCCTCCTAAATATAATCTTACTCACCCTCAAATTTTCTCCTTCAAAATATATCCATCAAATTGGTACCGACATTTTCAAGGAGACTTAGAAAGATCCAAAATAGAGATTGTGGACAGAGAAGTTGTTCATTAGTCCAGTAAGGATGCAGAGAAGTCCACTGGGACTTGATTAAAATCCATCACATTAAAACCAGTAAGCAAGGGTTCTTACTAAACTGCCATTAGAATCACACTATGAGGTTTGTTCTTGATGGACACAGGAGACAGATGCTTTGCAATGAAATTTGGGAACGTGATACAGAATGGTTTTCATTCATTCATTCAGCCTTTCGATCTTCCATTCAGTGTTGTCAAGCACTCGCCATTAGAAGAGTCTAGTCTCCAAAGGGACACAAACAAATGACTTTAATTTTTTATTTGTTCACTTTATATTCTGCTCACTGCTCCGTCCCAATCACCCCCTTCCACATCCTTCTCCCCACACCCTCATCTCCTCTTCCCTTCTCCTCTGAGTGGTGGGTGGGAGCACCCCTGGATATCCCTCCACCCTGGAATATCAAGTCTATGAAGGGCTAGGTGCAACCTCTCCCACTGAGGCCAGACAAGGCAGCCCAGATAGAAGAACATATTCCAAGGACTGGCCACAGCTTTTGGGATAGCCCCTGCTCCAGTACACAGTGACTTTTACGAGCCAGTCTATGGGTTTCCAACAGAATTGAAGACAAGTTTTAGAAGTCAGGAGATTAAGAACATGCCCACCCAGAGGCACGGAGAAAGGCCACGTTGAGAGTGTTTGCAACAGGCTTAAAGAAAGAAAGTACAATTTTCATGAATAGGCAAGGAGGTGATGGCACCTTTGTGAAGAGGAACCTGTGTACTGAAGAGGTCTAAGCCCATAAAAAGACAACATATCACTGAGAGGCCATTTACCACATTGAAGAGACTGGGATTGGCTCTACTGCTTCTCAAGAACCAACCAGTGTCAGAGTTTAAAGAATAGAGTGGCAAGACTGGATTTCACTTCAGACTAAGTACAAAGATAACATCCCTAAAAGTGGGGTGCTTAATGTCAGGCGGAGTACAGGAGAGAAGTATTATACCTACTTACCTGAATCTCAGCATCAATATTTCAGTTCTTAGACACGTTGTTGCAACAGTATACTATATAAATCATAAAGCTAATCTTCATATATGAGAATAGTGTTGAATCTTCTAAAAGTTGAATCTAAAAGATTCACCAGAAAAATCAGAATCTCTGAATATAAAGCACATTCTAGTTTGCTTTCTGTTGCTGTGATAAACACCATGACTTAAAGCAGCTTGAAGAAGTTTATTTGGCTTAGCAGTCACAGTCAGTCATCACGGGAAGCAGAGGCAGGAACCTAAGGCAGGAAGTGAAGCAGAGACCATATTGGCTAACTTGCTGCCTTGCTTTCTTTGGCTTGCTCAGATACCTTTTGCATATAACCCAGGCCTATCTACCCTAGGGTAGTACTGGCCAAAGTAGGCTGGGCCTTCCCAGGTCAATTAGCAGTCAAGAAAATGCCCCCACAGCCGTGCCCAGAGGCCAATCTGATGGAAGGAATTGTTCAAATGAGATTCTCCCTTCTCAAACACACCTACATTTCTGTCAAGATGACAACAGCTATGAGATACCATTCCTTGTTAACTGAACACACAAACACATCTCTAAAGCTAGACAAGTGTAGGCAGCCCTGATGATGGACTCCCTCCAAAGTATCAGTCAGGTGGTGTCTAAAGGTTTTATGGCTTTGATTTGGGAGTTTCAGATGAGGGCTTTGTGTATTGCATAGTGCAAGTAGCCACCCAGTTCTTTCCTATGAAATTGAATTGACCTCTAAAAAGTTGACTCCATTAAATCTATTCTTGTATAACATAAGAAGTGTATATGAAAAAGTAAGGCAAATCTTAAGAACCAGCCACTGAGTCTCTCTCTGTGCTCACATTTGTTAACTTTCTCTAAAGTAAAAGATGCTATTGTTTCTCTCTCTCTCTCTCTCTCTCTCTCTCTCTCTCTCTCTCTCTCTCTCTCTCTCACACACACACACACACACACACACACACACACACACACACACACCCCTAATCCAATTTCATAGGTATCAGCTTCTCATTCCAGTGTGAGTTCTACACGCCAAGGGCCATTTTGTAACCTTAGCACTAAAACCGAAGAAGCCTGTGACAGACATGCTCCCCTTTGGTCATTTTTCAAGCCCGGACCATACCATCGCCTCCAGGCACTCCAGTGTAATGAAGGATGATTTTTTTTTTCCTTCAGTTTTAAAAATTAATTTATTTTCTCCTTGCCCCTGCAGAAACAATTCCACAGTAAAACTGGTTGAGTCGTCAGCAACTCTAACGAGGATACCGCCTTGCCCCCGCCTTGCCCCCGCCTTGCCCCCGTGCCTATTTTTAAAACTCCAACCACCTGCTCCACATTTGCACTGACTGTTCTTCAGCAGTTTTTAAAGATTTATTTAAATCTTAATTGTGGTGTTTATGAAAGAACGGGGATTGCCAACTTCTGGATTTTGGCAAGGAGTCCCAGTAGTGCTATTTAAATGTTCTAAGTACCTGGCTGCACAGAGCTGTCTGTGGAAAAGTGCACACACCCTACCATTATTTCCCCTGGCTCACATTCTTTCTGGCCACGTTTTCCCAGGAGGCAGAAAACAGATCAAGGATACTCTAACGTGTTTGGTATCCTTAGATATGCTTACATCCATGGATTAAAAAGGGACAGCACCTCCATCCACGTTTTCCTGGTCCTTTGAGTTTGCCCTGTGTTATTAGCTCCTGCTCTATTTTTTGTAACTCTCTGTCCTCCATATTGTTGGCTAGAATGTATTTCTCATTATGAACGGAGAGGCCATATGTCTCAGGCATCCCACATTGCTCAGGATGGTCCAGCTGATGCTCATTTCCCAGTAAACATTGGTAGGACTCAGTTCAAGCTCAAAGCGGCTCACGTTGAATGAAAGGCACTATGGTGGCTTGGCTGGTGATAACGCACCCTGTAGTATCACCATACTCATAGCCAATTTGCTCTGTTACATCGGGTCTCAAACTCACACACTCCCCACTGAAAGAATTTCCAAGACCTTAGCCAATCCTTGTTCTAATCATCATGGATTTACTCAGCAAAATCAACCTGTGAAGGCTTTTCTTGGAAAAATCTTACTACTTCAGATCTTTACCAACATTTGACCCCTAGGAAGCTCCCGTTCCCTCCAAGAGCCACAGAGTACAAAACTGTATTTTGCTAAAGAGATTCCAGTCTCTCATCCTGCTTAGCCTATCTCACAGAATTCCCCATCCTCTTGCTTTCTTACTTGAATCTCACTCAGAACCCACCTTGGCTCCCTCTCTCAGGGTAATCGGCCTGCTGTGCCTTTCTCAATGCTACACACAGAGCTAACCTGGGCAGCATTTAGAGTATGAATGAATGATTTCAGCTCTAGGTGATAAAGGTCTGTATAAACTACTGACCTTGGGTTTCTTTTTCCAACAACACAAAAGTGTTCAGAACAATGTTACTAAAATTTTAAGTTGAATATAAGAAATATAATAGAAATAAATTTTTATTACCAGCACTGAAAAAGAAAAGAAAAGAAAAGAAAACAATTAAACGAACAAGACTCACCTAAATCAATTTGGTGTGTTTGGTTTTGAAACTTGAAAGGGCTCAAACCCAGGATGGGCTGAGATGCCTGGCAGAGGTCCAGATCTGTTTACTGGCTTTGCACACTGGTTGGTGTGATTTTTCCTTTTCTCAAGGTAAAATTATCATAACTGAAGACAGTAGATAATAAATTCCACCAACTAAACTCATGGAGGACTTATTTCTAATTAAAAATGTTTATTATTATTTGCCCCCAAGAAATGTAAATGCTGCGCATTTGTAAATACAGATGTATTTGACTTAACTGTGGTATTATTATGCCCCAATAAACCTACCAATAATTAGAAAACATCAGAGGCTACAAAAGCCTTCAATATGCTTCGCCTACAAACATCGTGCCTCTCCCTTCGACATATTCAGTACATTTAAATCGGCCTACATCTAACATAAATACTATTCTATATTAATCTTGGATCTCTTGTGTAATTTACTGAATACTGTTCTGACATTTAAAAATAGTACCTTTTTTTTTTTAAATGTTAGTAAACAAATTGTCAGCCAAACCATCCCAATGATGGCTTCTCACTTATTCTACTGCTGCTTGTAGTGACAGGCTCATGACACTAAGGGAACGCTGTTGAACAGGACAGGCTCACTCATCCTCTCAAGAACATAGACAGTATCTGTCCATGGAGTTTCATCCAGACCCTGTCTCCACTCTTCTCCACTGCAGGAGACTGGGACTGTGCTTATTCCTTTTCCTTCCCCTTTGGCAGTTCAGCTCCATTATCCTCTGATGGTCTCACCTTGAAAATTTGTGGCTTATTAGATCACAGGTAAAAAAAAGATCATGCCCTCCGTGTTGGGAATTCAAGAGATGCCCTTATTCCTTTATGGATCTCTGAATGGGTCCTAGTCTCACCAGAAGTCATTTGTTAATGTTCTGTGGGGAGAGTTACTTCTGCAGAAGGTTAACCCTCTGTACTTTATGGAGCTTACTAACTTTGTTCTCAACAGGGGACTTTCTCTAGTCTCTCAACCCCAAGTCCCGGCACTAAGCTCTGTTTGATGCTGGCATATGCCTCATCCCCCATGCACATAGAATCTGTGGTATTTCATTTGTGAAAGCCATTCAACTAAACTTTCCTACTCTGGCTAGATGGCATGCCCTATCCCAGCTTTCTCTTTTGCCCTTAATTGTGATTCCTTTCCAATCGCCTTCATTGGCTTTCTCTGACAAGGTAGCAATTATTTGTTTAAAGGGAGAATTCTAAAGACTGCAGATTTTCACTGCCATCTCCTCTGCTCTAGAAGACCAAAGACCAAATCATTTGCTTCTAGATAAAAAATAAAATAAAACAAGAAAGTACTAAATACAAATCATCAAGAGAACATATGAATTAATTGTAATTTTCAGAATTTATCACCATAAAAAAAAAAAGAAATTCATTTAAGTTGCACTTTGTGTAGCTTTCTGTATCTGCTCTGGACAGGCTGAACTGCCTGTGAATAGAGCTAGATTCAGACTTTCTGAGGAAGTTTCTGATGTTTAGTAATTGCCATTAGGGTAAATTTGGTTAAAATACCAGATACAGTTGCACCAAAAATATCTTTATGAAAGCCATCACCTTGTAAAATAAATATATACAAATAAGAATTGTTGAGCATTAAAGTGTGTTGCCCAGGGTAGCTAAGAGTCCCCATGACTGTTTTGATGAGCCAACAGAGATTATTTTGTCATGTTTGGGCCTAAACCTGCCAGAAGACATAAAATAGACATTAGGAATGTCCTGGAGGAAAGAGCATGGGGCTATGGAGCCAGACTCTAAGCTTTGCCATGGTTTTCTATATGTGCAACATATCTACATTTTTCTACTATAAAATGAATATTTTAAAGGTGCTACCTCACAGTACAGTCTAGATCCAAAGCGAGGGAAATCAATATAAATGGCATAGCACAGTGATCTTTACATGGTGGTCCACAATCACCCGTCTGGGGATGTCACAATGGAACCTCATTCGTTTGGGCACTGCTACTTGAAAATGTATTCACTAACTGCTCTGTTTCATAGGCATCTCTCATGACACGTGTAACCTGCTAATTGATAACACACATAACTGCTATTGAAAATTGAAAATCCTAATCAAAGAACAATTGTTCATGTTCATGTTGACAGTTCATTAACAGGTGAGGGTGGAAATTGTCTCCTTTATCATTAAAAGCCTAATGCAATGCTGAGAAGTTACAAAGGAAAACATCTCATGGATTTAAATGAACAAACTCCACTTGGAGAACACTTGGCACTTATGTGCATGCAGTGGCTCTTACATCGTGACTGATACTTTTCTCTCTGAAAGCCAGAGAAAATCTTGACTTTCCTACCCTTGAAGGGCTTTTTATATTTTGAAGCAAAGCAAAAGTTATGAGTGAGAGTTGAACAATTCTATACTTCCTCCTATTGTTCAGAAATGCCTTTCCTCGTGGGGAAATAGGACTGCTTTGATTTTTTTGATATAACAAATTTCCCACAGGGCAAATCCGAAATGATATGTTATGAAATTCCATGCTTGGTAAACTCCATCCAGAAATAATGCAGCTGACAAATTACTTGCAAGTTCAGTCGCTTCATAACAAAGAACAAAGGAATAAGTGATTCTCTCTCCCCTTCCATTTCAATCTACCAGCTTCTCCCAACCAATTAATAGCAATCAATCCTGTAATTAGCCAACATCTGCCGGGCACCTGCTTCTACTAGATGCTGGGTTAGATATTTCCAGGGATGGGGGAAAGGCCACGTGGGATGCACAATTTAACTGGAGAGCAAATTGTACCTAGTAGAGGTGGCTGGCAGGGATGGAGAGTGACCAGCTCTTTGGATACAGGCTCTCCTTCTGGGCATCAAGAAGATGTTCCAGAATTGGACTCTAGGGTTCGTACATTTGATCCTAAAGGCTGTGAATTCTATGCTTCAAAATGACTAGATGCTGAATTTTACATTGTATCAATTTTGTAGCTGATATAAAATAGTAATTAAGTCCAAAGTATATACTTGAAAATAATTTCTAGGGAACTGGACATGTTCAGGATGGGTGGTTCACCATGCAAGCTATTACCCAAGGGAACTCAGCTCTTTCTGGAAGACTTTAAACTGAAATAGCCACAGGGAATGAGCAGGTGATATAAATAATTTGAAAAGTGAAGCAGTCAGGTGTGAAATTTAAACATGATTTGTTTGTTCACGGGATACATAGGGAAATTTGTTTTTTTACAAAAGTAGTGGACGATTTTCCCTTTCTCTTAACAAAGAAGCTTTCTCTGTGTAGCTTCCACCTTCCCACCAATGGTACAGATGTAGATGCCAAGAAATCCACTAGGAGTGCAAGGACAACAGACAATTGAAACATTGATCTCATGTCAGGGACAACAGGAAGGGCAGGGACGGTGGACAGCCTCCAGAGAGAGGCTCCATCAAGTATGTCAGAAACAGGCTCATTGGTTGAAAGCTTCAAGTTGTAATGATATTTCCCAAACTTGAACATATACAGTGTTGAAAAGCAACACTGACAATATGTTCAGCAATTCAAGAATGGGATGTGGGGTCATCAGGCAATGTATAGCAGGCACACACTCACACACTCACACTTGGTGGACTAGGCAAGCTCCAACAAGCTCCAACAAGCAATCCCCAACAACTTCACACATACACCTACATACATACATACATGCATACACACTCACACTTGGTGCACTAGGCAAGCTCCAACAAGGTCCCCAACAACTTCACACCTACATACACACACACACACACACACACACACACACACACACACACACACACACACACACACATATATATATATATATATATATATATATATATATATATATATACTCACAGATTGAGTGGGTGGAGCAAAGGTCCAACCACTTCACATACATACACAGACACATGTTTTTGGTGGATGGAGAAAATCCAATGAGTTGGTTCCAACCACTTTACATACATACATATGTATACACTTACATATTGTGTGGACGGAGCAAACGCCAATGAGTAGGCTCCAGCAACTTTAATTTGTCTCCCACAATGTATATATCCCAGCAAAATCTTTCAAGCAGTATAGAAAATACAATGGGATTACATTCTATATTTCTTTTAGTGAATGATTTTGAAAAAACATTTCATAGCACATGTAAATAAAACACATTTGTTAGAGTCCAGGAGTCACCTCATAAACCACAGGAACACTGATCTCAAACAGATAGTTATTGAGCATTTGCCCCAGGACTGATCAATCAGGGCTATAGACCAGACTCAAGATCTGGCTGTGACACTGAGTCCAGATCCTGCAGGGCTTTTAAGCCTGAAATCTACAAACACCTGTGCCATCCGGATCAGAGATGGGAACTTCCTTAAGGACTTGTCTTTGTTGTACACTTATCCTGCTTCAGTTGATTGGGGTATGCAGCTGTGACAGGAGACTCACCTAGCCTAACATTCATGTCTTAACTTCCCAATCAAAATGTCAGTTACCCATGTGCATGGCTCTTTCTGTCAAGCAGGATGTAAGTTCCCAGAGAGAGCTTGGGAACTTAAACTTAGTCTATCCCTACTCAAATTGAAAGTCTTATTCCAAATAGCTTCTTATATTGGTGCAGGTGTCTCTCTTATGTTGGGGTCCAACTCAGGGGCAACTTATAAAAGCAAAAACCAAAAAAGCTTAGACATAGGTGCAGGAAGTGTTACCTGGCAGTAGATTCGGGTCCAAGCTTGTTATGGTTAACTATACAAAGCTGTTCTAATTGACTTCTACTGAGAATGGTTTTCAAGAACACCAAAGCACAGAACATCCTAGTAACAGCAGCAACAGCACATGAGAAAGTTTCCTTATGACATTAGTAACAACACAAAATCGCAGGATAGAGAGGTAACAGTTACCTAGGCCTTAACATTTTATCTAGGCCTTAACAAAATTATTCCCAAGAACCCACATACATTCATAAATCAGCAACTTGTTATAAATGAATGAAGTGTGAGCAAACAATGAAATTTTCTAAGCCAGTTTCTCCTACTGGCAGGCAGCAACTTCCAGTTACAAAGAAATGATCAATTATTTTCTTATGTATCTTAAAAAGTAATATAAAATATAAAAAAATATGTCCTCAGATTTGTCATTTACTCATTGGCGATTTTTATTAAATCATATCAGGAAGATGAGGGCAAGGATGGATACAAGAAATTAAGTATCGCCTAAATCACCAGCCTCAGTAGGAGTCATATCAGCCAATGCTAGTTAGACTTGTTCCATAAAAAGTCTCTAGCTCAATTAATAAGAATTTTTCTGAACTTCAAATTGTTCCCTAAGATTTTCTGTGTCAAAGCCACTAACAAAAGTATCTTAACCTAGCTTCACTAACAATTTGTGTTTCCAAGTGTTTTCTTAGTGTGGTGGTCATTGCCGACAATCTAAAGTTCTGAGTTCCTTCCTAGAATGGTGACTGAATCATTGATCTGCCCCGGCAGCAATGCCTGAAAGAGATTAAGCACTATTATTGTGAGTGCCAATGACACTGCCCAGTGAGGGGCTGAAAGCCCCTTAGAGTTTTCCTACCAGTCTTAGATTAAGAGAGGTGTGAAGGCAGCAAGCAAAGCAAAACTCCACAATAGCACAGTCTTCAAGACATGTAGTCCTCAGGGCTCTGCCAGTCCCAAGGCACACCCATCTTGCTTGTGCTAACCAGTGGGCCACATTCCGTGAGTTCTAAAGCTGCTTGTTGCTCCTCCTGAATGGCCTTTGACAATACAGGGAAAATCCTATTAAAAGTCCAACAGTCTTGGAAGGAGATGTAACACTCAGCAAACACTATTTTGGTTGGGGAGAGAGGATACAGGGTGGGGTTCTTTAGGGAGACTCATGGGAAGAGTTGCAGTTGGGGGGGTAGCCTTTGAGTCATTTAGCAGATGTGGAGGGGGCACACTTGGTAGAGGTGGAAGGCTAGATGTGTAGGTGCAGGTCTGAAAGCTAGGGGAAGTCTAAGAGTAGGGTATGAATGCCCAGCTAGGCAACTTGAATTTTACTCAACAGAGAGTGAAGAATTCTGGTAGCCTGTGCAAACTCCAGAAAACTCAGGTACCCTCTTCCTTATCAGGATACTAGAGTCTTTAAGTCTAAGGGCAGAGAGAAGACTTTCTGTGTGGGGACCAACATTCATCAACACTATAAGATTGCACAGGTTCTGAATCCTGCCATCTGGTTAAGCCTGGCTGACAAGAGAAACTCAGAGCCTGAAAGACCTGCCTATTCTGTTGTCTATTTATAGCAACATTAGCCTTGGGCCCAGTTCCTGTTCCAGCTTCTGGCTGCTTTCTTTGGCCATTCTTCAGGGAAGTGGGTCACAGCCTCATCCCCTCCCACTCCTAAAGTCTGTCTCATGGTTGGGTTCCCAATATGGGACTAGCTAAAATGACAGTTGGTCCTGCTGCTTTGAAGTCCTTACTTCTGGCCCAATTGTCACCTGCCTGACGGAGGGATGACCTTTCCCCCACAGTGCTGGTTCATCCAATTCCCAGGAACATTGAAGATGAAGCTCTGTAGTCACAATCCAAATGAAGAAAGAGGCCACTTGAACTGGAAAAGGCAGCAAGAACGTAAACTATTGACAGCTAGGAATGAAATGGTTCACTAAATTACGGTTTGGGGTGTTATGGGGGGAATAGGGGCACAATGAAGATTTTTCTTTCAAATTTAAAAGGTTAGAGAGCCCAAACAGTGCTAAGACTTCCTTCCTAGGGTGAATAAAAAGATTTTTAAAAAACTACTATAATAAAGAGATTTACTATATGGTATAAATGTTAACACATAAGAGAAAATTTAATATCATCCACAAAATTGAATAAATTCACTGGATAAAGGGACTGAGAAAGAGATTGCTCGGTACTCAATATTGGAGTCGTGATTTTTATTGCTAATACAGGATAATCACAGTGGGGCACTGTGACATTTCAGTTCTCCTCATGGCAGAGTAACAGCCTAGAGCCAGCCACCTTCAGTGAGCCGCATGCTTTTGGCCTCATGGCCCTGCTTGCTTCCCTGAGTGTGGGAGTGTAGTGGCTATTTCTGATTGTCAACTTGACTATATCTAGAGTGAATTACAATCCAGAATTAGAAGGCTCACCTGTGATCTAGATCTTGAGTTTGGAAGACACAAGTTTCAGGTGTGGTGGTACGCACACCTCTGATCTGGGCCACACCTGCTGCTGGAGATCTACATAAGGACATTGGAAGGAGGAAGATTCAATCTTCTTCACCTGCGAGCCTTGTGGGACTAAGCGACTGCTAGATCCGCGGCTTTTCATTCACAGCTGCTGCCGACCATTGTTGGGGAGTTTGACTACAGACTGTAAGTCATTAACAAATTCCCTTACTATAGAGAGACTACCTATAAGTTCTGTGACTTGAGAGAACCCTGACTAATACAGGGAGTCTGGAAAGATTCCAAGCTTTTCTGTGCTTTGTTCCAAGGACTTTTAAGGAACAGGATAAAGAACCATACCAGCAAGCCAGACCTGTGTCACTTGCCACAAGGGTTTGTGATGTCTCTGCCTACCAGTGGAGTCCTTCCAGATAGTCAGCTGCTCTTCCAGCTGTACAGAAGCCTCAGCAAATAGTTGAACTTAAATCATGTCTGAGTACGACTGTCATGGGTTTTAGAAAGGACAGGAGTTGTTCTTTCTAGGTCAGGTCCGGAACACCCCAAGGCAGGAGTGTGTTGGCTGGGACATGTGATCTTCTGGGTCTGGAGGAGAGCTGCCTCTGCCTGAGACCAGCTGGAAGGAATGAGAAAGGATAACCAGCTCGTCCATGTTTTACTGAGCATGTCCACTGTTCACCTGATAAAGACACATGCAGGTTAAAATTACTAATTACAGATTATGCAGCGTAAGGGGCAGGTGTGCAGGGCAAGGAGCTAAAACGGTAACCTAATTTGTCAGGGAATCTGTCAGACTCCACAGTCAGCTTGTTATGTGACCTTGGTCTACTTCCTTCATCCTGATGAACTGCACATCCTCGGCAGTGAGTCGGAAACAATTTCCGGGGTTTTGGAAGACTGTTTTCGAGGCTTCTTTGACTGACGCCTGACTTCTGATGATGATGGTGTGTATGGGTGTGAGGGTAAGGTTTTCTGAGAACAAGCTATTAGGTCCAGATACCAAGACACTGAGATGTAATAATCAGAAAGTCCAAGGAATTGCCAGAAGAGTGAAGGCTCCAGTGTTTGTAAGTTAGGCCTCGGTTTTGAACATGCTTGGACACAGATATGAATGGCTTTTCACAGAGAGGCTTCACCTTTGTGTTTCAAATGGACACAGAAGTCTGGGGTACATGATAGGTTCCCATTTCCCACAGATCTAAACAACTCAATGACACAATACTAAAGGCTGTGAAGTTGACCTCTTTGTGTCCCCATTGTTTGAACTCTGTGCTTTATGATAGATTTAGGCTGTTGGTCACTGAAAAACAGTTTAATTTTCATGACTATATTGTTTGGTTTGCTGACATCCTTAAGTCCATGTAATCACCTTCGAATTATTTAAATTTAATGAAAGTGGTGTGAATTAATAATTACTCATTACCCTAGAACTGATCATTTAACTGCAACAAAATCATAGTTCCCGTCTTCAGGAACCTAGAAAGGCAGAGAAGTCTGTAGGTGGCTAATGGATACTCTCCCTCGGCCACTTCCCAGCCAACCATGGGAAGGTTTAAACAAATCATTCATCCATTTTCAGCTTTCATTTCCTTATCTGAAAACTAGACAAATTAACGGCGACTGTTCGTGGACTAGGTGAGTTTTAAAATGTTCCAAGGGCTCTCAATACTCTCTGTGATGGGGTAAGCACCAGACCACACAAACGCCAGTGTGTGGCCACTAATGCTGCTGTCCTCACACGTTCCAGCTTGTTTGGCCCCTTCGCCCACATTTTCCCATGTGAGAGTCCTGATAATGCTGTAAGACAGGCAAAGCAACTACCATAAATTATGAAAGAAGCCACCATTTGCTGCTGGTGACAGATCTAGTATGTCAGGCCAGCAAGGTAGCTTGGTGCATAAAAGAGCCTGCCACCAAGCCAATGCCCTGAGTTCAATCCCCAGACCCACACAGTAGGAAAGAACAGATTCTTGCTTACTGTCCTCTGTTCTCCACACATATGCTACATACACACTCTGACATACAAACATGATCACATACAATATAAAAAACAATAAGTAAATAAACAAACATGTGAAAACAATGAAGATTTTTTAAAAATCTAGCATGTTAACAGTGTACTTGGGCCAGTAAGCCTCCCGACTCTCACCATATCACAGCCCCCTCGCCATGCGGGGGAGAGAGTGTTATCATAGGTGCAGGTCTCCTAGACACGCTCTCCTGAGTGACCACAGATGCCCAGGATCCCACAGTATAAGGAACAGAAATTCAGAACATTTTGAATTTTGTGATCAGAGATCATGTTACTGTTCCCAACTCACACAGCAGCATCTGGGTGACCTAATGCCCAGATAAAGAAGTTACATCTGATAAAGGGGGATGGGAGCCCCTATCTTGGTGCTTCAAGTTCTACCTTTTCCCAAACACGCTCACATGTAAAAGAAGCGCTGGCTGAAATGACCATACAACTGAAACTTGTCCCAGCTTTGTCCCAAATATCAGAATTATTTTCCTCCAACAGTCTCACATCTCCAGTGTGTTTTTGGAATCTTCTGAAATGATGCCCGTCCCCATTAGTTCTAGAACAATAACACCGGCACCTAGAAAATAGCAAGCAAAGAGCTCTAATAATTAAGTAATGACATCAATCAGAGGGTGCCTGTCCTGCTCTGGTCTGGGTCCATCCAGTTGTAGGAACTGCACCGATATTAGAAAAATCAGCTCTGTCCACACCACCTGGCATTGCCTACAGATAAGTTTCTACTCTAAGAGAATGGTATGATCACTGTGCAGACATAAAACAATAAAAAAGAAATAGAAACCAAAGGTGGATTGAAATAACTTGTGCTGTTTCCTAGAACTTGAATCTGCTGATTAGCGTCCTGAATCTGGCTGTTACTCAGGTTCTAACGGAGCAGCAGTCAAAATGTAACTTGGGTTTAATCATCCGATCAAATAGCGGGGTCTAAAAATTAGAAATTTTACCTTATATAAATCAGTTATTTTCCCTTCAAGAAAACAAGTATTTTCTTAGTTATTAAAGGGATTTAGACATAGATGCGAAGTAGTAGGCTATTCTTTTCATTTTGGTCCCAGGAGCCAGGCATTCACTGGATTTAATCATTTTGAATCTTTGTGTCTCCTCTGAGATAGGGCCAGATGTGTATTAGAAAAGACTCTCTGTGTTCAGCCCAACACATCCTAAATCAACATTCCCCCCAGTGGACCAGACCAATCTCTGGCTGGCCAATTGGGGCAGTTGCCATAGCAACTGACTGGCAAGCACAGCCAGTAGAATGTGAATGCAAACAATGGAATGATAACATTGTGTGCAGAGCTGCATTCTGAGACTGCTTCAGACAGCCACATCCCGGAAGTGGGGGTTTGCCCAACCCCTCGCCCCCATAGTTCCCACCTTCTTGTACTTCCGCTACTCAATTAAAATGTATTGTTTCCTTTCCCATTCAAAAACTTTACTGCCATAAATGGTACTGGTGAGAAGGAAATCTGACCCCATCAGATAGTTGAAACAGTGTTATAAAGACTGCAGGGTTATTGGATTCAAATACCCAGAGGTTGAAAGAGGTCTACAGTAACTCCTGTGATTCTTTAGCGCCACCTAGTGTCCTGTTAGATACTGCTTAGTCCCATGACAGGGCAGCCACTGAACAGACAGGGAAAAAAAAGGTAAGGATTGTATAGGAACTTCATAGTCCCTCTTTTGGTTGAATATGCACAGGGTCTTTTCTAAATCTTTCATTAAAGAAAGTTAATAACTTTGACAGAATACAGAAATCACAGAAGAATGGAAGTCAATGTCAGTGTTAGAGAAGACTTTAAAAGACTACATGGTGGCCAGACAGAAAATTCTGAGAGTTGTATCTCACTTTTCTCAGAAGAGTCAGCCTTGTAGCTGAGCACAACAGTTCACATCAGGGTGGCCAGGAAACAGAGCAAGGGGTAACTCAGGAATAGCACCCAAGGATACAGCTGCAGTAATGGACTCACACCAACTAAACACCACCTCAACCCCTCACTGCCTAGCAATAATGCCATCCAGGAGTTGATTCATTGGTTAAGCCAGAGTCCACAGCATCTAGTCGTATCTGGAAAAGCAGTCGCAGACACGCCCAGTGTTTTGCTCTTAATCCAGCCAAGTCAACAAAGATGTATGATCACACCAGAGGCAGGAACAAGGAGTCAGTACAAGTGGACTGGCTGGTGAGGGCTCTTAATGATACTATCATTAACTCTTGAATTCCTTTCGAAAAATCTCTCTGCCCTTGCAGACAGCATGAACAAATCAGTAGAGAAAATAAAATGAACATCAGCAATTCCTCTTTATAGCTCTCTGCTCTGGTCAGTGGGTAGCACTTCTTGTCCATCCCGGTTTAAATCACAACCATCTCCCACTGCTGCCTTCGCCCCATCAACATTCCAAACCACAACCGAGTCCAGAAACATGAAATGATGATGGACCTGTTTCTGTGTGTTTCCTCCAGGGTTTGAGTTTTTTGAAACCAGCGCCAAGGATAACATCAACGTGAAGCAAACCTTCGAGCGCCTCGTAGATATCATCTGTGACAAAATGTCAGAGAGCTTGGAGACCGACCCAGCCATCACGGCCGCAAAGCCGAGCATGAGGCTCAAGGAAACCCCTCCTCCACCGCAGCCCAACTGTGGCTGCTAATGTCTCCCACACAGGAGCTCCAAGGGGCTCCAGAGCAGCCAAGAATCAGCATTGATAAATGGTCTATTAGCCTTCATTATACTGCCTAATAATTATTTGAAGGAAGTCTTTGATGTCAGTGGCCCATATATGCATTCGAACCGTGAGCAATTTCCTGTGTTAATATGTGGCAAATTTGCTCTTATATTTGTAAGGATCATTCATCTATAAACACCTGCTACTTGCATGTAACTTATCATTTATTTGTCTTTCCTAATTTTTTTGCAACTTTTTTCTCAATTAAGCTATTGCAGAAAACCCAGACTATAATTTTACTGCGAATAACTTTCCTGCCACGGATTCAAATCGTGCTTCTCACTTGTATGGATGATAACCTAGGGAGTGTGTGTGTGTGTGTATGTGTGCTGTGAGCAGAGAGAGATGTCAGGAAACTTAGTTTTGCCTTTGTCTAAAAAGAAAGTGGAACTTTTGCTCTTGATTGGAGACCCCGTCACAGGTCTGGGCAGTCTGCTATTCGGAAATGTATATGCGTTGCACTTTCATTAATAATATCTGAAGGGTGTGTTGACTTTAAAAAACATTGAGGGGTTGGGTGCAGGGTCACTCAGGAGGCTGAGGCAGGAGGATGATGAGTTAAAACAGCCTGAGCTACAAACCATAAAATTCTATCATGGGATAAAGAAAAGAAAATGAAATTCAGGCCCTTGCAAGTTTTCTTGAACCACACAAACACTTACCGAGGTTTGCATACCCTACTGCAGTGATTCTTGTCAGTGATTCTGCGAATCTCTACATGTGTGAGCGTGATGACTCATGAAGAGATATCTACTTAGTGTCAGCTGCCCAACAAGCACTGTAACCAGAGGTGCTGTGAGCAGGTGTGGAATTCCATGGCCTGAGCGGCCTCCATCCCTTAACGACTTGTTCCACACCACAAAACACCACCATGGCTCTCTGGAACGAGCGCTCGTTCTGAACTAGAAATTGGCTTGAAGCTTTGTTAGTGCCCCTCTTGTAAAAGGTAGGTCAACATCTCAACCACTGCTCCCTGCTTCAACTTCAGTTAAGCTTTCCCACCTATTTAGGAGGCAATTGATAACCTTTCCGTGAGTCCTGCACTGAGGAACAGACCATTTTTATAACCACATTTTTCAGAGGATTTATAATTCTAAAGTATGCCCTCCTTACATAAGTCTCTAAACATGCTCAAGTGAAACAGAAGATTACGGAGCTGAGCGGTCCAGAAAATTGATGAGTCATGGCAGTTGAAGAGAGGGGTGAGACACTTGACCATTCAGTCTTTTCTTATAGGCTTCCCGAAGATCATATAGAAACAATATGCAAGAGCCTGATGATGGTGGTGCTACTTTTAATCCCAGCTTTCAGGAGACAGAGGTGGGCAGATCTCTGAGTTTTGGGCCAAAATGTTCTACAAGGTGAGTTCTAGGATATCAAAGGATACACAGAGAAACCTGCTCTGCTCTAGGAAAAAAGGAGGAGGAGGGGGAGGAGGAGGAGGAAGAGGAAGAGGAGGAGAAGGAGGAGGAGGAGGAAGAGGAGAAAGAGGAAGAGGAGAAGGAGAAGGAGGAAAAAGAAATAATACAGAAAAAACAACTCTTACTCTCTGTGCCAAATGCTGAGAGAAATCTCTCTGCCTTCCAGAAGTATTTGCAACAAGGATCTTATGAAGTCACCAGTTTGAAGGGCAGGACAGTTTCGTTAGGTAGACTGTTTCCTTTCTGGTAGGTGTGTGAAAGATCCACCCTTCCCTTCAACAACAGAGAAATATCACCTGGAAGTTTTTAGCACAAGCATGTTGGGCAAGGCTGCTGACAGGATAGTATGTGCATGTTTCTTCTCATAGGTTTAGTTTCAAACTTATAAATTAGTGGTAAGTTTCCACTTTGACACCCAGAGGAGCAAGTGTTAGCTACCAAAGATAAGAAGACACTGATGATTTTTTAAAAATTTAATGACACCCAAATTCAAGAATCATAGAAATTAACAAGAAGGGAAAGAGAAGCAAGGGACAAAAGTAAGATTTCTTTGCAGTAGTATTCATACGATATCCTATTTCTATGACCTGGGTCTCATAATGTGGCCATATCGAATACTATAGCTGTCAAGCTCATTGTTATAATCTAATACAAAAAAAAAAAAAAAAAAAAAAAATGAAGTCAGGAAGCCTGGGCCTCTTTCCTTGCATGCTTACAATGAGTATAAAGGTCTTACTCGGGTACTTTAAATGGCTTCTTCAGAAGAATATTGGCTTGGGTGAATTATAAAATGAGAGCAGGTAAAAGAGAAAGGGAAACAACCATGTTTGCTCATTTGAAAATTCCCCCAAAGAACTGGTTGAAATTGATTGAGTGATGCCAAGTGCCCACATATATGCTCTGTCAAGAACTCCAAAGTTAAGCCCATGCTGTGCTAGTCAGAGGAGAGAGGGGCAAGAGGAGCCCTGATGTCAGCGCCTCAGAGCATTCCATACTTCCTAGTTCCCAAAATCCCATGGAAACACAGTCGTCCCAAATGAAAGTTATGAAATTCCCAACCTGCTAGATATTTCATTCCAAACAATTCAGTGAACATTTCCAGAGAGACTCATCACTCTCGGAAGAGAGAAGAGTTGCTGTTCCTAATATCATCAAGAAACCTTGGTTGTAAAATCAAATTTGGCAAATGGGAACCAGATAATAGAACATCTATAAGCCTTGACCTATATAGTTTAAATCCTGAGGTTTTTTTCAACCTTTGGCCACTACATTACATATGTACAGATACATACTACCCCTCCTGCCAGCATCCTAAGTATGAATAGACCCTTTTGACTAACAACCTGGCTAAATTTTTATCTAAAAAAGATGTTCAAAAACTACATATTTGTCTTTCCAGGTTTTAGACATCATTTCTTGCCTTGGGTGCAATTAGTTAGTCTTTTAAGTATGTCCTCGCCTTCCCCTATGGCCATCTGGATCCCCTGCCCAACCATTATTTTGAGGACTGAACCCTGACTGCTTCCAAAAACACTCCCAAAAACTCTGGTGTTGGTTCATCTCTCTCCTTTCTTAATGCAAGTGGAAGGTGTTTCGTCTACATAGCCATCTTGCAGTATGTATGGATATAGGAGGTTCACAAGGTGTCCTCAGGTCCCCAAAAGGCAAGTTAACCATAAGCATCATATCTATGGGCTCAAAGGAAGAAGTGCTTTGAGTAGTGACTCAGCTTGCTGGTGTTAACCCCTCCAAACAGCATCTACTGCCATCAGGAGCTTCTAATGACGACAAGAAGCAAGAGATGTGTGAAGTCCCCCCCCCCCCCGGGGCCATTTGATATTGCTTGCTGCCAGGTAAATAAGGGCTGAAGATTGTACTGGAAAAGGACATATAATGATGCTTCAGTCATGGTCATAAATGTGAAATATAAATTCTACAGAATTGCAACTGAAGACACCAATGTGCTCAATTAAAAATGGATTTATTTTACTTACTTCATTCCTACCCAAATTCATTTATTCAGCACATTTATCCTTTTTTTTTTTTTTCAGGAGTCAATTTAAGCTTCTAGTTTTAATTACATCTGTGACAACAATAATTTTAAAGTAAAATGCATTCCACTATTAACCGAACTTCCACTAAGCCACATTAACTTCAGAGTGTTGACTTTCGTAGTAGTTCATTAACATGCTTTATCCACTGTGTATCTTAGTACATGGCTAAGTATGCCCTTTAATGTTTTGTTTTGTTGCTGTTGTTGTTGTTTGTGTGGCACTTGTGAGACTGTATTAAACATGTATCCAAACTCTATGGAGCTTCTCCAAGCCAAGACAGAAGCTACATGTGAAAAGCAGGGACATGAATGATCTTAAAGACGTGACCAAAACTGTTCTAGGCCGCAATGCTAATGTCTGCTGCTAATCGTCATCGTAATTGGGGAATGTTCAATCAGCTATCCTGTGGTGTGATGTGCTTGCCGGCTAGCCCATCTGTCTGGGGAACAGTCTTTGTCTAGATTTTAGTCTTCTTGACAGACCCTGGGACCCTCCTTGGTGTGCACTCTCTGTGTGCTATGTGAGGTTACCCAGAAGGCCTTTCTGCTCACTCCTAATGGTGGTGTGTCCACAGTTCTGCCAGTTAGTGGATGCTACCTACACTTTAGTTGTCTGCCAGTGGAATGGAGAGTCTCCTTTAGGAAGCTAAACTGCTGAATAGTCAAATAAGCTCTAGACTCCTTTATATTTTTATGTGATTTTTTTTTCTAGAAATCAGTTTAGATATAAGCCTATTTTATACCCTGGAGTTTAATTAGGACACTACAGTTTACTGACATATTTACAGTTGAGGACACGCTCATACCCCTGTCCCCACCCCAACACGAACTTGTAAAAACACTCTTTTCAATAAAGAGAAAATCCCCATTGTTGTTTTTTTGCTCTGTGCAGAGACAAGGGGGCATTTTGCTATGTACCATTTGTAATCACATCTTACTTAAAAGTTCAATGCAATGGATTCTTCATGTGGATCTGCTTAGTCCATGGCCATGACTTCTAAAACAGAAAGTGGGCAGAGAAAGGGCATCTTGCATACATTGAAGGTAACAGAAATGAGTCATCTCACAACTGCAGCTGGGGCGCTAGTACTAAGTGTCGTGTAGCTAAGGATGTATGAGGCTTTATCTTTTTGTGGTCCTTTTATACTGCCAGATTTTTAGAAATGATCAAGGATATTCTAAAAGCACTATCCCCACAGAAAGACATCGCCTCACCATTCAGTTCCCCTCAGCAACTGGACTTCCATTACTTGCTGGGATGAGGCTGGGGACTACCTGTCTATTTCATTTGCCCGTGTTCATTTTTGCTTCATTGTGGACAACTGAGAGTTGCTGTGGCTTTTTTTGTGTGTAATGGAAATATCACCATGTTCCTGTCTTTTGTGGCTCAGGATTGCTTAGGTTCATGAATGTTGTTCTCATAGACACATGAGCCGCATGTCAGGGATATGAGCATGACCTGTGTCTTACTAGTGAATCCATACTCCTAGTCGAAGTGAAGTCTAGGGGTTGTCTGCTGTGTCCATATGATGACTTCCATGCAATTTGCATCCTCCCTAGAAAGCATGATGAATGGAAAGTGTCCTGTAACTCCTGTTAATATATTGTTAATGTCAGATGTGACTTGATGCCATTGGACTGTCCAAATGTACAACTACTTAATGGTGTTTGTAGAACTGAAATGTCGTAAATGTTGCATGAAGTATGTTCTAAAAATAGACTTGTTTTCTATTTTTCAACACCTCAGAATTGAGGGTTCATGGGCCAATAAGTGCAATATTTAGTGACTTACTCAGTGTATATAAACTAGTGTGAGAGTAACTTAGGAGGAATGTATGAGATGCTTTGATAGTCATGTGCTTATTCAAATGATTTCTTGTAGCAGTATTTGTCTAGTAGTGCAATTTCTACAGTAAACATTTTATTGGCATCATGGGAAACTCCTCTGTGCCTACTTAAAAGTACTTTTTGTTTCCATTTATAAATCAAACATTTAGTATCTGAAAACACATGTCCATCTTGACTTTTAGAATTGTGGGTTTTGGTTCTGAGAAAGAATGACTGTGAGTTTGTTTTATAAAAGTATTCACTTCTATAGTTCAGAATTGTCCCTAATATTAAGCAGCTAACTTAGATACCTAAGAAAATATGCATATCCAGAAGTCACCTTTTCTCCTCAGAAAAGTTGATCACATGTTCTGTCTTTGGAGACTCTCCACTCTTGTATTGTATGTATATTTTATTGATACTTCATTTTGTTCTTTGTTTGCAAGCTCAGCAATGTCAGGCTTGGGATCTCTTAGCATTATCTGTGTCTTTTTTAGTTTGTAGATAATGTTATATCCACTTTCAACTCTCAATTGTCCACATTGATGTTAGAAAAGAAAGAAAAAATCAGTAAAACCCTCAATCCATTTTGAAATGCTAATACTCTCTCTCTCTCTCTCTCTCTCTCTCTCTCTCTCTCTCTCTCTCTCACACACACACACACACACACACACACACACACACACACACTATGCTCTGAACTGCACTGTCCTGGAACATCACAAGGTTGTGCTCAGGCTAGCAGTTAGGCTATCAAAAGTTCAACATATTCCTGGATATGAAAGTTAAGTTGGATCACCCCTTTAATCTCCAATTTGCTGTGTCAATTATTAAGGTAAAGCCTCATTTTCATATTGTCCTCATCTTTTTCATGTACTTAGCAAACCATTATTCCTTTAGGAAGTAGGAATGACTGAAATTAATGGAGTGCAGTTGGTTCTAGGTGCCGTTCTACCCATACACAGTAAACATCTGTTCTTTCTATGGCGCCGGACCAGAAGCTGACATATGAAGAGTGCCAATCATATTAAGTGATGTTGGGTTATGAGGTCAATATGTAACTATGTCAGGCTGGAAATTTAACACATCTCCCGAGATCCACTGAAGAAGTGGAGAGAAAATGATGGCTCAAAGACAGAGATAGCAAAGACTTAGTGCCAAATTAAATGGGAAATAAAAGGAGGAGCAGGTAGCTGACCACAGAATAATAATTTAAGAATATAGTTAAATGTTTCATTTGTTGTTATGTGGTTGCTGATTGCCATGTGCTTCACACTGTGCCAATCCAATGTGGAAGGACTATGGCAAAAGGAGATAGTATGATCTTAGTGGTAGATTATGGCAGATACCAGAGCAAAAAGAATGAGACTTATAAGAACTAGAAGAGTCAAGGTTGGCTCCTATGTAAGGGTCAGACATGATCCCAGGAAGAACTGAGTAGTAAGAAGACTGTGCCAACCACACAAATGCAAAAGGCCCCAGGGTGTTCTCTGGGAATGGAAGGAAGAACAAGAGAATTAGCAACTATGGAGACTGAAACCCACAAATTGCCCAGCTTAGCTCTCTGCATTCCGGTCTCCATGGAGGAGGCGAGCTACCACATCATTCATTGCATTCCCCTGAACTAAGCAGCCTCAGCTCAGCCACAAAACACAAGCAGATAATTTAGACATTTGCCAATGAACCAAACCACAAGACATTGCCTAATCCAACATCACCCATCAGATCTGTACTCAGATTTTTCTGTAGCTCTGGGTTTTGTTTAAGGGCATTGGACAATGCACAAAGAAAGACTCTACATTGTACCTGGGTACTTTGGGCTCCTTCTTGTGATGGCACTGTGGAACTCTTCTTGAGATAATATTTAATGCTTTCTTATTGTGATTGTGATATTTAGTTGAAAACTACTGCTGTATAGCAAGTATTGTGACTCTTCCTGTGTCCACAGAAGCTCTTGTCTGAGTTTAAAGCTATAAAGTGTATTCACATTGTGAAATTATTATTATTATTATTATTATTATTATTATTATTATTATTGAAATCAATTGTGTACAAATGGTATGTGCTCTGTTAGGTATTTAGTTTGTGTGTGAATTCTGTATGGAATGTGGTTTTGTTCTCTGAGTTTATCTTGTTTTATTTTTTTGAAGATTACAATAAATATCTAAGAGACTATATTCCTGAAATTCTTAGTCTTAGTCTAATGAATCTCATCTTTTGATGTACAATGTATTATGTTTGGTTTAGGGTGTCTATCTTCTTATAACATTTAATACTCCTCATTAGTAATCCCACACATAACATTGAGAGTCCGAACTGAGGGCAGAGAGTGAATATGTTTTTATTTAGGGCTACTCATATCCAATGTATGAATATGGACCTAAGTACAGGAGTGAGTTCCAATAATTATAATAACTTAAGGTAGATAACATTTTGTCCAACTTGACTGTTCTTGAGTTGCCAAGACCTATATATTATATACTATATGCTATATACTACTATATATTACTATAGGATAAAGACTTGCCAAGGCAAAAACTCACCTCTGCTATCTGAAGACTACATGTTCCTATATCAATGCACAAAGAAAGACTCTACATTGTACCTGGGTACTTTTGGGAGCCTGAAGACCTCATGGCAATTTTAATAATTGTTGCTACAGTCCACAGGGATGGCATGTGGATGGAATGTGTTCTAGTTTGCTTCTCCTACTGTGACAAAAAAAACATGACCAAAAGCAGCATGAAAAGGAAAGATTTATTTCAGTTTATAATTTAGAGTCCATCATAATGGGAATAGGGACAGAAATTCAAGGCATGAACTGAAGCAAAGCCAGGAAGGGATGCTGCTTACTGGCTTGCTCTCATGGCTTGCTTGGCCTGCTTTCTTATACAACCATCTGCCCCAGACCATCTTGCACAGGTGTGGCACGAGCCTCACTCAGATTGGTCTTCCATGGCAATCATTAATCAAGAAAATGCACTGGAGACTTGCAAACATACATTCTGATGGAGACATTTCCTAGATAACACTAGCTTATACGAGAGCAAAGCGCACATCATCTGATCTCCATAAGGTTAATAGGAAGTGGACATCAACTGATTCCAAAAAGTTTCAGACATTCAGAATGCTCCTTAACTGTGAGCCTGGATCATGATGCAATTGCTGGTCCTACTTTATCCATAGCTCGGCAAATGCATCAGTAATGCCTAGATTGTGTAGGGATCTTACGTCATCAGCTGGAGTCACTTCTACAGATCTCCTTCCAGCCAGGCTTTTCAGGGGCCATTTGCAGGACTTCCATACTGAAAACAAATTGACTGGTCACAGGAAGATCCACAAGGTCAAATTAACATCCTGGGCTGAACTAGGTGTGGGAGGGACAAACGAAGGTAACAAAGGTACATAACGTGTATAGCATAGGAGAAACTAAAAGGAAGAATAATCAGAATAAATTGAGGGATTTGCAGTTATATTTTCAAAAAACTTTTACAGGATTCCTTCTCCTGTTAATTGCTTGTCATTTAGGAAACTCTATACATGGTAGAATCCTGTCCCTCAGTGAGCTCATGCAATTGTAAGGAAGAATATGCTCTTAATATTAATTATTATGACTAACTTACCACAGTTTGTAAACTTAATATTCCCTAATACAAACACATAATAGAAACTGAAGTGAACTTCAGAAAACCTCATGTCAACAGAACTTACAAGGATTCCCTTTGAAATATTGTAAAATATTTGTTTTTAGATTCTAATCCAGTGGTTCTCAACCTGTAGGTTGCAACCCCTTTGGAGGTCAAACGACCCTTTCACAGGGGTCACATATCAGATAGTTTATATTATAATTAATAACAGTAGCAAAATTACAGTTATGAAGTAGCAACAAAAATAATTTATGGTTGAGGGTCAACACAACATGAGAAACTTTATTAAAGGATCAGAGCATTAGGAAAGTTGAGAGTCACTGCTCTAGTCCCCTATGTGCCAAGAAACTGATACAGACTCTAATAATGGTAAGAACCCAGAAGGACTGTATATGTCTGGGTCATTCTGACATTTAATTGAACTGAATACAACTGGTTTTAGCAGTGATCCATCTTTACCCTGAAGCCCAGTAATGCTACCCTGGTCTTGACTTTGCTTTAGAAAATGAAGTCATTGCTACCGTGTTTCTTTCTTAATCATACACAGACATAAGGTGTGAAATTGAATAAGTTTATCCCCTGCAAAAGATGCTTACTCATTCTTTCTTTTGTTCCCTATTGGACTGAAAAAGGACATTTTAAATAAAAGCCATGGCTGCACTCTGGCCCTCAAGCTCTTCTGGAAGATGCTCTGTCTCTGGTTGCTTCTTTAACTTCTTACCCCTTAACCAGATAATGCAAGGACTCCTTAGTTGACAGAGGCACTTCTAATCTGTTCTCCCTAACTTATTGTCTTAGTTAGGGTTTAATATTGCTGTGACTAAACACCATGACCAAGACAATGCTTACAGAAGAAAACATTTAATTGGGACTGGCTTACAGTTACAGAGGTTTAGTCCATTATCATCATGGTGAGAAGCATGGTAGCATGCAGTCAGGCATGGTGCTGGGGGATTCTAAATCTTGATCAGCAGGCAGCAAGAGACTGTCCCACTGGGGATGGCTTGAGTATATATGAGATCCCACAGCCTGCCCCAACAGTGACACACTTTGTCCAATAAGGCCACACCTCCTAATAGTGCCAATTCCTATGGGCCAAGCACTCAAACACATGAGTCTGTTGGGGGCCATAGCTACTCAAACCACCACACCTATTGATTACTTTTTTTATTTCCTACCTCAAACCCCCAATCTACTTGGCTTGTTTGGTTTTTTTTGTTTTGTTTTGTTGTGGTTTTTTTTTTGTATTTGATTTTTGAATATTTTTATTCTTCTTTTTGTCTTTTATTGGATATTTTATTTACACTTCAAATATTATCCCCTTTCCAGGTCTCCCCTTCCGAACCCCCTACCTCATCCCCCTTCCAACTGCCTCTATGAGTGTGCTCCACCATCCACCCACCCCGTCCTGATTTCTCCTTCTTCCGCTTTTCCTTTTTTTTTTTTTTTTTTATTTACAGTTCAAATGTTTTTCGCTTTCCATGTCTCCCCTTTGGAAACCCCCTATCCCATCCCCCCTCAACCTGCCTCTATGAGGGTATTAACCCACCCACCCACCCATTCCCATCTTCCCTCCCTGGCATTCCCCTATACTGGGGCCTCTAACACCCTCAGGCCCAAGGGCCTCTCCTCCCACTGATGGCCAACAAGGCTCTCCTCTGCCACATATGTGGCCAGCACCATGGGTCCCTCCATAAGAATTCTTTGGTTGGTGGTCCAGTCTCCAGAAGTACCTGGGGGCCCGGCCAGTTGACTCTGTTGCTCCCTCCCCATAGGGCTGCAAACTCCCTCAGCTCCTTCAGTCCCTTCTCCAACTCCTCCCTCTGGGACCCCATGGTCAGCCCAATAGTTGCTGTGAATTGAATCATGGGTGTTCTAAACTTTTGAGCTAATATCCACTTATCGGTGACTACATACCATGTTTGTTCTTTTCTGACTGAGTTACCTCACTCAAGATGATATTTTCAAGTTATATCCATTTGCCAGAGAATTTCATGAAGTCATTGTTTTTAATAGCTGAGTAGTATTCCATTGTGTAAATGTACCACATTTTCTGTATCCATTCCTCTGCTGAGGAACATCTGGGTTGTTTCCAGCTTCTGGCTATTAAAAATAAGGCTGCTATGAACATAGTGGAGCATGTGTCCTTATTAGATGTTGGAGAATCTTCTGGGTATATGCCCAGAAGTGGTATAGCTGGGTCCTCAGAAAGTATTATGTCCAATTTTCTGAGGGTTCACCAAACTGATTTCCAGAATGGTTGTACCAGCTTGCAATCCCACCAGCAATGGAGGAGTGTTCCTTTCTCCACATCCTCACCAGCATCTGCTGTCACCTGAGTTTTTGATCTTAGCCATTCTGACTGGTGTGAGGTAGAATCTCAGGGTTGTTTTGATTTGCATTTCTTTAGGTGCTTCTCGCCCCTATGAATTTCCTCAGTTGAGAATTCTCTGTTTAGCTCTGTTCCCCATTTTTTGATAGGATTATTTGGTTCTCTGGAGTCTACCTTCTTAAGTTCTTTGTATATATTGGATATTAGCCCTCTATAGGATGTAGGATTGGTAAATATCTTTTCCCAATCTGTTGATTGCTGTTTTGTCCTATTGACAGTGTCTTTGCTTTACAGAAGCTTTGCAATTTATGAGGTTCCATTTGTTGATTCTTGATCTTAGAGCATAAGCCATTGGTGTTCTGTTCAGGAACTTTCTCCCTGTACCCACGTGCTCGAGACTTTTCCCCACTTTCTCTTCTGTTAGATTCAGTGTATCTGGTTTTATGTGGAGGTTCTTAATCCACTTGGACTTGAACTTTGTACAGGGAGATAGGAATGGATCAATTTGCATTCTTCTACATGTTGACCGCCAGTTGAACCAGCAACATTTGTTGAAAATGCTGTCTTTTTTCCACTGGGTGGTTTTAGCTCCTTTGTTGAAAATCAAGTGACCATAGGTGTGTGGGTTCATTTCTGGGTCTTCAATTCTATTCCATTGATCTACCAGCCTGTCCCTGTACCAATACCATGCAGTTTTTATCACTACTGCTCTGTAGTACAGTCTGAGGTCAGAGAAGCCGATTCCCCCAGAAATTCTTTTGTTGTTGAGAATAGCTTTTGCTATCCTGGGTTTTTTTGTTGTTCCAAATGAATTTGAGAATTGCTCTTTCTAAGTCTATGAAGAATTGAGTTGGAATTTTGATGGGTATTGCATTGAATCTGTAGATTGCTTTCGGCAAGATGGCCATTTTTACTATGTTAATCCTGCCAATCTATGAGCAAGGGAGATCTTTCCATCTTCTGAGGTCTTCTTCGATTTCTTTCTTCAGAGACTTGAAGTTCTTGTCATACAGATCTTTCACTTGTTTGGTTAGAGTCACACCAAGATACTTTATATTGTTTGTGACAATTGTGAAGGGTATCATTTCCCTAATTTCTTTCTCAGCCTCTTTATCCTTCAAGT
>CM052716.1:40303372-40325452 GCA_028551405.1 Uromys caudimaculatus
CGCCTTTTCTTGTCTAATTGCTCTAGCTACAACTTCAAGTACTATATTAAATAGATAGGGAGAGAGTGGACAGCCTTGTCTAGTCCCTGATTTTAGTGGGAATGCTTCAAGTTTCTCTCCATTTAGTTTGATGTTGGCTACTGGTTTGCTGTATATTGCTTTTACTATGTTTAGGTATGGTCCTTGAATTCCTGATCTTTCCAGGACTTTTATCATGAAGGGATGTTGAATTTTGTCAAATGCTTTTTCAGAATCTAATGAAATGACCATGTCGTTTTTTTCTTTGAGTTTGTTTTTGTAGTGGATTACATTGATGGATTTCTGGGTATTGAACCATCCCTGCATCCTTGGGATAAAGCCTACTTGATTGTGATGAATGATCATTTTGATGTGTTCTTGGATTCGGTTTGCGAGAATTTTATTGAGTATCTTTGCATCAATATTCATAAGGGAAATTGGTCTGAAGTTTTCTTTCTTTGTTAGGTCTTTGTGAGGTTTTGGAATAACCTGTGACCTCATAGAATGAATTGGGTAGTGTTCCTTCTGTTTCTATTTTGTGGAATAGTTTGAAGAATATTGTATTAAGTCTTTGAAAGTCTGATAGAATTCTGCACTAAACCCATCTGGTCCTGGGATTTTTCAGTTGGGAGACTTTTAATGACTGCTTCTATTTCTTTAGGCGTTGTGGGGCTATTTATTTGATCCTGACTTAGCTTTGGAATTTGGTATTTGTCTAGAAAATTGTCCATTTCATCCAGATTTTCCAATTTTGTTGAGTAAAGGCTTTTGTAGTAGGATCTGATGATTTTTTTAAAATTCTGTTGTTTTATCTCCCTTTTCATTTCTGATTTTGTTAATTTGAATACTGTCTCTGTGCCCTCTGGCTAGTCTGGCTAAGGGTTTATCTATCTTGTTGATTTTCTCAAAGAAGCAGCTCATGGTTTTGTTGATTCTTTGTATACTTCTTTTTGTTTGTACTTGATTGATTTCAGCCCTGAGTTTGATTATTTCTTGCTTTCTACTCCTCTTGGGTGTATTAGCTTATTTTGTTCTAGAGCTTTCCAGTGTGCTGTGAAGCTGCTAGTGTATGCTCTCTCCATTTTCTTTTGGAGGCACTCAGAGCTATGAGTTTTCTTCTTAACACTGCTTTCATTGTGTCCCATAAGTTTGGGCATGTTGTACTTTCATTTTCATTAAATTCTAGGAAGTCTTTAATTTCTTTCTTTCTTTCTTCTTGACCAAGTTATCGTTGAGTAGAGCATTGTTCAGTTTCCATGTGTATGTGGGCTTTCTGTTGTTTTTGTTGCCATTGAAGACCAGCCTTAAACCGAAGTGATCTGATAGGAGCCATAGGATTATTTCAATCTTATATCTGTTGAGATTTGTTTGTGACCAATTACATGGTCAATTTTGGAGAAGGTACAATGAGGTGCTGAGAAGAAGGTATATTCTTTTGATTTAGGATGAAATGTTCTATAGATATCTGTTAAATCCATTTGGTCCATAACTTCTGTTAGTTTCACTGTGTCTCTGTTTAGTTTGTGTTTCCAAGATCTGTCCATTGATGACAATGGGGTGTTGAACTCTCCCACTATTATTGTGTGAGGTGCAATGTGTGCTCTGAGCTTTAGTAAAGTTTTTTTTATGAATGTGGGTGCCCTTGCATTTGGAGCATAGATGTTCAGAATTAAGAGTTCTTCTTGGTAGATTTTTTTCCTTTGATGAGTATGAAGATGTCCTTCCTTATCTTTTTTGATGACTTTTGGTTGAAAGTTGATTTTATCCGATTTTAGAATGGCTACTCCTGCCTGTTTCTTGGGACCATTTGCCTGGAAAATTGTTTTCCAGCCCTTTACTCTGAGGTACTGCTTGACTTTAACACTGAGGTGCATTTTCTGTATGCAGCAAAATGCTGAGTCCTGTTTATGTATCCAGTTTGTTAGTCTATCTCTTTTTTTAAAAAAAGATTTATTTATTTTTTATTTATATGATTACGCTGCAGCTGTCTTCAGACACACTAGAAGAGTGCATCTGATCCCATTACAGATGGTTGTGAGCCACCTTGTGGTTGCTGGGAATTGAACTCAGGACCTCTGGAAGAGCAGTCAGTGCTCTTAAAGGCTGAGCCATCTCTCCAGCCCCAGTCTATCTCTTTTTATTGGGGGATTGGGTCCATTGATGTTAAGATATATTAAAGAATAGTGATTGTTGCTTCCTGTTATTTTGGATGTTATGTTTGTGTGGCTATCTTCTTTTGGGTTTGTTGAAAGATTACTTTCTTGCTTTTTCTAGGGTATAGTTTCCCTCCTTGTGTTGACGTTTTTCATCTATTATCCTTTCTGGACTGTGTTTGTGGAAAGATATTGTGTAAATTTGGTTTTGTCATGGAATATCTTGGTTTCCCCATCTATGGTAATTGAGAGTTTTGCTGGGTATAGCAGCCTGGGCTGACACTTTTGTTCTCTTAGGATCTGTATGAGTTCTGCCCAGGATCTTCTAGCTTTCATAGTCTCTGGTGAGAAGTCTGGTGTAATTCTGATAGGTCTGTCTTTATATGTGACTTGACCTTTTTCCCTTACTGCTTTTAATATTCTTTCCTTGTTTTGTGTATTTGGTGTTTTGACTATAATGTGATGGGAGGAATTTCTTTTCTGGTCCAATCTATTTGGAGTTCTATAGACTTCTTAAATGTTTATGTTCATCTCATTCTTTAGTAGAGAAGTTTTCTTCAATAATTTGGAAGATATTTACTGGCCCTTTAAGTTTGGAATCTTCACTCTCTTCTATACCTATTATACTTAGGTTTGGTCTTCTCATTGTGTTCTGGATTTCCTGGATGTTTTGTGTTAGGAGCTTTTTGCATTTGCAGTTTCTTTGACTGTTGTATCAATGTTTTCTATGGTATCTTCTGCACCTGAGATTCTCTCTTCTCTCTTGTATTCTGTTGGTTATGCTTGCATCTATGACTCCTGATCTCTTTCCTAGGGTTTCTATCTCCAGGGTTGTCTCCCTCTGTGATTTCTTTATTGTTTCTATTTCCACTTTTAGATCTTGGATGGTTTTGTTCATTTCCTTTGCCTGTTTGATTGTGTTTTCCTGTATTTCCTCTTTAAGGGCTTCTAGCTGTTTACCTGTGTTCTCTTGTATTTCCTTAAGGGGGTTATTTATGTCCTTCTTAAAGTCTTCTATCATCATCATGAGAAGTGATTTTTAAATCTGAGTCTTGCTTTTCTGGTGTGTTGGGATATCCAGGGCTCACTGTGGTGGGAGAACTGGGTTCTGATAGTGCCAAGTAGCCTTGGTTTCTGTTCCTTATGTTCTTGCCCTTGCCTTTCGCCATCTGGTTATCTCTGGTGTTAGCTGGCCTTGCTCTCTCTGACTGTGACTTGTCCCTCTTGCAAGCCTTTGTGTCAGTACTCCTTGGAGACCACCTCTCTCTGAGAGGAATTTGGGTTTGGAGAACTATGGTAGGTACAAGTTCAGCTCTGGGGTACAGACAAAAACCAGAAGGATCTAGTCCCCAGCTGTTCCTTGGCTCCTGTGTCCTGATGGCTCTGCGAGGGTCCCTGTTGATCGAGGAATTTGAACAGAAGTGGTGGTCTTCCTGTGCTTGAAGGTTTGTCGGCACTCCTGGGAGACCAGCTCTCTCCTAACACTGAGTTGGAGTCTTGTGTCACAGGATCAGCTCCCTGGTCGCAGAAGGAAACGGAAAGGCCACTCCTCAGTCCCTGTGTCTGAGGGTTCTGGGTAGGTCCCGTGTAGCAGAGGTGCTGGCCTTACCCCTCCCCCCCCCCCACAGGCTTGTCCACACTCCTGGGAAAGTAGCTCTTTCCCTGTGCTATTTGGGTATGGAGCTGCATGGAACAGACCACAGGCATAAACCGGAAGGCTCCTGTCCCAGGCTGTTCCCCAGTCCCTGTGTCCTGGCAGGTCCCGCCTAGCAGTGGTGCTATCTTACCTCCACTCATGGGCTTGTCCACACTCCTGGAATGCTAGCTTTTGCATGGCGATATTTGGTTTTGGAACTCTGGGCACAGACTGAGGTCCCAGGCTGCAGAAGGAAACCGGAAGGCTCCTGTGCCAGGCTGCTAGTATGTCCCTGTGTCCTGGGGTTTCAAGGCAGGTCCCTCTGAGCAGAGGTGATGGCCTTACCCTCAATCACAGGCTCGTCCACACTCCTGGGAGGGTAGCTCTTTCCCTGCACTATTTCCCCAATCTAATTGGTAATCTGTAAATCCCCAAGAGTTAAAGTTTCATCCTCTATTTTAAGGTGCTCCTTCTTAAAGCCAGCTTCTGTTGATTAAGCAATAGTTATAAAAATATAGAGAGTGTGAGTATTAGAGGAAAATCTGTATTAACATTGCAAAGCAATATCCTCCTAAACAGAGATTATAATCTAATTTGATAGTTTTGGTGGGATATTTAAACAGAAGCTCCAGTGTTCATGATGACAACCACAGCTTTCCAAATGGAGCTAATGAGATTAACAGGAGTGTTGCAAGTGGGAGAAGAGTTGTCTGCGAACTAGGGTACACTATATTTGTAAGTAACTAAGAAAGGCAAACTCACAAGAAGACTCAAAAAGGGAATGGTGCTCTGATTGGAAGATAGTTTTCTCCCCCTTAACTCATGTTGAAATCCAGTGTTCATTGTGAGATGCTAACAGCATAGAAACCTAACCTAGTATCTTCAGAGGTGGAATTTGGAGGTGACGATGGCTGAATAAAGACAATAATGTGTAGCCAGTGGTTGAATACTAGTGGCTTTATGAAAAGAGATGAAAGATGTATGAAATCCCTGCTTCTTGACATTTGATGATTTTTGTCATCCTGGGACTCTGGCAATAAACAATCATCAGATATGGGTTCTCGATGGTGAACTCAAATGCACCTCTTCATAACTTGTCCAGTCTGTGGTATTGTCCCATTCGCAACAGGAAAATGGCTGAGACAAATGACCAAAGAACTGGATGGGACTCAAGTAGAGTGGCACAAAAGAACCCAAGAGATGTGAAAGCTTTGAGGACTGTCAAGATTTCTCAATGGCCAAAGATCCTCGCTACTAAGCCTGAGAGTCTAAGCTCAACCCCTATGAGAAAGGAGAGAATCACTCGGCACTAGCTGTCCTCTGACTTTCATTCGCATGATACGGTATGTGTCCCCTCCCACACACACACACTATACAAAAAAGAAAAAATAAACAGGAGAGGTAAAAGCTTTGTAAAGGAAGTGATCTACATTTTCATTTAATAAAAAGTGAAAACAAACTTGCCAATCAGGTAGGCATGGTGGTACACACCTTAAGTTTCAGCACTCTGGAGGCAGAGCCATGTAGATCAAGGCTAGGCTGGTCTACCATAGCAAATCCCATGCTACCCTGTGCTACAAACAAAGTTCTGTTTTTTTAAAAAAGAGAAAGCCAATCAACTTGAGAAGAGCGGTTTTAGGATACAGTAGGGTAGGGGGAGACAGACTGCATAAAATGGGAGAGTAGATTGGACAGAGAGAGCCACAGAACTACTTGAAATGGATATTAAATGGCCCTGAGAAATATACACGGAGAAAGCCTGGTCCCAGATGGTCAATCTGTTAAGAGAGAGTAGAGTTAGGGCTGGTGGAAATGGGTCATGTAATTGATGATGGCCTCAAAGGGGATTTGGGGTCCCAGGCCCTTCTCAGTCTCTGCCTCCCTTTGTTGTAAGGTGAGCTGCTTTCCTTTGCCACAGGCTCCAGTATTTCAGACCCAAAGCTATGTGCGAAGCAACCATGGCCTAAAGTGTAAAAATTGGGAGCCAAACAAATCTTTTAAGTTCGTTTTTCTCTGGCATTTTGTCATGGTGATGGTAAGCTGATGAGCATACTGGTTTTTTGTTTGTTTTGTTCTTTTTCAGGTGGTCTGAAAGAAAAGTAAAAGAGAGGCAGATTGAATGAAAATAAGACAAGAGCTTTACTGTCAAATGAAAGTCTTCTATTTCATTATATGCTAAAGAAAGGGTCAATAAGAATTAAAGAAAGATAAAAACGGTGACCTTTTCCGTCTAAATATTACCCTCCCATTCCTCTTCCTGTCTCCTCTACTTCCTCCCTGCATACCAAACGATTTCTATGCAACTATTTCAAGCTAATTAATTTGGGCTTCTTTGCCTCTCCTTCGTCTTTCACCAATGCATTTGGCACAGACACTTTAACAACTATTAACAGTGAAACTACCACTTTCCTTTTTGAAGTTTATACTCTAGATATTAAAATCACAAGGTTTTTTAAATAATTTACAATCCAACCCAGAAAAGAAATCGCTCATCTCCACAGTGATGATATATATAGCTAACTCACTAGAAGCCAGGAAGTAGGTTCATCCATCAGATGAAGGGCAAACCTAAAACCCAAAGCTACTGATGGCTGATGGCTGTCCAATCACAAACCTGTTTAGAGAAGAGGGCAGACTGGCCCATGTTTCTGAAGAGTTGGCAGCTGTTCCTTTATGCCCCCCTCCCTCGTTGGACTCTACCAGGTGTGATGCAGTCCCGGTGGCCTTTCAAGCATTAGAGAGCAAGTATCATTAGCATATCCTTCAGCGTCACTTTGCCCTTGCCTCTATATATAGAACAGAAAGTCAAACGGCAAGAGTCACCTAATGAAACAAGCCAAAATCAAAAGGACAGTAAACTTTGGATAGGAGAATAATGTTAACAGTGGAAATTATAGAGACTAATACAATTGATATAGTCATGACAAGAAAAATATGGCATTCACAAAAGACACAAGCTAAATGGAAAAGTGAGTTTTGCCATGGAGGTAAGAAGAAGGGAGAGAGTATTTTTTTTTATGATTTATTTATTTTTATTTGATGTGCATTGATGTGCAAATATATCTGTGTAAGAGTGTCAGATCCCCTGGAACTGGAGTTACAGACTGTTGTAACCTGTTGTCTGGGCGCTGGGAATTTAATACAGGTCCTCTGAAAGGATAACCAGAGATACTAACCACTGACCCATCATCTCACCAGCCGCTGGGAGTCTGGGAGTAGGTATTTCATTGTGATAAAGATATGAGAGATAAACAAGAAGTCAAAAATCTGTCTTTCAAAGGATATTGGTAGCGGCACTTATGGGGAGGTATGATGACCTAAGTCCCATCATCAGACCCATAAGGTAGCAGGAAAAACCAATTCCTGAGCGTTGTCCTCTGAAGTAACATATATCCTACATTATTCTCTCTCTCTCTCTCTCTCTCTCTCTCTCTCTCTCTCTCTCTCTCTCTCTCTCTCTCTCACACACACACACACACACACACACACACACATCACTGAATGAATGAATGAATGAATGAATATTTAGAGGACAGAGGAAGATACACCTTAGATTTGGGTGCCATGGATTCAAATAGCAGAACTGATACAGTTTTAATTAAAATACTGTTAAAGATTTTTGTATATGAAAAAGCTGAATAAAGTATGAAGAAGATATTTAGAATATTCCTTCTCTTCTCTTTGGTTTTAAATACAACCACTCTTGGGGCATCTTTTCCATATTTCTTGGCCACACTCCCATGTACACTTTCCCAAGATTACTGATGCTCTGTACAAACATTTCCATTTCTCTAAGGACCAGAAGTGTTTCTCTTATATGACTGACAAATTGAGTCCACAAGAAAATACAACTTAAACAGTACAGGCCTAGGGTTTTTTTTTTTTTTTCCTAGCCCTGTTGGGCTAGAAAGGGACTCTTCCAAGGACATTGTGATATTGAAAAGGGTAACAATTCATTGAGATTCATGATCCCTCATTTCCATTTGATCTTCAGGTCAAGGCTATAAATAAAATGATTTTTGTCCAAAGGATGCTAACTTTAGATTTAAAATGTAAATTGTTTAATGTTATGACCGTCCCAAAGTCACTCCGTGATCTGACAGCTAAAACCAGGCACAGTTAAATGGTGTCTCCCGTCATTTCTTCTAGGGACTCATAGCCTATAATTTCATTCATCTACTTACTTGTGGAGAGTAGTGTTTGAAAATGTTCTTGTGTCAGACATGTGCGCCGATGTTTCGCCATCCTCATAGTCTCCTTCCATGGGTAGGAAGCTTAGCCATTGGTCAGCTTGGTCACTATAGGGATAATAATGACCCAGCCTGGCATGCTAAACTTGACTCCCTCTATCTACTTGGACCAACCAGATCAGAATCTGTAGGTATGAGAAGTCGTTTTTAAATCCTATCAGGTCTTGGTTTTACATTGCTGCAAATATATAACAGAAAGCATAGCATATTTAAAATAATATTTCAAATTGTTTATTTATTGTGCGTGCATACACAATCTATCGAACAAATCAATAGATAAATAGTAGTTGTAGGAGGATTTTAATTTCTTGTGAAATGAATAGCGTGCTCCAGCTCTCTGCTTCCTGTCAGACAGGGACTAGTCTTCGCTCCGATAGAATCTCTGCACTGTTGCTCCCACTCTGTGCACTCCTATGGGCCTCTCTCTGGGTCTTTGGAATAATCTTGAGATACCGGAGTCTAGGACAGCTCCACGCTTGGACCCTCACAGCCTTCCCCTTAGGTCACATGCTGTCTCAGTTTCACTTCTGACTTCTGCTGATTTTAAGACCTCATGCATTTACTTAATAATCTAAAATAATCTTCTGACATATTTTACTATAGTTTGAGGTCCATATCTGAATCTCATTTGTCATATGATGCAACATTTTACAGGAAACATCTCTGAAAGCATTATCATCACATATACCACACGCCTTAAATAGTCACAACTGAGTGCAGAATGAATGAACTCATCACATAGAAAGCAATGAGTAGATGGGAAACACAAACTGGACTTGGTGGTTTTGTTTTGTTTTGTTTTGTTTGTTTGAGGGGGCACAAGGGTGAGAGAGTAGACCTGGAAGGAATAGGAAGTGCATGTGATCATGATGCATTGTATGAAATTCCCAAATAGTTAATAAAAATATTATGTTGGCTGAAACAATGATGTCACTCTCATGATTAAATCATGCAAAGATAGCAGCATGCGTCATGGGCACTTTCTCTCCTTTCCTTTCCACTCACGCTGGTGAAGCTGGTGGCCAAGTATGCGAGGAGACATGAGGTCTATGGAGCTCTTCTTAGACATGACCACAATCAAATGAGTGAGTTTACAAGTAAATCTATATTGAGTGGAATTATTGTAATAACTGCAGATCCAGTCAATATCCTGACTGTATCCATATTAAAAGACCCTAAGCCTGAAATCCTTAACAAAGTCACAACTAGAGACTAGCCTAAAGAAACTGTGAAATGAAATTTGCCTTTTAAAACTTGATTAATTGTAGAGCCATTCATTGTACAATGATACATGGCTATTATCTATTATGATAGTGACTCCCTAGCGAGCATTTCCTAAAACTAGGAATACCTTGTTCCTCATTATCTGTACAAAGCAATATATAACTGGGTGTTCCTAAGAGCTCTCATTGTGAACATTATAAACATAGTTGTTAAAATATAGGACACTGGGTCCAGGAGACAGCTCATTAGACAAAGCACGAGTCAGATGACCTGAAACCCATGTAAATATGAAAGGAGGGTCCATAAGTCGTCTTCTGACTCCATAAAGTGAGCAACAACTTGCATATCAGAGTACATGCATGTTCCTACACCCACAGAGGAAATAAAACAATAAATAACAATAAATCATTTTTAAATTAAAATATGGATTATTTAGATGCAACAAAAGTATCTATATTCCATTATCTGTATTTCACTCAGAGTGCTACACTTTCAAAATGAAGAGAGGAAGAGGAAAATCTAGATAAAAGACACCTAGTTAGTGTGAACTTGGGGCATATAAACCCTAGATTTCAGAAAATTGGCTTATGCCAATTGGATAAGGAGAAAAGAACTGAGGATGGAGCCTGATTTAACACAGCAAGGACAATCGCTCTCCTCTGTTGGTAGTGAGAGCAGGGACCTAAGGAAGGTTCCTTAGTGTGGCGACAGAACATTTATTTTAGAATCATCTGGAGTTGGGTAAATTGCAGAGTCCTGTGTCTTCTATGATAAGAACTCCAGGTAGTAAATATGCCATTCTAATAAGTATTTTAGATATTTCTTCTTATAAAATGTTTGAGAATCGTGGCTACAGTGGCTGGGGAGGCAGACTTTGAACAAGCCGTGTTTAGACCTTACTTCTCTTATGCAACTCTGAAGACAGGGAACTGGGCTGCTTATGGAGATGAATCCCCAGTCTTAGAGCTCTGCCTGGCACACCGATGCTTGGAAAAGAACTTTGCACAACATATGAGTGTCAAGGAAACAGTTTGAATCACATCCTGATTCTTTGCAGAACAAAATAAAAATGTGGATAGTAATTTCGTTCACAGCATTATTGGAGTAACCGAGTGAACTGACGTGAATACACGACATGATTCAGTGCCTGAAACCCAAGCAGAGCCCCCGCAACAGGGTCCTGGAACCCGCTTTTCTATGGTTGTTACACAGAGGTTTCTGACAGCAGAAATGATGGAAGAAACCACTTTGCCTCAGAGACGCCAGAAGATGGACAATGGTGCTTGTAACAGAGATACCGAGTGTGGTGGTTTGAATGAGGAATGGCCGCATAGCCTCATGTAGTTGTACACTTGGTGCCCGGGTGGTGGCGCTGTTTGGGAAAAGCAATGGGACCTTGAGAAGGCATATCCTTCTTGGAGAAAGTCTCTCACTGAGTGCAGGCCTTAGGGGTTTATGGACTCGCTCTACTTTCTGTTCTCTCCAATTCTGATTCCTGTGCATAAATGGAAATGTGATCAGCCACCTCCTGCCTTCATGATTTCCCGCCTACCATCTTGCCTTGTCCTGCACCATAGACTCTACCCCATGGGATCCTAAGTTAAAAAAAAAAAAAAAAAAAAAAAAAAAAAAAAAAAAAAAAAAAAAAAAACCTTATTTCTTTTCATTGTTTTTGGTCCTGGCATTTTACCACAGCAACATAAAATAACTAATACATTGGGGTGATCAGTCTGAGCTGAGGATGCCTTTTCAGTATTTATGGGACAGCTGCTTTTCCTTATCAAGTCCGAATGTGCAAGTGCGGCAGTGAGAAAGGCCGAAGTGTGACGTCAGGGAACATCGCACACGCTTTTCTCTATCACCTCCCATATCCTTTCTTTTCCCTGAATAAGGCATTTTGACATTTCTAGCCAGAGATTTCTAGATGTTGGCTGGCTTTATCCATATTTGATGTGTCCAATACTCAGTAGTAATTTTAAAAACACTGTAACATAATTTTTAAGTAATTCAAGCTAAAAAGTTAATTTCTCTAAAAGAAATTCGAACAATATTCCATAGTTGAAAGACTGCAATGGTATTTGGAAAGCTTTTTTTTTGCACAGTTTCATGGCTTCTCCAGAATTAGACAGTTAGGGACAATGCCACTTAATTTACCTTAGATTTTAGTATCCAATATGTTTGTTGTCATGATCACATCGCTAAGGAAATTTCAAAATATATTCTTAAGTTGTTTTTCAACATCCTTTTCTTCAAAAAAGTGAAGATGAATCCACCTTCCCTTCAGCGCAGGCTACATAGCCACTCTTACAAACAAATGAAGAGAAAGCAGAGTGTAGATGGCCTTCACTGACCAAGGCACAGGAAGCTCCTTGTTTGCTTCCTTCAGTCCATTCTGAGGAAAATTAGCTCCTGTTGCTTTGAAGAGTTAAAAGTCCCAAAGTTTCCTGTCAACTGGCATGAGCTCCTCAGAAACAGACCCTACTGGCTTGATCAGTCCGTCCAATGTCTGTGGCCACCCTGCATCCTGGCTGGAAGAACCTGAGCTCCCAGATAAGTCACTCCAAATTCCTGAGCCACAGAAAACGTGAGCTGCCAAAGGTTTGTTGGTTTCAACCATTATTAACTTGGATGTAAATTTATTAGTCATCTACCTTTTATTTCTCAGACACATTTTAGTTGATGGGTTTTTTTTTTAAGTATAACAATTAAAATATAGATTAAGCATTTCTAAACCAAAATGGTCCATCAGCTGAAACTTCTTGAGTTAGCAAGATATCATGAGTGGGAAACTGGACAAGTGACCTTATCTACGGATCACTGTGATAACAGACAGTTGGGAGCCACCATGTGGTTGCAAGGAATTGAACTCAGGACCTCTGGAAAAACAGCCAGTGCTCTTAACCCCTGAGCCATCTCTCCAGCCCCCACTATTGTAGGTTTTTTTTTTTAAAAATCTAAGTAGTGTAATTTATTGGCATCATCTTCTTGTACTTTGGTTGTTTCCAAATTTTAAGTCATCAGTATTGCTGTGCTGAATCTCTCTCAGTCAAAGCTTTGCCTGCCTTCCCCCCCCCCCGCTACCCCCTCAGTACAGACTACAAAGCTGCCTTCCAAAAATACTAGAATGACTTAAAAACTCAGTGGCATTTTATTAAGATTAGCATTATGTTAAGGTTTCCCACCAACACTGTAGAACTCGTTTAATTGAGCCATTTGGTTTTTGTGAGATTCTGAAGCATTTGAGAGCATTACTTTCATCTCCACAGCTATGCAGCACCATTTTTTTTTTCTTCCTTGCAAATCTCCAGTTGATGATAACTCCTTTTACAAGGATGCTAAGGCCCCTGGCCAGTAGCACTAGCATCGAATTCCTCTGAGTTACAGCAGACAGAACAAAAGAAGTCTCTAGTGATATCTCATTGAGATGCCAGGAGACTGCAAGCCCCCTTTCCACCAGGAAAATTGCATTTAAAAATCATATCGAGTCATACGAAAGACAGGAAGCAAAGAATGCACCACTAATAAACTTGAGTTTGGTGAGCAGGCGGTATTTTCAGGATCATGGTCATTGGACACACCATCACCCTTGCTTCAACATGGTTATGAAACAGTGCAGAGTTCTCTTGATCTTTGTTGAAGATGCTGAGTCTGAGACAGGGTGCCATAGATACGTGCATGCATTAGATATGAACAATATAGAACTTGAAGCTTGACTTTGTGGTCCAGATTATAGCAGTTTTGCTCTGCGATGTTTTTTTAGAATTGTGCAGCACAATGTTGGGAGAATGAAATGATTCAGTGCCCGGCATGGTACCCAGTTAGGAGCTCAGTGTGTGTTAGGTGTTTTTATCAGTATTTTCTATACAGTGTGGACAAGTCTGAAAGGAAGCATTTATACCCCATTTCCACCAGCAGAGGGCAGAATAAGAATGGCTGACTTTTTCTGTTTCAAATCTAACTGGGGAAATACAATGAATGCAACACTTAAATACACTTCATAATCCTTAAATCTTAAGAGGGGCCCTGAGAGACTTAAAAATAGAAAAAGAAATGTGAATATTATGGAAAAAATATTACAACATAATTTGAAAATATGGAACTGCTATACACACATGTATAAATATATATGTATATATATGCACACATTCATGCTCATTGCATGTTTTATTTTAAATTACATTTATTTACTTAGCATGCTGCTTGTGTGTGCACATGTGTGCATTCATTAGTGTGCATGTGTGTATCTGTGTGTGTGTGTGTGTGTGTGTGTGTGTGTGTGTGTGTGTGTGTGTGTGTATGTGTACCTACAGGGATCAACACTCAACTTACAGGCATCAGTCCTCTCCTTCCAGTATATGGGGTTGAAGAGTAAACTCAAAATATCAGGTTTGACTGCAAGCATCCTTACCTGCTGAGGCCCACATACACATAGGTACGCTGGCAAACATAATATTGCCAAACTAGGAAAGCTTGGGAGGGAAGAGAAATATAAAGTGATCATGAGGATTATTTTAATTGAAAAGGACTCAGCCGTGCCCTCCCAGTTGGTCTAAACTTCGGTGCAGGGTGAAATGAAGGAAAATATGGAAGAATTGTATCACCAGCCCCTGTTTCTCTTTTAAGCAAGCAACAAGATCTTTTCCAGAAAGAAGATGTTAAAACAGAGTTTTCTTTCGTCTTTAATGAGAGTACGTGAGAGAGAAGGAGAGAGGGGAAAAAAAAAAAAGCTTTAAATACAGTGAGTTCCCATTCATCAAAGGCTGCCTGAGGAACATACCAGCCCAAGGAAGCAGGAACAGACATTTCCAAAGAAAGGAGGGCAGATATTTCCACTTCTTGTCAGTCTCTCCTAGTGGTGACCATTTAATATTACATCCTCCTACAGAGAGGAGGCATAGACTGTACAGATTCACCCTCTACCAGCGTAGGACAGATAGTAAATATCTCTCAGAAAAATCAGCCCTGTGATTGGTAGAAACCAACTAGCAGCCTGGTGGCCAACTGTTACCAAATAATCTTGTTTTTAATAGTGTTTGTCAGGTGGATTGGCTTGGATGACTTCTTAAAATAAAATTAAATTCTGGTAAATGGATAACTTCTTAGGTTATTAGCATGACTTTGCTGGTCCATAAGTCAAGAGCAAGCCTCAGGATAGCAAAGGTAGCAAACTTCCATGGAGACAGTGCTTCCTGGAGGTAGTCTGTTCTGGCTCTTCCCAGCATCCCTCTCAGCTGTGCAGACACATGGCCACCCCCCAAAGCATGCAGGCTACACTGTTACCTGCTAGGAAGCAGAAGTACACTCGTTATTCTTTATTCTCCAAGTGCATCTGCCTCTCTAAGTGCTCCTTTAAATCAACCCCAGTGGCTATAAATAACCCATTCCATCTATCAAAATTATATGTAGGATTGGAAGGGCAGAAAAACTATGACAACCTCACATCTTCACATCCACCCCAGACACACTGAGTAGAATCACCCAAACGGTGTATGTTGAATGATTATAGTAAATGAGTCTCATAAACACCACATCTGAAAACTGCTGAGCTAAAGGGGTGCTAGGAAACACAGGATAATAATTGGCATATATAATTCAATAATGATATCACATTTTTCACAGGATTTACTGTGTGTGAGGTGATTTTCTCAATGAACTATATGCAATAGCCATCCTGGGACAAATGTAATATAAATACAAAGATATGTTGCGTATTTTACAAGCATCATATTGCCATATCCTGCGAGTTAAACTCTGCTGGGATCCTATGTGTTAAAGAATGGGGCAGTGTGTAGTTGAACCAAATTAAACTTATCCACATCTAGCTTATGAATGAATGAGACTTAAACTATGGTTATTTTATTTGACAATTATTGGGGGTAATCCCTAATCTACTTTTCTAGCTGCTGGCCTGGCACCAAATACTTGCTGTTTCTCATGGTCCATCTCCTCTCATGGTAGTCTTCTCCCTCTGACTCCTTTTTCTCCCAACCAGATAACTCCACACCAGCCCACCTCTAGTCCCTCCAGTGATTGACTGTAACCATTTTTATTTAATCAAGAGTTTTAAACTAAGGAACAATGCTTGCACAACAAAAGCTTGTAAACAGGAGAATTCACTAGTGGGCAACTAGACCTTTGGTAGAGAATTTAGCATTACAGTACATAGAAGATACCAAACCTCAACAATTCCCCTATTGTGGGTGTTTGAGTGTGTGAAGAGACACCAAGACCACAGCAACTCTTATATAGGAAAGCATTTAACTGGGGTTTGATCATAGTTTCAGAAGCTTAGGCCACTGTCATCGTGGCAGGAAGCATGGTATCATGCAGACAGACACGGTACTGGAGAGGTAGCTGTGAGTTCTACATCAAGATTGCAAGCAATAGGAAAAGATAGCTACTGGGCCTGGCTTGAACCCTTGAAGCTTCAAAGCCCACCCTAGTGACACACTTCCTCCAACAAAACTACACCTACCCCAACAAGCCACACTTCCTAATCTCTCTCAAGTAACACCACTTCCTGATGACCAAGCATTCAAATATATGAGCCTATGGGGGCCATTCTTACTCAAATAACCACAGCTATCTCTAAAATTCCCTATCATTTTCCACTTTTTACTATATCTGCCCCTGCTCCTGCCCCTGCCCCTCCCTCCGCCCCTGCCACACCAAGTTAAATTTATTCTACTGGACCATGAGCCATTTTCTTTTCCCCTGAGGCTGTGTAATGACGTAATCACGTCAGCAGGAGAAGCACATATTTGAGTTCTTCTGTGCAAAGATGGTTGCATCTTTGCATCAGACTTATTCTCCCATACAAAGAACCAATCTCCTGCTGCAGAGCTTCACATCAATAGTAAATTATTTACAATTTTGTAAAATCATGTGATGGCTGACGCCCACTTTGCCCAAGAGTAAATCAAAGGTTCAGCTCTGCTTTGGGGTCTTTTGATGTGAAGAAAACATAACTCGAGTCATTATCTATTAATTTTTTTCTTATTGTCAAATCTGGACTGCGATTGCCAATTTTGTTTTAAGCATAAAGAAAACTGATGTAGCAAAAGGCACTAGTACAACCTGTATACACATTTGAGGCTTTCTAAGCTCTCGTGGTATCCTTCTGGGTTTGGTATCACTGTGCAGGGGAAGGATGCAAACACAGAAGCTGGATGTTGATATGGTGCATATGGCCTTCAATGGAGCTTTCTCTACAATGCCTTTTGGGTTTTCTAGTCGTATCTCTCTAACTTGTTCTGCAACCTCAGCAATGTTATATTGCCTCCTGGTTCTTACCTATTCATTACAAATAAGGAGTTTGAATCATTTGTCTGTAGCCAATGTTCTGTGAGTTCAAGGAGAAGCATATTAGAAAACTCATTTTTCACTCTGTTTACTGTCAATCTCTGTCTTCATGAGCGTTCAAGTGCTGTGAAGAGATACCACGACGAAGGCAACTCATATAAAAGAAAACATTTAATTTGAGCTTGCTCATGGTTTCAGGGAGTTCGTTCATTGTCATCATGGTGCGTGCAGAGCATGGAGGCATGCAGGCAGACGTGGTGCTGGAGAAGTAGCTGAGAGTTTCACATCAGGATCCTCAAGTAACAGGAAGAGAAAGCCCCTGGGCCTGGCTTGGGCTCTTGAAATTTCAAAGTGACACACTTTCTCCAATAGCCATACCTACCCCAAGTACAATCCTTTAGAGCATGGTTGACTGCCTATATCAAAATATAACTCAAAGTTTTAAATATATGTATTTAGAAAAAGCAACAAAGGTCTGCTAAGTAAGACAGGCTTCAGGGCTGACTTTTAGAAAGGGTTAGTAGGTGAGGGGTAGAAATGGGCACTGACCACACCCCTTATTAACCACACCCCTTATTAAACCGCCCCTTCCTGTTTTTCTCTTAATGAGACTAATAGTCATTCCCTTTCATCCAATTAAAAGGGAAGCATTCTGTAATCATAGATAGATATTCTCCAAGATTTGAAATTCTTTACCAGGCACAAAATCCCAGACTTGCACACTCCCCACCCCCTCCCCACAAATGGCCACTACAGCCTGTCTGTTAGTGGTGCGCAAATGGTAAGAGAAAGTCAAATGAAAGAAAATGATACCACTGAATGATTTCTAAATTCAGAACCCACCTGAGTTACCTATGTATGATTTTGGCCGAGGCAACCTTGGAACCAGCTCAAGACCTAATTTATATCAAAGGAAGCAACAATAAAGTGGCTCCAACCCAAGAAACACCCCTTGATTGACATTCCTTAATCTATAAAACAGCAGCTCAGTGTTCATGGCTCATGCATTCTCCTGGGCTGCTTTCGATACCATATATTTTCACTTCCTCTTCTAATTAGCACTTTTTGCTTCCTGTTCTACTGTGTCTGCCTATATATTCTTTTATTGATAAGACCAAGAACCTGGACAGAGAGCAGTCTGACCCCCCTGACAATCAGCAGTGGCTTCACAGTGGCACTAATGGCAGAACCTTCTGGGCTTTCATGGCTATCCTGCCCATAAATAAGGAGCTGAATAAATTACTCAGAGGCATCATATCCAAATAAAATGGCACAAAGCTGAAAAGAAGGAGGAAGAAGAGGAAAAGAAGGAGGAGGAAGAGGAATGGGGGGGGGGTGGAGAAGGAGGAGGAGGAGTTACGGTATAAGGGTCCAAAAATCACTGAAGGAAGACCCCAGACTCAGATAGTATACAAAAACAAAGAGCATTTATTCTGCAGAAATAACTCTCGTGCAGGGGGTCAACCATTCTCTAAAATGGTGACCTCAGACAAAGGCACATAAGCCTTCTTATAGAGAACAGGGGACCTCTCTAGAAGGATTAGGTAATCTAAAATTTCATTGGTGGGTGCTAGGGGGTCATAGGTGGTCAGTGGCCTGCATTCCTATGACATGAATGCTTAACATATTATAAAATAGGGTTGCCCAGCACAGATGGCCCATTCTGAGATAAGGAATTTCCCCACTTTTGTGGGTATCCCCAGGCTGTTCTTTGGGAGAGGGTTTTATGATCTGTTCTGGATTTTATGGTCTGTTCCTGGAGCTCGTGTCTTAAGAACTAGTTTCTGAACCTTAGAGTCTATTCCTGGAGCTGGTGCTTTATGGCCTTTTTTTGAAACCAGGCCTGGTTCTTAAATGGAGACAAATGGGGCTTATGTTGCCATTTCAGAAGAGGAAGAGGAGGAGGAGGGGAGGAGGAGGGGGAAGGAGAGGAAGAGGAAGAAGAGGATTGGGAGGAGGAGGGGAGAGGAGAAGGAGGGGGAGGAGAGAAAAACTCCTTTCAGCACTTTTTTTACTCTACAAACAGCAGACTTCTTACCATCTCCGAATGGATTTGATCACTTGCTCTGCCCTGAGCCCACCAATGATCTTCCTTGTTAGTGGGGACTAAGACATTCCACACTAGGCTGCTGATCAGGCGACAATACCTGTGTCCTCCTCTGCCTTCTCACAGACAGTGACAAGTGTCCTACAGAGAGCACCAAGCACCCTCTGTGATTCTCTAGCTAGAGTGACAGGCACCCCACTGAGAGCACTGTCTGTGACTCTCTAGCTATGGTGATGACATCCAGGTGCTTGAGTTTTTTGAGTGGAGAAGAGAATTTGCAGATTCTGACATATTGAAGAGCCACCAGTGACTACTGTTACCCCACATGCCCTTCCCCCAAACCCTCCCTTCTGCCTACTGAGGAATCGGAGAGTCTGGTCATAGGCTCCTGATGAAACCCTCTTCAGAGACCTCTAGGGAGGGGATCCACTGCTGTCACATAGACTTCATTCCTCCTCAGAGCCCCTACACAGTGCTGTCTGTCTGTCCATACTATTAGCAAAGTATTATATCAACAACTATGTATATAACGTAGTGTTCTTACCACTGACAATCCTTCCCAGTGTCCCCTTTGAACCCCACATCCAAAATCTTTCCGCTGTCTTCTCCTAAGGCTTCTTTGTGTATTATGTTCCCTCCTCCAGCTCTGCCTGCACTTCCTGTATAAACAATGGCTGCCGACCCTTCTTTTTCTCTCAAGGGATTGCTAATCTGATAAACTGTCATCCTGTGACTCCTAATCTCAGGTGGGCGTAAGAGTCACACCTGCACCAGCAGGCCGAGGATCTTGATTTACCCAGGACTATAGAGAGTGAAGATTAAACCAAACATCCTTCTGCTGGGGACTTACCTTTCATCCCATGGAATTCTACACGGGGTGGGGAAGGGAATTGACTAATCAAGAGTCTAAAATAGTCTTACTATGAGTATAACAAAAACGGTCACGTTTACATCAGTATCTTCCTCTCTTAACTTTTAGAAATATTACTTTAGATGTAGCTGAAGAAACTCTCCCATCTAATGAAATAACTGTGTTGCATAGCTCCCTAATATGTCTTTGCAGTACATGCATTTTTTTTAAGACACACTTTAGAGAAAACCATTCATGTTTTGACATATTGTGCCATGTATGTATGAATTGCTTTGCTACCAAACGTTGTTTTTTAAAAGAATTCATTCCTTAATGTGTTTTAAAGGTGTCTCAATGACATTCTTAAATGTTAAGTCCCAGCTGGACTAACAAACCACACAGCCCTCCCTGTAAGACCTCAGAAAAAGAGGAAGGAGGGGCAACCATTTTAAATTTCAGTTTCATTCGGAAGTTAAAGATGAGTTTTTAAAACTCCAAGTCAGTAAGGTTCCGACCATAGCATCCTACATTGTTAACATGTTTTCTCTAATTCTTCATCCTATTTCTCCTCAAAGATGTAGCTTTAATGACAGGGAGGGAAAATGGGGCGGGGGAGAAATGGAGGGTTCAATACTTTTAAATGAGATGAGAAGTGCTGGGCCAAATTGGGAAGGATAATATCCATCAAATGGAAATAAACTAGAGGTGAAGTGGAGCTATTTCCTCCATCTAAAGTAATCCGCCAAGCCAAGAGCCCCCTCTGTTAGTAGACAGGGTTGTAAAAGGAAGGAAAAATCCTTCCTCAGGCAGGCTTGCCAACACTGAGGTGGGAGGAAATAGAACACTTAGGCAAAGAGCCTGCTAAATACTTAATGCCTCGAGTTCCCACAGCCGCTTTGATATTTACTGCTTTTAGTGCTCTTCTCCTTTCTTACCTCCATGCACAGGGCTTCTGTTTCCCTTCTGAAAACAGCCCATCCTCAGCTGCTCTGCGGCTCCCTTCCTGCTGCTTAGAGCTTTCCTTTTCAGCCCAGGACTCCACCCATCTCTTCTCCCTGCTAAAAGCCCTGTATGTGATAACACGTCCTCTGGGCATCCAAACTTTTGAAGCTACTGATGATTCCTCAAGACCTTTTCTCTCCTTAGCTCTATTGCCCAGATCTCTTCAGGTCTATTAACTTCAGAACTCTGAGCGCATGCGCTCTGCAGTCTTCCAGCTGACGCAGCCATCTCTGAGCATGGGAAGTTAGTACCCTCTCTGCCCTCCACTTTTCTTGTTGGAAAAAAAAAAAAAAAAAAAGTTGGCCATACTGCCTCAACGACTGTTGTGAAGATGCGTTGTGGGGATGAATCTGGATACATACACACTGGCAGATACTGGCCCTTGCTAAGTGCTTCCTCCTAGTTCACACTCGGGTTTACCTTAGGTATCTGTACCTCTGCTTCATTCTCCTAGCTGAGTAGATACTTAATTCTCCTTAATACCTTTCATACCTCTCCATTAATAAGCCGTGGCTTCTCTACTCTCCTAGATCATCAGTGGTCCTCACTGGCATCTCTAATAGACACACAGTGGTACCCAAGTGCTGGAGGTCCATTGAGGGAACGCTCTTTTCTTCAGGTTAGGAGAATGGAGTCCACATCCATCAGGGTGGAAATGTGGACATGCGCTATTGTTTCCTCAAGAGTCAATCTGACTGGTGTGAGGCGGAACCTCAGAGTTGCTTTGATGTGCATTTCCCTGATGACTAAGGATGTTGAACATGTCTTTAGGTGCTTCTCAGCCCTGCGAATTTCCTCAGTTGAGAATTCTCTGTTTAGCTCTGTACCCCAGTTTTTGATAGGGTTATTTGGTTCTCTGGAGTCTAACTTCTTGAGTTCTTTGTATATATTGGATATTAGCCCTCTATCAGATGTAGGATTGGTAAAAAAATCTTTTCCCAATCTGTTAGTTGCCATTTTGTCCTATTGACAGTGTCCTTTGCCTTACAGAAGCTTTGCAATTTCATAAGGTCCCGTTTGTCGATTCTTGATCTTAGAGCATAAGCCATTGGTGTTCTGTTCAGGAACTTTTCCCCTGTAGCCAGGTGTTCGAGGCTTTTCCCCACTTTCTCTTCTATTAGATTCAGTGTATCTGGTTTTATGTGGCGGTTCTTGATCCACTTGGACTTGAGCTTTGTACAGGGAGATAGGGTCAGAATGGCGAAGATCAAAAACTCAGGTGACCCCCGGCAGTGGTGGCGCACACCTTTAATCCCAGCACTTGGGAGGCAGAGGCAGGTGGATTTCTGAGTTCGAGGCCAGCCTGGTCTACAGAGTGAGTTCCAGGACAGCCAGGGCTACTCAGAGAAACCCTGTCTCGAAAAAAACAAAAAACAAAAAACAAACAAACAAACAAACAAAAACAAAAAACTCAGGTGACAGCAGATGCTGGCGAGGATGTGGAGAAAGAGAGACACTCCTCCATTGTTGGTGGGATTGCAAGCTGGTACAACCACTCTGGAAATCAGTTTGGCAGACCCTCAGAAAAATGGACATAATACTACCTGAGGACCCAGCTATACCTCTCCTGGGCATATACCCAGAAGATGCTCCAACAT
>CM052716.1:40335679-40532058 GCA_028551405.1 Uromys caudimaculatus
TTTCCTTTAATTCTTTAATGGATTTTTGTTTCCTCTTTAAAGGCTTCTAGTTGTTTATCTCTGTTCTCTTGTATTTCTTTAAGGGTGTTATTCATTTCTTTCTTAAAGTCTTCTATCATCAACATGAGTAATGATTTTAAATCTGAGTCTTGCTTTTCTGGTGTGTTGGGGTATCCAGGGCTTGCTCTGTTGGGAGAGCTGGGTTCTGATGATGCCAAGTAGCCTTGGTTTCTGTTCCTTATGTTCTTACCCTTGCCTTTTGCCATCTTGTTAACTCTGATGTTAGCTGGTCTTACTCTGTCTGGCTGTGGCTTGCCTCTCCTGCAGGCCTCTGTGTCAATACTCCTTGAAGACCAGCTCCCTCTGAGAGGTACTTGGGCCTGGAGAGCTGTGGCACAGGGTCAGCTCTGGGGTGCAGACAGAAACCAGAAGGATCCTGTCCCCAGCTGTCCCTTGGCTCCTATGTCCTGATGGCTCTGCAAGGGTCCCTCTTGATCCAGTGAGCTTGAACAAGAAGCGATGGCCCTGCCAGTGCTCAAAGGTGTGTCAGCACTCCTGGGATACCAGCTCTCCCCTGGAGCCCCGCTGCCCAGGCTGAGGTCTCCACCCACAAATGGAAACCAGAAGGTTCAGAGGTTTCCTGTCCCAGAGTTTTCCTCAGGCCCTGTATTCCACTGGTTCCAGGCAGGTCCAGGTGAGCTGTGGTGCTCACCTTAACCCCACTCATGGCTTTTCCATGCTCCTGGGAGGGTAACTTTCTCCTGGCGCTCCTTGGCTATGAACCCCTGGTGGCCCAGGCAGAGGTCTCCACCATAGATGGAAACCAGAAGGTTCAGAGGTTTCCTGTCCCCGAGTTCTCCTCAGGCTCTGTATCCCGCCTGTTCTGGGTGAGTCCCGGTGAGCAGTGGTGCTTGAGTTAACCCCACTCATGGCTTTTCCATGCTCCTGGGAGGGTAGCTTTCTCCTGACGTTCCTTGGCTATGGACCCCTGGTGGCCCAGGCAGAGGTCTCCCCTGAGTTTTGTTTTTAAACGATTGTGCAGCCGGGCAGTGGTGGCGCACGCCTTTAATCCCAGCACTTGGGAGGCAGAGGCAGGTGGATTTCTGAGTTTGAGGCCAGCCTGGTCTACAGAGTGAGTTCCAGTACAGCCAGGGCTACACAGAGAAACCCTGTCTCAAAAAACCACAAAACAAACAAACAAACAAACAAAAAATGATTGTGCTTGGAATAACTGGTTATATATATCAATAAATAACTAATACCACATACATCCCAAGACCATGCTCCCTAGTGTTTTCCCTGAAGTAGCATTTTTTTTAAAATGTCACTCTAATGAATGGTTATAATTGAATTTTGAGGACCTCAACTAAAACTTTTAATACAATGGAATAGAATGGAATAGAATAGAATAGAACTAAATGATAAAGACGAACAAATATAGTTTATTTTTTGTTTATTATTAGTATATATTTCAAATGTTAGGTTGTGATATAAAATGTATTTGGTAGGGGTTATCAAAAATGTTTGAGAGCCACATTCCTAGATGGAAATTGGAAAGAAAATCATATCAGAACAAATAATTAAATTCTCTTCCCACTAGGCAAATGGAACTAAATTTTAAAGCTTGGTTTAAGCCTTAACCATTGCTAAACTTAACACTGCCACACGTTGACTTTTCTCTGCTTCTCTTAAAATAAAAAATAAAAAAAAAAAATGCACACTCCACCATACTGCCTCATGGTAGGTTATAATAATCTTAGTCTCTAAATTCAGCTAAGTAGACACTATGCATCTCTCTTACAAGAGAAGCAAGACCCTGGAGTCCTGGTGATCCAAGAGCCTATGAGTCCTTGGATCCATCACCCATTGCTTGTAGCACAGTTAGTAGAAAGCATGCAAAGAAATGACTGGAGTCATTTTTGGTGATCGGGGGTTTTCAGCAATGCCAAGGACTGTAATGAACTCTTTGTGGTAGCTAAGGACTGCTGCTTCCTTCCAAGATACTGATCTCCTAATCCCCGAAACCTGCGAATACTACTTTATATAGAAATAGCATCATTTCCTCTGTAATCAAGGTAATGATTTCAAGATGGGGAGATTTTCCTGGATTCTCAGAGTGGAGCCTAAACACAAATCCTTGCTCTGATGTGAGGACAGCAAAGGGAGGTTTATGACAGGCAGGAGAGCAAGAAGCCATGTGGCCTCATGGTAGAGCTCAGAGCACTGCTGTCACAAACCCAGGGTGTTTTCGGCCCCAGAGGTTGGAAGAGGTAAGAGATGATTTGCTCTTAGAAGCTCTGCAACAGTACAGCTCTCCTGACACCTTTGTCTCAGCCTAGTGATAATGGCTTTGGCATTCTAGAGTCTGAGGTCAGAGAATAGATTCTTACTGTTTTGTACCGCTAAGCTTATGGTGATATGTAGCAAAGGGAGCAACTGTAATAATTGATCATGCCTCTCAATACAATCTGCACCTTGGGGCCCTGTAATAGGGAACATAATGATGAATTGTGTACTGACATTTAAAAATGTTTCTTTTATGAAACCTTTTGTACATCTTTTAGGAAAATAACCTGAAATTTTGTGGCCAACTTTATCGGAAAAATAAACTGGTCTAGTTAGTTCCTGTGTAAGAGTTAATATTACTAGTACAGTCATTTTGATGAATAATTTTGGTAGCCATTGACTCTCGTATCTGTACCATTTGTAGTGACCTTGATATCATACTGATCTTGATCATATCCCTTAGATACAGAGCCTGAGACAGGGGTCCTTACTAATCAGATAACTGATTAGCAGGTGCTGTCAGGAAACAGGAAAAAACTAAGCCAGACGTGGTCCACACCAGAGACTAAATCTGATCTGCTTCTATGGAAAGGTTTTGCATCACAAAGTTAGTCCCATACTGAAGAAAGGGGCCTAGCTCTTATGTGCCCACTCTGTAAGAATCTGAGTGACTGAGGCAAGGGTGTGAAGAAGGGACTGTGAAGCTATTGTCTGCTAGGAAAAGAATAACTAGCTCTATGGGTTTTTGGAAAAAGTAGTGAAAGGTACCTTAACAGGTCTGAGCATGGCAAACATTGCAGACAGGTTTTGCTCTTTTAGTCCTTTTCCTCTCCCTTGTTAAAAACTGTTACATTCCTAACGCTAGCACCCAAAGTCTATTTCCTTATTTGGTCACTGACTCATTTCTGAGACAAAATACCAGGGTCCAACAATCAAAATTCATTATTCAGCTAATATATCCAATCAAATAAAAGTCACATACAACATATTAAATATATTAAAACTGCTGTTACAGAATGCAAAGCCCTAAATGGAGCATGTACGCTATACCCCTCCTCTCATCGTTCAGGGATCATGGCAGAAGTGGGAACAGTAGACATGACGTATACCATTCCTAGCCAGGGAGCTCTTCCCAGTGAGCTAGTGCAGGTAGGGGGAAGAGGAGGAGGAGAGAGAAAGTAGGGAGAGAGGAAAGAGGGGGAGGAGAGGGAAAGAGAAGGGGAAGGAGAAAGAGAGAGAAAGTTGACCATGCTCCGAAGGAAAGCCACACATCCATGAATATCTGGGCAGCCCAAGTTGGTCTTGATGGATCTTATAAATAAAGAATACAACACAAAGTCGGGTGGGTAGGGAGAGAGAGAGGGATGGGATCTGGGGGGGTGGCATTGGAGGAAGGCGTGAATATGATCAAAGCATATGAAATTCTCAAAGGAACTAATATCTTTAAACAATTACTGTTATAGATTAAGGAACGTCCTTTTAAATTCTCCCAGTTGCTAGAAGTCTTGAAATTGTGTGTGTTGAATCTGATTGAACATATTTGCTACTTGTCTTAAGGATGGTTCAGTTGCTTTAATTCATACATGCTGATGAGTTATGGTACTAGGTTTTCTTACATTGAAGTAATCACACATTTTAAAAAATGGAGTCAGCTTTTCCATATAAAAAGTTTGTTTTTGAAAGTCTTTTCACGGATAAATCTAATCTTTTTATCCATTTGCCTCAAGCTATTTTTTATTTAGTTTGAGTATGCTGGTTATATAAGATTCATAAGTTATGATGCCTTTTTCTTTTCTAGTTCTTTGAGAGAACTTAACTGAGAGAAACAATCTGTTCTTTTGAGTGATTTAGTAGAATTTTCATTAAACTGCCAAAAATAAACACAATTACTGTTACTAAAGCTTATACAAACAATATATACCTGTTAACCATATTACATTGCTATATTTAGATTATTCCTAATGTATTAACCAAGTGAGTATACGTGAGGGTTATCTGTGTCATATTTGCATTGCATCTTTGAAAGTCTCAATGGTTTGCAAAAACAAGTATGACTTTATACAGGACATCTATGGAATGATACTGGTCTCAAACAAAGCCTTCAGGATGCACCATATAAACATGGAGGTGGCCACATGTTCCTCTAAATTCTTTCAAAGATCTTTCTAGGCAAGGAAAGGCCACAAGTCAAGCAAAGCAGGGGCCTGTGGCTGAATCAAAATCCTGGCTGGAGCACAAGACTGAAGTGTGACCCAAATAGAACCTAGATAGAACTGAGGCTGTTCTGCTTGCTCTTAGGCAGAAAGAATGAAGCAACAGTGAATCAAACGGGGTGTAAATTACAAACTTCATGTGGAAAAATGTGTGACCTTCAAAACCCAGATTTTGATCATTTATACCCAACATTTCTGAGCAAGTCTTTAAAACTTAGTAAATGCCTGGTGAGTTTTCCAAACATCCCTAGAACATGCTAAGCTGTTGCATTTGCTGAAGTCAGTTGAGAGCAAGAGCCTGGGTGAAGATTTCGAACACTGGATGGAGAGTGGAAACCACATGTTCGCAGAGAAGTTGCCTTTGCCTGCCAAGCGTCCTATGACCCCTAGTATCCCAACATACAACACACTCGGGACATTTCTGAACTGGAACTTGACAAGTTTGAATTTCCAAACCTGATAAAAGATAAATACATCTAAAGGACATAGACAAAGAGTTAGAGAATAGCTTTATCAACCATATCAGGACTGGAGACTCATTCCTTTTTTAAAAATGATTATGTAAAAACAAAATACATATAGGAAAGAAATATGCTTTGCAATTTTGGATGAGAAATGTGTTTCATAGGCTTCTGTGTTTGAAGACTTGGTCCCCAGCTGCTGGCATTATTTAGTGAGGTTCTAAGACCTTTGGAAATAGCTTGATGGGCATTGTAGGCTTTGAACATGCTATATATATGGTTCAGGCCAGGGCTCTCGGCCTTCTTGCTGCTTGAGATGTGAGGACTCCATGTTTCATACTTTCATTGCCTTTAACTCTGAGCCAAAATAAACCTCTCCTCCCTTAGGGTGCTTGCTGACTATTTTGTCATGCTGATGAAGAAATTATCTCACCATTTATTTCATAGATAAAATCCACCTGGGTAGCAAAAAGCAAAACACATATAGTAACAGGAATGGCAAGCTTCTAAGTTTTGGGATTTTGTAAAAAATGTATTACATTTGATTCATGTTTTTCATTATACCTCAAAATAACATTTAAAATGTTTGGTAATTGCAACTTACAACTTTAGATTCCTTTTCCTCCTTGCTTCTTACACAAATTGAAACGTGTTGGACTTGTTTTGGCATAGCTTCAGTAAAGAACAGATCATACAGTCTAGCAAGTGTCATGGACTCTCAAAAATCAAATGCTCTCAAGGACATTTTTTAGTATCCTGGGGAAATTCGGTTTACTAATAGGGCTGCTAGAAAAATTTTAGAAGCTCACAAACCAGTTGCATTCTAAATTTTATTACAAATAGCTCTGTGAATATCACTTACTTAACATTCTCTTAAAATGAGGATGAAAGTAGAATTTTTTTCAAAATGTGTGGGAGATCCAGAGGACTAAGATATCTCCTAAGAGGCTATGTCTCCTGTGATGTTATGTCTTCTAGAAATGACAGGGGAGTTATACACTTAATACCTCAACAATATGGCTGCCCAAACAGGACCCAGATAATGACAGCATGAATAAATATGCTTTTGTGGAGAGAAGTCTCATGGGACTCTACCCCTAGGCAAGGAACTATAGACAACCAACCAGCAACTGCAGAGAGAGAGAGAGAGAGAGAGAGAGAGAGAGAGAGAGAGAAAGAGAGAGAGAGAGATTAATCATTGTCAGGGAAAAACCCCACAATTGGTTATCCAATTCCAAGTGGTCAGTCCTGAAATTGTTTATATAAAAGCAACACTAAATGGACAAATATCTTGTTTTTATTTAATATAGAAAATACTTAGTTGGGCATGGTGGTGCACACCTTTAATCCCAGCACTTGGGAGACAGAGGCAGGCAGATCTCTGCGAGTTCAAGGCCATCCTGGTCTACAGAAAGAGTTCTAGTACAGCCAGGGCTGTAACAAAGCGAAATCCTATCTTGAAAAAACATACCAAAAACAGGAAGAAAATATTGAAAAATGATATTTCTTCACATGTATTCAGTACACACGTCACAGTCACAGATTCCATAAACACGTTTTGACTTGTGTAAACACTGTGTTGGAAGTTTGGCTCTATGTAAGAGGATACATGCATGTATTTTTTTTTTTCCATTTAAAAAGTCACTGTATTTTTTACGCATGTCATCTATCCCTTCTCACTGCCAAATTCTAGGAGCTTGTTTGGGCACCAGTGTCATGGAAATTCCATCAGCTCAAACACCCCCTCACCCTTTTGTGACAAGCCCCACCCCTGCCTTTGGCTCCTGGGGGCCACTTGTTTTCTTTTCTCTCCCTATCCTCTTTCCTGTCTCGTCATTGCCACTATTTACCTAATGGCTTTTCCAGATTCCCATAGCAGTGGCATCAGATGTCAAACGGCTTGTGTTCTGCCCCTTTCCCTTCATGGGGAACAATAGCTGCTCCTTTCCTACCCCGTACACCACAGTTTGTTCTTCCTTTCACTGAATGAGGGTCCCTGGGTGGTTTCCATTAAAAAGTAAAGAGGTCGTCAGTGGAACAGATGAACATTTACCTAGAATCCTTAATGCGGACATCAGGTTTTGTTTCTCTTGAGCTAGTGTCTGAGTCTTGTGGTCAGTGTTTGCCTCTGTAAGAAAGTGACAGATTTCTTTCCCAGTGAGCACACTACTTTCACCTTACCAGCAGCACTAGGACAAAGTGACAGTTGCTCTGTAACTCTGTTACCGCTGGGCATGGCAATTTGTGAATTTGTGTGGTGGTAGTGGTGGTGTGTGTGTGTGTGTGTGTGTGTGTATGTGTGGTGTGTTTGAATGTATATCTGTGTGGTGTATGTATCTGTGTGTGTGTGGTGTTTGTATATCTGTGTGTAAGATGTCTGTGTGTGTGTGGAATACATGTTTGTGGTATGGTGTGTGTGTCTGTGTCTGTCTGTGCATGTGGTGTGTCTGTGTATATGTGTGTGTTTGCGTCGTGTGAGTGTGTGTGTGTGTGTGTGGTATGCTTGAGTGTGTGTCTATGTGTGTGGTGTGTGTATATGAGAGAGAGAGAGGCCGGGCAGTGGTGGCGCACGCCTTTAATCCCAGCACTTGGGAGACAGAGATGGGCAGATTTCTGAGTTTGAGACCAGCCTGGTCTACAAAGTGAGTTCCAGGACAGCCAGTGCTATACAGAGAAACCCTGTCTCGAAAAACAAAAAAAAAAAAAAAAAAAAAAAAAGAGAGAGAGAGAGAGAGAGAAAGAGGGAGTGTGTGGTGTATGTTTGTGGTGCGTACATGAAGAAAGGGAAGTGAGTGGGGAGACTGGTTACCTTTTAAATATTCACTTCCCACTTGACAACAATCCCACTCTTCTAAAACCCTAATCTTTCTGTTTCTATGGGTTTATCTTCCCTAGATATCTCATAAGAAAGGCTTTGTGACCTGATTTCACTTAGCATGATGATTTTGAGGTTCATATGTGTTATAGCATATGTCAATCAGCACTTCATTGCTTTCTTATATATGTGTATTAATACATTGTTTGGTGTGCGTGTGTGTGTGTTTGTGTGTGTGTGTGCGTGTGTGTGTGTTTGTGTGTGTGTGTGTGTGTGTGTGTGTGTGTGTGTGTGTGTGTGTGTGTGTGTGTTCAGAGGATGACCTGAAGAAGTCAGTTCCCTCCTTTGGTAGTGAGGTTCCAGGGACTGAACTCCAAGTCTAAGGGTTGGTGGCGAGCGCCTCGACTTGCTGAGCCAGCACCTAGGCAGCGCCTTCATCCCTTTCTCTGACAGACTTCTATCTTCTTGCATGAGGACGCCACACTTTGTCTCCCCATTCGTATGCTGGTGCACACTTAGGTTGTCCCTATCTTTGGGCTATGATGAAAAGTGTCGCAATGATCCTTCCTGTACAGGTTTCTGTTTGAACACCTGCTTTCTGTCACCATTGGAAATGCTGCGTGGCGTGGTGGTGATTGTTTATCGTTGTGAGGGACTGTCGAGCCATTTTCCATTATAGTAGCCGAACCACTTTCTGTCCCCACAAGTAATGTGTGATGGGTCCAGTTTCCCTTCCTCGTTATCCTTTCCCTTTTTTTTTCTTTTCTGAGACGGCATTCATGAATTTATTAGCCCAGGCTGCCCTTAACCTCACTATACAACTGAAGCTGGCCTTGAACTCTTGATCCTTCCTACATCCAGTTCCTGAGTGCTTTAATCTTGGCCACACCTTCCCCTGACATCCTATATAAAGGACATGGAAGAAGAAAGCTTTTGCTCTTTGAATACTGGCCCTCACTCTCTCTAGCAAGCTTATTCTTTCACTGACATTAGAGCCTACTTCTTCAGAATTCTAATGTATAACGAAGACAATTGAAGGAGACACCCAGTCTCATGGGCTGAACTGCTAGATTCTTGGACTTTCTGTTAGTAGATAACTATTGTTCTACTAGCTGGGCACATCCTGTAAGCCACTCTAATAAATCCCATATTCTCTCTGTCCTGTTCCTCTAGAGAACCCTGACTAATACAGAGAGGGTGTGAATTTATATCTTGTTGTCTTAGTTTTCATTTCCCTGATAACTAATGAGAGTTTAAAGTCTTTTCATGTGCTTTTTGAGCAGTTGTTTATCTTTATTGGAGATTTCTTGGGAACCTTTTAAAGGTTCCTAAAAGCACAAATCGAATTCAAATAATTGAAAAATTATAAATGGATCTGGAAATATTTGAGAGGGAAGGGCAGAAGACGTGTAAGATAATGAAAACACAGCTTGAGGATTAAAAGTTTCCAGGTGCAAGAATCTTACCTGCATAATCACAAAGTTTGTAGACTCTCAAATCTACAAGAGTCATTTATAAAATAAAATAAAAGCCAAGAAAGACTAAGTATAGACTAAAGCCAGACTAAAGTATAATTTTATGGGACCACATCTCCCATCAAGAAGGGGCAAGGTTTACTTGAAATCAAAAGATGAATGTTAATACTCAGAACTAGTGATTTGAAGTTTTTCACTGTGGCTCACTCTGTCATAAAAGCCCTCGTGACTATAATTGAATGGATATACGTGTGCCAGGCATACATGCATAAAGATGGGTATTGAAAAAGACAGGGGCCTTGCTTGAAATAGCTATAAAAAATAGAGCAAGATCAATTGAATCTTCCCCAAAGCAGAAGAGAGCAGAGGGCAGAGAAGGAGGAAGTGACACTAGAGACATAGCACAGAAGATATCCCCTCAGATCTCGAGTCTCCATCAGCAGTGCGTGTCTGGAAACACACCCGGTAGCATCACAATTTAGTCTCTTAAGTTCCTAGGACTGTGGACACACTGGCAGTACCAGTCACCACACTGGGTGAGCAAGACTTGAGCGTAATTCTCTTCTCGAGCAATTTGCTACAGAAGATGTTCACTGGGAAAGAAAGTAAATATCTGCTCTAGAAGAGATAGCAAAAGTGGGAAAACTAAACAGTCTTCCCCCTCCTCAGCAGGGGACACGAGGGGGAATCAGAGAGGAGCAAGGGGGCTTACAAAGGAAGTAGAAGCGAAAGGTTTGGTTATCCTCCTAGGAAGGAAAAGACTTCTAAACAGAGGTGAGGGCTGCATCTGAACTCTCTGGGAAAGTAGTAACGTTTAAAAAGATGTTTCAGAGAGAAGGGGGCATTTGCAAAGGAATTTCATCTCAAATAGGTGGTGATGCTTAGTGTCAAAATTTCTGCAAGTGAACTTGAGCTTCTCGGTCACAAACTCCAGATAATTAGAACTGACCAGGCAGCATCCCAAAGGGACAGCCCTCAGGCCTTTGACAACTGGTCCTCCATCTTTGCTGGGCTGATCAGAAAGCACTTGGGCTTCACCAAAGCTCCGAAGAATAAGAAATTTGTTAAGGGATGTTTATGTGAGAATTTTGTACTTTGGAACTTTAAATCATAAAAGGGAGATTTGAGTTAGATCTAAAGATCACCTTGAGTTTGATATTGCCCCATAATTGTTAGACTTAAACTTACGGACTATCTGATGAAACTTATATTCTAAATCCACCCATATCTACCATATTAGACTTTAGAATTTGTTAGTTCATGCATTTCACATCAACGTTTCCATATTGTGTATTGACTGCTCTTCTGAGGCCAGTGGGCAAAGCAACCAGGAGGCAAACGATTTGGGAAAGAGGAGAACTGTGGATTCCACTGTGGACACAATGTGGCCTTGCTTTTGACTTGGTTCATGGACAGGCTTGCTTTTAATAATCTTCTATGGGCAAACGTTACCTACCCTGCTCAGAAACAGTCTCAGGAGAAGTCCCAGCAGGTGGAAAGCTACTATTGGGGGCCAATGTGCAAAGGTGTGAGTGGCATTTCATAACGCACTTCTGATCACCTGCCTGGAACAATGCTGCTCTTCAATAGCTCAAGGGCTGGGGTCAAGTACAATGGGTGAAAGAAAGGAGGGAGGAAGGAAGGAAGGAAGGAAGGAAGGAAGGAAGGAAGGAAGGAAGGAAGGAAGGAGGAAGGAAGGAAGGAAGGAGGAAGGAAAAGAAAACATGGGGTGGCAGGTTGCTGTGGTCTGGAACTCATGCCATAGTTCTTTTCTGATCCTAACTATTCCTTCTGAGTGGGGAAAATGATTAGAATCATAATCTTCACATTTGTCTTCTCCAGTCATTTTTATTCCCTCATCTTTCCCAAAAAGGAACAACATATTTGGATAGCAGTTTTTATAAAAGAAATGCAAAGAAATAAGCCGGGCTCCTACCAGCCATACCGGTCTTCACTGGAAGTAAGCTGAACAGTTTTTCTTCAGCCCTCTAGACAACAAGTCTTAGGTTTTACGGCACTGGTTCTCAACCTATGGGTCACAACCTTTTCAGGGGGTGAACTATCTTTTCACAAGGGTCAGCTAAGACCATTGGAAGACACAGATATTTACATTATAATTCATACCAATAGCAAAATTACAATTATGAAATAGCAACGGAAATAATTTTATGGTTGGGTGTTGTACGGCTGACTGTTTTTCCTCCCAGTCCCAAGATCCTAGAATAACAACTCAGACTCAAAATATATTTACAAACACCTAGACCACATAGCTAGGCTCGTTCCCTGACTAGCTAGTAATTTAAAATAACCCATTTATACCAATCTATATTCTGCCACGTGGCTGGTTACCTCTGCTCCGGTACTGTGCCTCTGTCCTCACATCTTCCCCCCTGCCTCTTCCCAAGCCTGGCTCTCTTTCAGAGTTTTCTCTGCCTACTGGATGTCGCACCTTCTCTTCTATTCTTTCCTTTTGGCTATTATGTTTCTTTTAACTGACAGCTGATGCATCCATACATACAGCATACAAGATATTCTCTCTACAGGTGGGGTCACCACTACATGAGGAACTGTATTAAAGGGTCAAAGCATTAGGAAGTTTGAGAACCACTGCTCTACAGGAAACCTCTTGGGTGATTGGTCTCAGTTTGGTCAGTATGTGAAGATGTCTCAGACATCCCAAATAGAACAATCCAACAAGCTCCATTTAGATTGTGTAAGGCTAGCAGAGGAGCAGAAGTCTGGCTCTGTGAGCCTAAACATTGCAAATAATGTTTAGTCTCCACAGCCTTGGGTGCTCCACTCATGGCTGCTACCAGAGTAGAGTGAGTTTTGTCCAATTCTGTCTCTTTGTGGTCCTGGGATTTTCAAATAGGTCTTCTCACTGTGTGTCTCTCAGTCTTGAAGACCATTGTAGCTCTTCTTGTTGTTTCATTCCTCTTGCAACAGAAAAGGAATGGAGATGGGCAAGTCAACCAAGCATTAGAGAATGTTGTTCTTGATAGGTTAACTGAGCCTAAACACTGGCCCTCTGCCAAACCAGATTTAGTTGTTGCACACACTTCTTGATAACAGAGTTGTCTGTTTGAGCTTCCCAGGGAAGAAAGCATGCTAGGTCACTGTTACTCCTTTCTTCTTTTACTCAGCAGTCGGGGTACTGGGGTGAAGAGAAGTTCTATAGGCATATTCCCTTCTGACCTGTGCTCAGGTGCCTCTGCTGAGAGCAGAGCCATAAAAGATTCTGTGGAAAGAGCATTTCCTGTTTAATTGTATATGAAGTTTCCACTTCTGTATAACATAACTTTCCTAATGAAGACCTTCAGTCTTCTGGCTTTGGTGACAATATGTTTATTGTCAAAATGAGATTGCTTGCTGCACATGACAGGAAGCAGTGAATGGTAACCAAGCCTCCTGAGTCAACCTGGTCACCACATGTTAGACATCTCTTCACTGACCTTGCTGTGTTTATGGTTTGTTTTATGAGTATCATGCACTGTTAATTATCCTCTCAAGTCTAAGCTCTGAGTCAAGAAGTTCTGTCTGAAAAGAACTGCAACAACTTAAGCAAGCTTAAGTCAAAAGGGCAAAATACAAGGAAGGAAATTCTAAATAAAGGCTCAAGTAATCTTTGAAATCCAGGAGCAGAGAGCACGGCAGGATCTCAGAAGACTTGTGGAGCCAGGGGTTTGACAAACATTTACTATCAAAGACATATATCAGTGTGTTCTTTCCATTCGTCTTCTCTGGGTCTTTTCTTCCTCTGAGGGCACAAATGAGGAGCTAGTTGGGAAACCGTGTGGCGTGGGAATGCCTAGGTTTCTAATGACGCTTCCTTAGCAATGCCTGATTCTAACTGAATCATAAGGTGTTCCCTCTTAAAATTATGTTTAATTTGTTTACTTATTGTGTATGTGTGTAGGCACACTTGTAGAGGTAAGAGGGTGACCCATAGGACTTTCTTATCTATCACAATTTTGTGGGAGCTAGAAGTTGAGCTTAGGGCACTGGACTTGTGTAAAAGTGCCTCTACCTACTGAGCCATCTTACCAATCTTAATTCTAACTCTTCAGAGTGAGCATCTTGATCTTGAGAGGTTTGTGCTTTTGTCACTCAATGACTTCACACACACACACACACACACACACACACACACACACACACACACACGCACACACACACATTCTGTTATACAGGGTAGGTAGGCAGACAGCCCAAAATTATTCATTGCAAGGGAAGACATCCTATACAAGGAATTGATCATTGCTAATCTTTTCTTCCCATGCTAATAAGGATCGCACTCCTAGACAAGAAGACCAAGGGTGCTGACAATGAAATGTGCAGATGCTCCAATGAAGAGCAGCCTATTTCTTTATCACTCGAGTGCAAACATACAAAAGTGTCTTTCGTGGCCTTGGAGAGGAAAATTAAAAGTCTGTGAGAACACTGAGTTCTGCTGCTGCATGCCTTTATCCCCTAGTTAAACCAGATGTCATTAATAAACATTTGTGGTTCTGGCCACATTAAACGTGGGCCAATGTAACAAAACTTAGAAAAACAGTGCTAAAACAGACGTCACTCATGTGCCCTCAGGGAATACCATTCTTGGTCAGAAAGGAAATGTTAATATTTCCCAGGCTAAGGTGAGTGTCCTGGGCATGCTGACAAGGTGCCTGATGTTGGGTGAAAAAAACTGTTATTTTGATCCTTTGAGATATTCTGACCAGTTTTATCAAAGTATTTTTCAAATGCCAGTCCCTTCTGCCACCTGGGTTCCATCAGCTCTCCCGTCTGTTTTTTACACTGATTTTAAGGGGTAGTTTATCTTTAAATTGTAAGTCTTGAAAGCCAGAATTTGGCGATGGATTAAACACGCAGGAGGGTGGGTAGCAATTTCTTGGCGAGTGATATTTTGAGCTACTAAGCTAGATGCCAAATGGGGTTCTAGAGCTTTTCTGCTAGCTTCTTTTGCCACCTTCCTGACATTTCAGCCTTGCCCTCCCCCTTTACTCAGTCATGTGCTTCTTGATAGATGACTGGAAACTTGGCTCCTTGCCCTAGGCCTTGGGGAGCACTTCAAACTGCTCCTATCTAGGATCGGAAGACAGGCAGGGGGTTGCATTGACATATTCTGGTGCTATCTAATAGCTCTCCTGAATGGCCTGGGAATAAGAAATCCTGAACTGCAAAAATAAACTCATTAGCGTCATCAAAGTCCACAGCAGATAGCTTCACTTTCTCTTTTCATTATTAATGAAGTCAAAAGTGAGTCTGAGATTTTGATCCAGGAAGTATCAAGGATGACAGAGGTAAACCGCCTTTGCCTCTCTAGACCTGGGCTGGCAACTTCTGTAGTAAATGGATGTTTACTGTGATCAGTATGTAACCGGCTTGCCATAGATATGGGCAGGGACCCATGATACTAGCCAGACATGGACAAGGACAGGCCATGGTACACTTCTAGTCAGAGTTAAGGGAAGGTTACAAATAGACTTGCACAGTCATAGATTTTTCCAAAATATATTGGAATGCATTGCTAATGTCTTCCTTCTACCCAGCAGACTAGCACTTTCATGTTGCTGGAACGCTCTGTACTAATCATTTTATAATCAAATGTTTTTATCATTTGATTGATATTTGATTGATATATAATCAAAGCAATGTTTTATAATTGTCCTGAGGATCCATGCTATTTAAGTAGTAGTTCAAGGCATTGGTATTACTCAGGTAATTGAGGAATTGCAGTTTGGGGCTTAAGACATGACAGTTGAAAGTAAAGGGTTCAGGGAGTATCCAAATTTATTTGACCTGAAGTTGTGCCTTGCTTTAGCCTTCTCTTCAGATGTTGTACAGAGAACATCTTGTGTGGATGCCTCACTCATCAATTAAAAAGCCTATGGCCTATGGCTTAGCAGGAAATAGAAGGTGAGACATAGGAGGAAAGAGAATCCTGGGAGAGGAGGGGGTAGGGAAATATGTGACAAGGTAGACACATGGTTTCTGAGCACATGTAGCCAGCCATGTGGCAGAATGTAGGCTAGAATATATGGTATATTTTAAGTTAAATCTAGTCAGAGAAGAGCTTAGCTGTATGGCCAAGGTATTTGTAAATATATTTTGAGTCTGAGTCTTATTTCTAGGACCATGCGGCTGGGAGGAAGAACCAGGGCCTAACCTCAACAAGACATCAAGGAACGTTTTTTTTAAAGTTGGCCTGGATTAAAATATGTATTAAATGAACCATGTGTTAAGTGTCAAATCCATAAAGGAAACCTTGTGGTGGCTGCCCGGGTAGCTTATGATGTGTTGATCTGCGTAGCAGTTAGGGACCACTCGCTGCTCTTCTAGAGAGATCTCAGTACCCATGATGACTACTCAAAACTGCATGTGACTCTATCTCTAGAATCAGTTGCCTTCACATGGCCTCCAGAGACAGACACCCACCACATGCCACACTCATACAAATAAAAATAAAAACAAATCTACATATCTTTTAAGATAAACCTGAGTTTTAAAAGACATGAACATATTTATGATAGAAATCTACTATCCCAAACATGCTACCTCTGTCAGTGATGACCTCAAGTTCATCCATAGAAGATCCTATGTCTTTCCTATTCTGATGGTATATGGGATAAGCCACCAATATACTGTGCAAGTTTTCTAGAAAAGTAGTTAATACGAATCCTCTTTGCTAGTGGAATGAAATCTAGGAATTGCCGGGCAGTGGTGGCACACGCCTTTAATCCCAGCACTTGGGAGGCAGAGGCAGGCAGATTTCTGAGTTCGAGGACAGTCTGGTCTACAGAGTGAGTTCCAGGACAGCCAGGGCTACACAGAGAAACCCTGTCTCGAAAAACCAAAAAAAAAAAAAAAGAAATCTAGGAATTTTTCACAGGGTAACATGACTATATCTAAATGAGATTTTTATTTTCAATCTTGGTGTAGTAGACCACTTGCTACTTGTAGATATAAGTACATATATTTGTAATATATATATATAATTTTATCATATATCTACATCTGCATCTGTCTATCTGCCTGTCTGTCTGTCCATCCATCCACCCATCCATCCAACTATATACTATCTCTTTACTTTTAGAGTTGACTATTGGAAAGACTGCTTCATTTTATCATTATTGATATGATCTAAAATTGACAAACTGGATTATTTGTGCCCAAGACTATATAATTTAGAGAATTATTATGTATGTGATGTGATTACCACAAATTTTTTTGTAAACATAATGTGCTATAATACCCAAAGAACTCTCTATCTTACTATAGAAATGTGTGTTCGTCCACGTTCATTGCTGCTGTATTCACAATAGCCAGGATATGAAAACAATCTAAATGTCCATTAATTGATGAGTAGCTAATGAAAATATAGTGTACTTATATGATGAAATGTAATTCAGCTGTTAAGGAAAATGCAATTACAAAATTATCAGGTAAATGAGTGGGACAGGAATCAATCATCCTGAGTAAGATAGCTAAGATCTATGAAGCAAAAATAGCATAGTTTCTCTAAATTTGGATGTTAGCTTTGAATCTGCAGATATCACCATTTCACTGGAATCTCCATAGCCATCAGGAAACTAGAAAGGGTTATGGAAGACAGAAGATCTTTGCAGGGATGGAGATATGACACAGTCATAGAAATGAAGAAGGAGGAATAAAGAAACAAGAAAATGAAGTGGGCTGGGTACTAAATTGAAAATTTCATCCCCACTGGCTAGTTTTGAGAGGGCTGGAAGGTGCTGTTCACACTGCAAGCAGAAAACTAGTTATCAATAAAATTAGCAATCTGTGAATTTTGTGGACTCCAATGATGAGTATACTGGAAAATCTGCCAATTGATATCAATAATAACATGAAAGTTGTGGAGGAAATCGTGAACATTTTGATTGGGTTTAAGGCCCGTTCTATATAGTAGAACCCATACCTAGCACTGTTAGCATGGTCTAGAACCTGTGGATATATAGGCCATAAGCCCTAGGGGAGAACCTACTACTATTATTCTACTAAATGAGCATAGTATCAAACTGAGTCCTAACAGTTTATCTTTGTACTCAAACTACTGTACCTCTCAACTGTCATCAAAGAAGCTTTCTTCTTGCAATAGATGCCAAGTAACACGGAGACACACAATTGGTCAAAGAGCAGAGAACTAAGTAACTATAGCCCTAATTGAGAGAGCTATCTCACAAGCACCTCCTCACGGCTCAGGGATCATCATGGAAAAAAAGAGTGGAAAGGTTGCAAGAATTGGAGGTGATAGGAAACAAGGTTTTCTAGACACAGCAGGGCAGCTGTACATATAAAGTCACAGTGGTTTGTAACAGCGTGGAAAAGACTTGTACAAGCCCAAGCCAGACAAAGATCCCACTGTGGAGGGGGTGAGTTATGGGCACAAAATCCCATGACAACCTGATAGCATGAGAAGAGAGTCTTCTTTGAGAGTGTGATCCCTGTAGGTCAACTACAATCCGGAGCAGACTCAGAGAGTGCTTGGGCAGCACACATTGGCCTCAGTGTCAAAGTCAAATAATAAATCTGAGTGTGTGGGGAGATGGGAATGGATCTAGGAGGAGTTGAAGGAAATGGTGAATACAAGCAAAATGCATTGTATGAGATGCCCAAAGAATTAAGGAAATACCTTTCAAAATAATGTGATATAAATATCTGCTCTAAGAGGGACATTTTTGTCAGGCCAGTGATTCTAAGATACACCGTGAGAATGGAAATATGAGGCAGACAATGTTTGTTCCTTGCTCTGTGTCTTTGAAGCTATCAGGGTTTTTTTGTGTGTGGGGGGGTGTTTGGTTTTTTGTTTTTTGTCTTTTTTTTGTTTGTTTGTTTGGTTTTTTTGTTTTGGGGGTTTTTGTTTTGTTTTTCTTGAGGTTTCCCCCCTTTGGTATGGGTCTGTTGGCACAGCTAGTGAGGGTTAGATCTTCACTAGTCAGCCATCTGGAGACCTAGCCACAGTGCTATGAGCAAAATCATAGGATGGGTAGACATTGAGTATCCAGCTGGAAGCTCAGGAGTCAAAGAAGAGAGCTTGTGATTACCTGCCTGGATGAATATCTAGGAAATCCCTAAGGTGGTCTCAGCTGTGGCTGTAGCTGATCTGACACTTCAGACACAATGTGTACAGATTTCCCATGTTACTAGCCATCCAGATATAAAGGTCTTTGCTCTAGTCTGTGGCACCTGACTTCAGAGTTAGCATCTTCTAGAAATGATTTCTTGAGGTAATAAAGGTCTGGACATTCTAAATGATAATATTAATCAGTGGATTGTGACAAAATTGTCCTTTGGCATCTTGTCACTAAGATAGAATGGCAAACTTGAATGTCTAAAATGAAGAAGAAAGGGTAAACATATAAATAACTACTACAAAAAGAGCCAGGAGCAAAACCTCATCCTTTGTCCAACTTCTCTCTCCAACCACTTACGTCAGAGAACAAAGCTTCCTCACCTTGCAAGTGTAGACAGAGAATCAGGAAGGGTCCTAGGCAATACCTTTGCAACAAAAAGACAGTGCAATGGCTATTCCTGGTTGTCAACTTGACTATACTTGGAATGAACTACAATCCAGAACTGGAGGGCTCACCTGTGATCCAGATCTTGGGGCTGGAAGTCTTGAGGCATAGTGGCTATGTAAAGCTTAGGCCCAGGCAAGGTAACACATGCCTTTAATCCCAGGAGTCTAAGGCAAGGAGATCTCTGAATTCAAGGTCAGCCTGGGACAAAACAAGTCCCAGATTCAGGCATGGTGGTACATACCTTTAACCTGGGCCACACCTTCTGCTAGAGATCTACATAAGTACATTGGAAGAATGAAGATTTGTTCTTTTCCTGCTTGCATTTACTTGTCAGCACATCTTTTGGAATCTACTTCTACAGAAGACCAGCTAAAATAACTAGCCTTGTGGGACAGAGAAACTACTAGATCCTTGGACTTCTCATTCACAGCTGACCATTGTTGGGGTAGTTGGACTACAGACTGTAAGTCATCACAACAAATTCTCTTAATATATAGAGACAATGCGTAACTTCTGTGACTCTAGAGAACCCTGAATAATACAGACAGGATAACAAAAGAAAGGCAGAATAAATTCATTGATTTATTCTTATTTGCACTAAAAATTCTTTAGTGTACAAGTGAGCCATATAAAATAACGTAACTCAGAGAAAGGATCAGATGGTTGAAACTCCATCCTATCTTTGCAATGGGGAAAGACACAGAAGAGCTGTAGGAAGCATTGCATGAATAGTAATGCTAGAGCAAATGAGCGACAGCAGACTTTGTAATAGTGTGAGACATTTGCTGTCAACTCCAGGTGTGGTTTCTGGTGTTTCCATTCTTACTCTGGGATATCACTGTTACCTTGATTAACAAGATTTCAGTAAGAAGGTTTGAAGGCAGTTGTGTCCCTCCTTGGGAGATGTGGTCCAAGGAATAATAACATCTCCAGAGAAGCTTCTCCTTGTTCTTTGGAAGTTGAAGCACTTTGTTCTGTTTGAACATTTGAACGCCACACCTTTGCTCCCTACTCTTCTCCATCCCATTCCTGTCTTCTTTCTAGACTCTAACAGGTTGTGGAAGAAGAGGCAAGAGCCATGGTTACAGTCCAAGGCAAGTGTGGTATAGGAGAGGTTGCTATGCCCTCCCAGGGCAGCTCCAGGGCAGTCCTCCTGCCTACTCCTGCCTGGAATTTCTTGTTGAGGTTCTAACTACCTCCCCCCCCCCCCCCCATACTTCACACATGTGGTACACAAAGAACTCAACTTTAGACTGGATATTATACCTATAGAGATCCAAATTGATGACAGCTGAGCATATAGACATCTTCAACCTTCTTACTGAAATCTCATTAATCAAGGTAACAGTGATATCCCAGAGTAAGAATGGAAACACCAGAAACCACACCTGGAGTTGACAGCAAAGGTCCCACACTATTACAAAGTCTGCTGTCGCTCATTTGCTCTAGCATTACTATTCGTGCAATGCTTCCTACAGCTCTTCTGTGTCTTTCCCCATTGCAAAGACAGGATGGAGTTTCAACCATCTAGTCCTTTCTCTGAGTTACATTATTTAAGATTTTTAAGGGAGCCAGCGATGGTGGCACACACCTTTTATCCCAGCACTCGGGAGGCAGAGGCAGGCGGATTTCTGAGTTCGAGGCCGGCCTGGTCTACAGAGTGAGTTCCAGGACAGCCAGGGCTATACAGAGAAACCCTGTCTCGAAAAACCATTTAAAAAAAAATTTTTTTTTTAAGGGAGATTATTTAATAGGTTTCCTGCTGGGTTTTATGTCCTTTGAAATTTCAAAACAACATATTCTGTGATATGAAAATCACCTTACTTGGTTAATAACACTCCAATAAACTTCAAAGGTAACTGTGTCCCTTTCTGACAGTTGTGACCTGTGGTTAGACTGGTCTTCTGTAATCTGCCCCAGCAAACACCAGAACGAAGTTTTTTCATGCCAGCTACATGAATGGGACTGAAACTGGATAGGCTTGTGAAAAAACAAGCAGGTAATGACACCTAGTCAAAGGGGACCAACCTACTTCCCAGGGAAGCCACCCACTGTTGCCATAGGAGAGTTCAGCCTGAAGCAAAACTGCCTTTTGGGCTCTGTTTTTGCCTATCTTGTTCTTTTCTGATCTGTAAAACCAATCTCCTCTCCTCACCTCATCAGAGCAATCATTCTCTCTAGAAGGCTTTATCTCTGTGATGCATGGGTCACAGTATAAACCTCACTATATCTAAAACTAAAGTATATATATTATTTGACATAATAAAGGGAAAATCTTAGATTTCTGTTTGGCTCCCTAACATCCTTGTGTCTGTGTGGGTTTTCATGTGTGTGGCAAGTGCTTTACCCACTGAAACATTTCCCTACCCCCAACTGGGAGAGCTAGTCAAGTCAGAGCAAGATTTGCTAAAATGGGCTGAACCAAGAAATGCCCAGAGGAGACACATTTAGTCTGGCACCCCTGACACAGTTTGCCTTTCCGTGGTTCTACCCCGAGTTACCTCTCTGATCTTGTTTTTGGCATTCTCCGTAATCCTTGCTGCGTCAAAGGAGTGCCCAAACTACTGCCACCAGGGAGTGGAGATGCAGCTGGCCTGGGTAGAAATCCAGCCTCTCTCAGCTGCTAACTCTGGCCCTGCCCACCTGCTAGCCTACTAAAAAGTCAAGGACAGACCCTGCTCTTCTAGGCCAGCCCTACCAATGTCCTAGAGATGCCCTTGTGGTATGGCCCCCAGCCAGAAACAATGCTGGTTTCCCCCTTGAAGCTATCTTTGCACCATTCAGTCCTGGATGCTCTCCTGGACTAAGAGGAATGGGTAGAGGAAGCACGAACTTTCTTGTAAATTTGGATCCCGCCAAAGAGGTTTACAGCTGGAGAATTCATTGCCTCTATGGTACTTTTATAAAACAGCTTCTGGCTTAACGGAAGAAATGCTTGGATCTGCACATCATGCATGCTTCTAGCAGATCTGCAAGTGTTTTTATAATGCAAACACAGCTCTGACTGCTCACCCTACCAATGCAGACAGAACCTTTGCCAGGACACTGCTTGGGAGGTGTGCCACTTGGCTGACAAATGTGGCAGGCTCTGAAAAGAGCAAAGGGTGATGAGGACATGTGTTCCTTGCAGAAGCTACAAAACTACCCTAGCAATATAATGTCTCTGCCCATACCCTTTCAGGATGAAATGCTTTGCCTTCATAATATCAGGACATCTGGAAAACATTAAACTAAATTGATCCCAAGAGGTATCATGTAATCAAGCTCCCCAAAGATATGTTGAAGTCCTAACCCCAACATGCTAAAATGTGATCCTACATTTGACTGGGCTTTGGTAAGGGAATTGCTTGTTTTGTTTTTGTTTTACTTTGTTTTTGAGACAGGGTCACACTGTTTAGCTGTCTGGTCTAGAACTCATAGACCAGGCTGGTGTCCAACTCACAGGGATCCTCCTGCCTTTGCCTTTCCTGTGCTGGAATTAAAGGCATGCTCCACCACTGGAGTGGTATGGATCATTTGAAAACACTGTTGGCTTTAGTAGAGGCTGCCACAGGGAGAAATAGGTATGACAGGAAAAAGATGTCTCATCCCAAATCAGAGATAACAGTGATGTGGGTCCTATTCAAGGGATGCCACAGAACACTGAGGACAGCTAAACGCTGGACAAAGGCTTCCAAGAGCCTCAGAAAGAACACTTCTTGCCTGATCACAGATTTCTAGAATACAGGCCTGGAAAGGCTAGACAGATACTTTTTAAGCCTCTCAGTTCTTGGTGTCTCATTACAGTTCTAGGAAGCAAACATACCAGCTGTATAAATTGTCACCCAAAAGTACAGAGGTAAACTTGGTGACAATCAGACTTGCCACCAGATTCACTATCAATGGCCCCTGTCTCGTGTAGTAAGTACAGCAGCGTGCTTTCTGCCCCAAGAGCCTTTGCACTGCTCTATGGCAGATCTGGAGATTACATTTTTTCAGGTCCAACAATCTATAAGTGTTAATGTTTGTCATCTATACCCATGACAAATGTGCTTACTCCTTGAGTCTTTATCTTGTCATGACTTAGCTTTGTGAAATGAGAAGATAATTTGGAGGAATAAAACGTCAGTAGTTTCTATTTTGTCTTGAGAGGGAAATGGCTCATTGTTTCTGAAACAAAAATATTTGGTAAGGGCTGTAGAAACTGGTCACATCATTCTCAGGCTGGATTTATCCACTTCTGATGAGTCCTTGGTGCAGACAGGAAAAAACCTTAGCTTTTGGTCATGGAAATAGATGGCTGAAGAGACCTTGAATTGTCTCAAAAGTCATTCAGCCTGACATCAATTTGAGGGTTAAATGGAGGGGAAAATTGGCTGGTGAGGGTGGCGGGGTAGAGGCTCTGTGAACTAAGTGTGATGAAGTTGTTACTGGAGCCAGGACAGAATGGTAAAGGTAAAAAGAATGAAAGATGCTACAGATGAAGAAACCATTTAGAGAGAGAGAGAGAGAGAGAGAGAGAGAGAGAGAGAGAGAGAGGCTCTACCCACAACTGTGCTAAATGTTGGGTGCAAAAGGGGGCTACATAAGGGCACTTGCTTTGCTTTATTCGAGGAAGACAGGACTTGCGCATTGATTTTAAAACATCTAGACACACTTAGTATTCTTTCAAGTATTTCCTAAAATTAAACATTATGTAAAATGGGACAATTAAGGAACAAAAAAGTGATTATGTAAAAGAGACAAAGAGGTAGGTGTGTCCAGGCTCCTGCAGAGGAAGTACTGAGAATGTTTAGATGCCAAGGTAAAAAAGGGAAATTATCTATTTTAGTTTTCACCATATACGAAGTCATATGGACGCAAACTCTTTCCTGAAAATGACGGGGAGAAAAATGTATTCCCTTACTTCATGATGACTCCTTTGTAAGAGAATGATTGCATATACATATGTATAAACATCTTGACTGGGTATGCATACATATATATGCATATTTATCAATATACATATTCCCTCTCTCACTCTCTTTCTATATATAGATATAAATATAGATATAGATATAGATTTAGATATAGATATATCATATGAGATAACGTATATTCATGTACATAGAGAGGGAGAACAAAGATGTACATATAGATAATCTAAAATTTCTTTGAAATTTCACTGGACTGGAATAAGGTTTAATTGAAAGTTTGTGAGTGGGTTATCCAGTTTTTGTGAAGACTACTGTAGCCTGAAGAAATGGATGCCCTATACTTAGCCAGATACAATTCATGGGCACTTTTCATGCAATATTTTCTCACCCATCAGCAAGCCTTCCAGCTCAAGAGGTTGCTATGGGAGACAATAAAGAATATCCAGCTCCACAGTCTTACACAGCCAGAAACTGCAATGATACCTTTAATAATCCAGGGCTGTAATTACGCTGTGAAAATCCCAACTAGCTGGAGACATCTCTTTGCTATTATTAGCTTCCTTTCAGTTTAGGAGGTAAGGTTATGGTGAAAGTCATTCACTGAAAATTACTGGTTTCTCTATCTTTGTGTTTGAAATGTGAGCTCCATGGAGCTTCTCATTGGCTCAGTTTCATTACAAAGCTTGATGCTGAATAGACTGGCACGTGACCCCTGTTCTGTGTATTCCCACCAAGCAGCAAGGCTGTGCTTGCAGACTGCAGAAATTCCTATGGCAGGGGCATTTGTCCCAGTGAGCTTTTTGCCTTAAACACAGTATCACTGACATTTATTACTGTCATAAACAGTCATTTGTAGGCTATGACCCAATTATCTGATTTTTAAAGGGCCCCTAATCATGTCACTTGACTCCATGTGGTCTTCAGATCCACCCCTCCCGCAGGGTCTTCATGGAATATGTGACAACTATAGTTAAACAATAAACAGACTGACCGCCCTGTACACCCAAGAAATATTAAATGAAATTAGAGAAATTTTATGTAAATGATCTAAATAAAAGGTTAGTCTCCTCCCAACACAGATTTATAGATTAGAAATACAATAAGCATCTGTGTTAGCCAAACGACAAACTAAACATTATAGGAAAAAGGGTTAGTCCAGCATCCAGGGGGTAATATTTACACTTGTTGGATACCTCTGCAAGCCAGGCATTGAAGACTTTTCTGAACACTATCTATCATACCATAAGCACCTCTGCTAAGCAACTACTACTGTATTGATATACCAGTGTGTAAGAAGAGACTGTGTAAGATTAGATACCACCCAAGTCTGTACATTTATAGTACTAAGCAAGGATATGAGCTCACATCTACGTAATTCCTGAGCCACTCTCTTCTTTCTGCATAAACATTGACAGCAGTCAGCTAAACCCAAAGTAACTCACCCCGTGACACGTTAGTCAGGAAGTTAATGTCATTTGCTCTAGTTATTTTCAAGTTAACTATAGAATAAACATTATTGAGTCATTTGTTCTTTTTTGTATAAGTCAAATGAGATGTGTACTATCCCTAGCCTAGTTAGTATTTTCGAAAGTCTCCTCTCTAGCCCACGAAACCTACTTCCTCCTCCTTCCTTCTCTTCTCCTTCCTTCCTTTCTCCTTCTTTCCTCCCTTCCTCCTTCCTTCCTTCCTTTCTTCCATCCTCTGCCATCCCTCCTTCCATCTTTCTTCCTTTCTTTCTTTCCTTCTTTCTTTCTTTCCTTTCTTCCTTCCTTCCTCTTTTCTTTCCTAAAGGATGGCAACTTCAAGATTTCTTTAATTAGCTGTCCTTCTGTATTTTCTGATCTTTGTAAAGCAATGTTTAGGTAGCTCATGAACACATAGACTTCAGAGCAATAGAAAAACCAGGTCCTTTATATTTCTTAAAATTGGAGAGATGGCTCAGTGGTTAAGAGCACTGACTGCTCTTCCAGAGGTCCTGAGTTCAATTGCCAGCAACCACATGGTGGCTCTCAACCATCTGTAGTGGGATCTGATGCCCTCTTCTGGTGTGTCAGCGACAGGATGCTCATATACATTAAATAAATAAATCTTTTTTTAAAAAGGCGGTTAGTTAAAAAAAAATGAAATTTTCAGCAATCAGATTAGTGATCAGATTTCATACATATGATATATGTGATATATAATTCCTGCCCTGACAATAAATATAATATTTATCTTACTGAGTCTGCCTTTATTTTTCCTAACCAGAGATCTCAATTGCTTCACTTTCCCTTCCTTTACTCTGATTAGTATTATTAGTATATGTATATGTGTATGTATGTGTGTGTGTGTGTATATGTGTGTGTATGTGTGTGCATATGTGTGTGTATATGTATGTGTATATATAATCTGCTAAATCTATGCCTATGTGTGTAGCCGTAGCTTCATGGCTGACAACTTTCTATAATCATAAGGGGGGGGGTCATCCCTGAGAGAGGCTAGTTCTGCCTCTTCCAGCACTCATTATTTACCTATAGATGTTTGTTTAGAGATGAGACCCGATGAAAACTTCCCCCATCCACATTAGCATGTTATGGAAACTGCCATTACTTCAGTCTTGCTTATGCAGCCATTTCTAGGAAGTATCACAGGAAATTTCTTGCCCTTCTCCGTAATGTTATCTGAGTCATAGATACAGGAGCTGTGATTCACATGTATCCATACATGATCTGTTCATCTCTGTATTGTGTCCAGTTATGGTTTTCAGTGATGGTCTCCCTCTGCTGTGGAGACAATCTTCTTGGATGAAGGATGGCATCTAGGTGTACATATCTGGTTTCTCTGCTTACTGCATGTTATATTCTCACCTGAGAATATAACCTGTTATATTCACACCTGAGAATCTGGAGCTAGGAACTGCAGAAGAGAGAGAACATGTGGCACTTGTCTTTCTGAGTCTGGGTTTCCTCATGCAATATAATATTCTCTAGGTACACCCATTTACCTACAAATGTCATAATTCAATTTTTCTTTATAACCAAATAGTATTCCATAGTGTGCACGTACCACAGTCTCATTATCTATTGAATAATGCAGCAATGAACAAGGCCAAGCACCTATTTGCAGAACAGTATATCAAGACTTTGGGCATATGCCAGGGAGTAGTAGAGCTGAGTCATATATTAGACTTATTTTTAGCTTCTGGAGGATTTTCTGCACTGATCTCCAGAGTGGCTGCACCAATTTACATTCCCTCCAAAGGTGAATTAGGGTTCCTTTTTTCTCACAACGTTGCTGGTATTTATTGCCAGTTGCTTTGTTTATCTTAGTAATTCTTTAAAAGTCAAAGTTCTATCTAAAAACTCAAAGTCTTTCAACTGTGGGCTCCTTTAAAACAAAATAAAAAAATAAGACAGATATTTGTTTCATTCTGAAATGGAAGAACCAGTGTACAGTGGCAATAAAATCAATACAAAACCAAATTCAAAAGTGTAAATAGTGCAGTGTCTGATATCTGGAACTCATCTGAATCCTTTTCTCTCCAGCAGTCTTGGGTAACCCTTCCTTTTCAGTCCTTCTACCCACAGGACATGCAGCATGTCTCATAGGCTCAGGCTAGGCTACTCTGTATTTGTCTTTGGTGGACACCTCAAAGTACTGTCATCTACAGTGTGCTGGGGTCTCCACTATCACTGAGACTGCGTCTTTACCAATGACCTCTTCTGTCATTTTCAGGGATTCTGACATTGCCACATGGTCCCAGCATCACATTCTATTCAGGACCCTTTCAAATGGCCCACTATATAGGCTACACCTTCACCAATGGCCTTTCTGGGCTTCTATTCAGAAAGACTTCACTCCTACCACACAGGGTCAAATCTCATATGACCCCATATGCCCTCAAAACAAGTACCATATGAGAGAAGCTTACACAGTCTTTCACAAGTTCTTTTCAGTCTTGGGTCCCCGACCTGGACCACAGCTTCTTAGTGAGAGAGTCTTTAAATGACTCTCAAACTTCTGAAATTTCACAAGCCAGATGTTTCTATTGTCTGCATTTCTCTCAGTATCCATATCTTCCAATCTACCACATACTAGGTAGTTAAACTTTGAACACTCAATGCTTTTTCCCAGCCTAAACTTCCAAATAGTTCTATAATCTTCCCACAAAATTAACATGTCAGGTCCTTCAGAGCAATACCCTTTCTTGGCATCAGTTTCTCTCCTAATTTGGTTTTTGTTGTTATGATAAAAGACTCACTGGACAGCATCAGCTTGAAGAGGAAAGGGTTTATTTAGGTTAACAGGTTAACGGGCCATCAAAGGATGGCAAAGCAGGAACTGAACCAGAGACCATGGAGAAACACTGATTCCTGTCTTCCAGAATCACATTTCTTACACAGCCCCATTTCACTTGCCCAGGATTGGTACCTAACAGTGAGCTGGATTCTCCTATATCAGTTAGCCCCAGAGGCATGCCAGTCAGCCCATACAATGGAAGAAATCGATTAGCTAAGGTCCCCTCTTCCCATGTGTGTCAAGTTGACAAGATGTTAACTATGACATATGCTTAGATCCACCCAGGTTTGCAACCAGGAGTTATAGGTTTTTGAAGAAAAAAATATCTCCATACTCCACACTGATTTCCAGTGTCTGCATGGGTTTGTACCACGCTCCTCTTCTCTATCCTAGAGGCTTCCATTGACAACTCATCTCTCACCTTAGATTTTCTTTAGACAGGATGCTGGGAGAATGTTCAATGCCAAAATAATTTCATGCAAGAACACAGGAAACCTCTTTAGGAGTCCCAGCAGTGATCAAAACCAGTAGGGAATAAATAAGCAAGTTGTCAGTCTTGGAATATTAAGAAGAAGAGGGTGTACTACAGCTGAGATACAAAGGGAAGGAGATTTTATGATACTGTCTTAGCTGTCACTTCTGACCCTAATCATGACTCACTGCTTAAACTATTACGGCCGCACAATGGTCCCTTTTATTTATTTATTTTTTGCTACTCCTGTGATGAAATCTTCAGTCCTGGATTATGGCAGCCATGCCCCTTCCCTGCTCCCACAGAAGAGGTCCTGATGAGCAGTTCTAGCAAAGGTCATAGCATGGTAATGGTTGAGGCTCTTGACAAATCCTGTTTAGGACCTCTGAGGGACCATCAGCACTGTAGCAATCTTCTCAGGGTCTATAGATAATACCTAGTCACCCGAGGAACTCTTTTGTTCTCCCCTTCACTTACCTTACAATCTCCAAGGATATATAGCTTCCTTTAGAAAAATCTTAAACTCCTATTTGACAGAGAATATGAGAACAAATAACAAAACCCTGCATCCCCCTTCCTCCTCCTTACTGCATCTCACCCATCCCCGCCCCGCCCTCTCTATAATGCTGCTTGTTTCCATCTTTGCTGATGACCAGGTCCATTGAGCTTTGACTATAAAACAAAAACAAAAACAGAACGACAACAAAACTTCTTTTCTCTTTTACTGTTGAAATGAACTCAGTCTATCTGAATGTATGTTTCAAAGCAGACATGTTAGAAATCTAATGTACTATATAATTGAGAAGTGGGGCATTACGACTCAGAATGGCATAGTTATGTTGAGAATGGATTGCTAATAAAGGTTTACTTGGTTTCTCTCTTCCTCAGCTCCTGCTGTTCCATCCCTCTTCTTTGTTCTCTTAATTGCCTTTCCTTCTTTTTTAGGTTCATCTTTATTTACAGTGTGTGTGTGTGTGTGTGTGTGTGTGTGTGTGTGTGTGTGTGTGTGTGTGTGTGTGTGTCTGTGTGTCTGTGTGTCTGTGTGTCTGTGTCTGTGTGTCTGTGTGTCTGTGTGTGGGTATGTGCATGTGACTGCAGATGCCCAAGGAGGCAAGAATAAGGTGTCAGTTCCCTCAGAGCTGGAATTATATGTGTTTGTGAGCTCCTGACATGGGCCCTGGGAACCAAACTCAGGTTTCTGAAAGAGCAGCAAGTGCTCTTAACCGCTGAGCCACCTCTCCAGCCCTCTTATCACTTTTGCATGGTATGGTGTGGCAAAGATATCTCATCCCTTGTGCTTTGGAGTCCTTTAGCTAGGGCTTCTTCATCTTTGCAACAGCAAGAAGGAAATCTCTTCGGTTTTCTTTCAGAATTTTGAGAATCTCATAAAGTGTACTTTGACCATATTCAACAACCCCCCCCCCATTGTCTTCCAAGATCCACCTCTAGTTCCTCCCTACCCCATTCTGTGTCTTAAATTTTTAAAAACAAGTACAGTTTGTGTTGCCCAAATACTTTTGGATATATGAGCTTCCATTGGAATGAGGTAGACTTACCAGGGGCTATACTTTTAAAGAATATTTTTTTTCCATCTTCCAGTGTCTATCAATAGCCAGTATCTTCTTCATGAGAGTTGGGACTCTGCTCACCTCCACTCTCCACACTAGGATTTTGACTAGTTTGAGCTCACACAGATATGATCATGCTGTCACAAACACTGTGAATTCATATGTGCAACTGCCCTGTCGTGTCCAAAGAACAGTTCTCTTGTAGTCATCTCCCACTTCAGACTCTTACAATCTTTCTGCCCCATCTTCTGAACTGTTTTCTGAGCCATCTGAAGATGAGGTATGATATAGATGCCCCATTTCTGTTCTTTATAAATTACCAGACTTCAATAATCTATTAGAGCACCACAAAACAGACTAAGATATTGGTTTCAACACATTACATCGTAATTTAATGACATAATTATAAAATAATAAGGGAATTAACGTGTATATAAACATGCAAATCCTTAGGCATGACTATATTAGAATGCAAATGAGAATGCAAATGCTTAAGGTAACATGGAATCACTGGATGCTGTGCATATGCAGATTGGTACAGGTGTTCAGTACTGCAACTCAGACATCAGGGAACATATGCTAAAGTAATGTAAACCCCACAAAAATACTACAGTCTTTTTAAAACGTATGTTCTAGTTGCAGCCTTGATAACTTTAGTCTCTATTAAAGCTGTATAAAACTGCTTTTTGCTTATATAAAAACACACACATGTTAGATTTTGATAATTCTCAATAGTGTGTCACTCTCCTATTTACTGAGTTAGTTGAAAGCTACTTGGGATGTAGATCCATTTTCATGATGCTCCCCTTGCAGAACAAAGTATTTCCTTGATCATCCTAGACAGCAGGCCTTAATTCTATCAAGCTATTCTGAAAACCTCAGCTGTCCTATGTGTTTCCAAAGGCATCCTGGGAAACTCTTATTCATGTAGAGTTACTGGTCTATGCTGCGAAGCTCTCCATTACCTTGTTTTACCTGATGTTGTGCTTTCGCTCTTCATCATCAGTCTCACATTCTCTCCTTGATATTTGCCAGTTCTCTCTGATGGGGAAGTCAAACCAATCCCTTGTACCCTGGCTAATGCCCCGTATGTCTCCTCCTCGTCTCAGCACTGCAGCAGAGCAATCTACCCCTGAGTCTTCCTCTTGCTTCTCACTCATGTCCCAGCCTTCTGTCAGCTTCATTTAGGCTCTACAATATAAATAAAATCATTCCTGACTCATTTACATATGACCTACTGATTCCCGGTTTCCGTTTTTATAGCTAGCTATTTATCTTATTATTTTTTGATCCTCCTATGGTTCTCTCTGTCCACCTCTTAATGTAAGCATTTCTATTAGTTCATTCTCCTTGTATATACCATCATTATCCATGCAACTGGGTAGTCACAGGCCAGGGAGCCTACATGACATGGGTTTCTTATCACTTAGCCAGCCGTAAATGTCTATGTCTTCTTCCTTAGCATCTCTCAACAATTTTTGTCTTTCTTTCATCTCTTTTGAGCCTGTATTTTTGTCTCACCTGTATTTTTAGAAAGGCTTGCTTTTTCTTTTCTTCTTTAAACTACACATTTTCCTTTGCCCCTACCATTGAAAGAAACTTGAAAAGCCATCAGAAACTTCAAGAAAAAGTTCTAAACCTTCAAGCCAAGAAGAAACAAATGTGACATCAGTCCCCTTATTCAGTGTCCTCCGTCATCAATTATTTAGTGTACACTTCACCTAACTGAAATGAACAACTGATTGTCTCCCTAGTGGGTCAGAGTTCATTGGTATTTATACCTTGTTTCTTTTTGGACTACTACACAACTTTCTGATACTTTAATTCTGGCTTCAAGACAAGCTTGAGTAGACATCCTTTCCTCTGGGAAACTGCATTGAACTCCCTGTTCCCAGATCAGTGACCATCTTTTCGTTCTCTACCAGTCTCTACTAGTACAAATCAAGCACACTGCATTGTAACTGTCTTTCTGAAATCTCTTGTCTTGAGAGGGAATTTCTCTACTGTTTCTTACCTCTTGATTCCAGTGTCTGACAAGCTGACTCATCCTCAGTAAGAGTTCTGACAGGGAAAGAAAACCGTTTAAGGGAAGTTGCTATGGTAATGGTATAGCTAAGTTGGTATGATGCTTGTCTAGCTTTGGGTTCAATCCCCAGTATTGCATGAACTGGGTGTGGTGATACATTTCTGTCGTCCTTGTCACAAAATAACAATAAATGAAACAAAACTGAAACTAAGACCTCATGGTTCCAATAAACAAATGAAAAAGCAAAATAAATAGGTAAGAAGTGGCTGCTATAAGTTGGGCATGGCCAAGGATTGAAGGGTGTTTATGTTAATGTAATAATTAGTCCAATAATTGATTTTATGGCTGCACGTGCGCGCATGTGCGCACGCGCACACACACACACACACACACACACACACACACACACACACGAGCGTGAGTATGCATGCACTGAATATTCCTCTGCTTATTAGCCAAGGACTCTGTTATACATCCTCTTTAAGTCTTGCTAGCAGGTTAATAGTTGTTCAGCTGTTCAGTAGAATGAATGTTCTACCAACTTCAAGTGTAGATCTTTTGTACCTCAGAGCAAAGCTTTCACTATTTTGCATGAACACACACACACACACACACACACAGAAAGCCTTGTATAAAAGAAAAGTGTTGACTAACCCGGATTAGTAAACACGTTCTGCAATAAAGGTTCAGAAAGTTCTCAAACATCTCCATTTATATTCCCATTGTAGCCAAGGTCTACTAAATACATACAGGAAGTATGTTTGCATTTGGGTGAAGAACAGACAAGGAAAGATACATGCTTGTCACAAGGGTCCTAGTTTCTTCAACTCTGATTATGAGTGGGGTGTTGTATTTGTTGGACTAAGAGATCAGCCCTTCACTGCTAAGGCAGGTTTTTCAATGGTTGGCTCTAGGGGAAGTACTCACTCTGTCACTCTGTGTGGGTCTGTCTCCACCCTCTCATCTTTTTATATTTTTACACTTTTGGCTCCACACAAGCTTTCGACAATTCACATGACATTCTTTTTGTAATTATTTTTCTCATCAGAAGTGTTTCGTGAAAGTGAAAGGAAGCAACCATGTTATGTGGTCATACAGCAAAGTGGGTGGTGGGGGTTTTCTACTCCTCACCCATTATTGCATTTTGAATCCTTTCTGTGAAGCTGTGTGCCTCACCATGACAGTAAAGGCTGAGAGCCCATCAGAGAACCCAAACAGTGCATTATATGTTCTCTCTCTTCTCCCTTTTCCTTATTTCTTTCCCTTCTTCCACTTTACAGTCTCTTTTGTACAGAGAGCAAAGAAGAGTGTGGGCTAGAAGTGAAGAAGACACAGAGACAAGAAAATGATAGGGGTTTTCCATGCATTCTGAAAACTGTGTGGGAATTGTTGGTTTTCAAGTCAAATGAAAAGCTAATTAAAACCCAAGACCTATTACGAGTGGGACATTGAGACATGTCTCTTCGGGTGTTCCTAGTGTGTCCAAATCAAATACTCCCATGAGTTCCTCCACACCATGAGAATTCTCCAGTGAGATAAATTCAACTAAATTTAAAGGCCAGTGAGTTCTCCCCTCTTCCCCAACCTCCTGCAAACAATATCACCAAACACTTCACCCAATTGCAAACGCTGAAGCATCATCAAGGGTAATGAACAAAAATTAAGAGCAAATGGATTAGCAAATAGAGGGGTAAAGATAACAGAAGACAGGGAGAAAGGCGCATACAGAAAAAGGGAAAAGTGAGAGAGAAGGAAAGAGAGGAAGAGGGGGAGGGGAGGAACTCACCCTCTGTCTACTTGGGGACAAGCTTATTCTGATACTTGGGTTTTGTTTTGCAGAAAGCCAACAATAGTAAAAGCATTTCTCAAAGCAAGGCTTTCAGGAGGCAGGAAGAGAAGCCCCACCATTCTTCCATCCACATGTCACCTGCTGCTTTCCAGACAGCAGCCTACCAGCCCAACTATCTAAGAAATATGTCTTTGCTACTTTTAAGCCATTCTTGGTATCAACCTCCAGGAAACCTTTGATACTATTAACAAGTTATAATTTAAAAAAATTAAAATGTACAATTTTTAACATCTGCATTTGGGAAGCAGCTGGTCATAGTATGAAATCATTAAATCCAGGCATATCATTAACCATAACTAAATCCAAACCCATTTCCTACTGCCCTTCTTGGTTTCTGTTCATTTTTTGTTTGTTTGTTTTATTTTATGAAACACTATCTAGTTACCCAGTAGACACTGGATCCAGTGAGTGAGTCCTTTCTGTGTTTTCCTTGTATTCTCTCTGGTCATTTGATACAGAAGTTTCCCAAGAATGCTGTAAACTGCTTTCTTGAAAATTGCTTTTTAGTTATCTTTTCCCATTCATTCCTGACATCTTCCCCTTCCTCAAACATATAATGTTTTAAATATGGTTTGGATTCTCTACTGACTTATGAAAATGGCTAATTGGCTTATCCAGTCACTCCAGTATGGCAGTGGTCCTTCCCTTCCTGTTCTATTCAGAAGGTACACTAATGGGTAAGAGTGTGTCATAGCTATCGCTAGACCTGTCTCTCTGTGGGAGGTGACTCTGGGACAATATTTCCTATATATTGTACAGCCTTTCCACTCTATTTTGAACACATGGCTTCTTTTTAAAGGCTTATTTTCTATATGGCTTCCAACAGGAAAAAATATGTTTGCTCAGTAGCAATGTATATATTTGCTCCAAGAGGTAGAAGATGAATGGACATTACCTTATATTCACTTAAAGTCCCATCTTAAAGGATGGGGGCCCCAGAATGGAGGAGGGAGTTCAGTGGTCCCGACCATAAGTCTGTTATTTACTTTGAAGCTGACCCTTGACTGCTTAATGCTGGATTGTCTGCATTGAATTTTGATACTTATTATGATCAAATCCACTGATGTTCTCATCTGCAAGTTTTAATTTAAATGTTCCCTAATCAATGAAATCTTCCTCTCAGACTCTATCCTTTTCATCTGTAAAGTTTGATTCTGAGTCCTCCATATCTCTGTGTAACACAGTCCCGAGCTTGTAATTCCCATGTCTCAGCCTCTAAGGAAGCTGGGATTTTGATCCTGCATCACCAAGACAGGACTCTACATATTCTTGACCTTTGTTTTGGACCATCTTTAAGAGTACTTGTAAATAATTTGAATTTTTAATCTTATTTTGAACTTTGTTATGTTTAGTCTAATTCCAGTTTTGCTGCCCTGAAATCCATCTGAGGACTCATTGTCCTGTGAATTCTTTCATTTTTGACTGGTAGAAGCAGAAACTGTTGTAAGCTTTGTGAAAGTCTTGGGTCATGTTCTTCCTGATCACCTCAGCTGATTCTTTCTCCAATATTGTTTAGTTTCCTGGACAAGCATATGCCAACCCATGATCAGCTAAAGCTCCTATACATGTCTCTAGAGATTTGTGTGTGTGTGTGTGCAATGATGTACTACCCCCTCCAGCTTTCTGCCCTCCTTAGACTCCCAGCGTGTTTCCTCCATGCAAGAAAGCTTTGTCTAGTACCCCTACCCCAAACCGTACCACAACCTGGGAACTCTGTCAGTAGCTCCCACCAACCCACACCACAGCCCAGGAGCTCTGTCTGGTAACACCTCCTACCCCTCCACCCTGCAACCTGTACCACATCCTGGGAACTCTGCCTCATCCCCCTCAACCCCCTGGAATAAGCAGGATAGCTAGCCAAACATATTAGTGAGCTTGAGTTTAACTGAGATACCCTGCCTTAATGAATAAGGTGAGGGTGAATGAGGAAGACTCCTGGGTTCAATCTTAGGCTCCAAATCACTCTGACAAATGTGTACATACACAGACACACACACACAGGCACACACACACACACACACACACACACACACACACAGACACACACAGACACACAGACACACACAGAAAGAGAGAGACACAGAGAGGTGCAATGAATGATTCCTGTAAGCTTCTTCTTCTTTTTTTTTTTTCTCTTCAACTATTTTAAACACTTAACATCAGATACCATAACCCAGGGGTGCTGTTTCTGTGGCTGTGTTTGTGTCTGATTCCAAGACAGTGCTGGCTTTCAATTGGTGTAAGTACAAATGAACTCCCACCTGGGGAGCAATGCAGCCAAAGGTAAGCGTCTTTAAAATGTTTTCTCTCAATGAAAGCTGGTCTCCATTTACATGGTGTGAACAAATCAAGGACCCTTAAATGTCAGCTAGTAAAAATAGCTGCATTTTGTAGAGATTGCCTTAATAAGCTTTTCATTTGAATATTTAGTTTCTATAAATGTCTTATAATAAAAGATGATTATTCAGGCAACATTAAAACTCTTAGTTATAAAGTTTGATTTATATGGATATAATATGTTAGTACCTCATTTTTTTCTATCAGATTTCCCTTTTACTGTTGTTTTTGTACATGAGTCAAGATATCTGCCTCCCTGTGAAATCTTTCAATAGAAAATTTTATGTTATGCTTTTGATTCATTCTCATACAGCACAAAGAATAACACTGAGGGTGTAATGGAATTAAGAAATTGTCACAAAACCATCCCTCATAATTATGTTACAAAAGTATACTCTAACATTCTACAAAGGTTAGAACTATGACATAGCCTAGTCTCACCACAATAATTAAATTTATGGAAACATTAAATCCTATTGCTTTTCTACATTAATTATCTGGCTAGTCCTCTTTAGCATTCCTATTACCAGTCTCTCCCAAACGTAATTACTTGAACATCTTACCACTAGGTTTTTATATGTAAATCAGCAGCTTTTACAAACATTACTTGTTTTGATATTGCAGTTTCAATTAATCTATCTGTATTTATTCATCAACTGGCATTCCCGAAGGACATTGCCTTCTAGTAATCATTAGAATGCTTTCTATTTCTGAGAGGCAACAGAAAGCTATTAGCAATAGCCGTGATGATATTAACACATGTTCATCGAGATGCTGAAACATTATTCAAGTGCTTCCCTACAGCAGAAGCCAAACAGGAGAATAGACCTAAGGCAGAGCCCAACCCCAAATCTGGCACATTCTTTACATATTCTTCCGTGTCAACAGTGTTGGTCTAGATCCACGAGACTGGGCAGAACAGTCTAGCTACAGGGGATTCATGCTGTTTCAGAAGTAGCTTAGGTGTCCACCAACGTACAACTAGAAGGTGAATGTGGAATATATACACAATGGAGTTTATTCAGCCATAAGGAAGAGTGAAGGCCTAGTTTTGATTTCCAGCACCAGGACATAGGGAGGTGTTAGAGGGGAGGAGAGATAGATAGATAGATAGATAGATAGATAGATAGATAGATAGATAGATAGATAGATAGATAGAGTGTTAAAACAGGAAGTAAGAAAGTACAATAAACCACTAATGCTCTCTGTATCCTGCTGTGAAGCCTTTCCCAGCCAAGCTGAAAGTTAAGTAAGTTTTGCTCTTCAGTGGCAACTTACACCACACCCAGCCGTTGCATCAGTTACAACTCAGTTGATTTTGAACTTGAGATTCCCCCGGAGTGATGCAAGTCCTTCCCCAACCCTTGGGTTTGACTTGCATGAATAATACATACTTTCTAGCCTTCTCATCTTAAATGTTAAAAGAGCTAACGGTCCACTCTCTATCCTGCACGCTTGACATCATTCCATTATAATCTTTTCTTTGAACAGGAGACCAACCATTCTGAGTGTTGTGGGTTGAAGACAAAGAGGGGAGGAGGAAGATGGGGAGGAGGAGGAAGAGAAGGAAGAGGAGGAGGAGGTGAAGGAGCCCTAAAGACCCATGTCTCCCGTGCTAGTTCCACCAGGCAGAATTCCTCATGCCTGTAACCCACACTTATCCCTGCCGTCATGATTAAACATGCCGCTGAACCAGCCGTTTCTCTGGTCTCATCTTCAGTTAGCCTCTGTATAGGGACAGGAATACCTCTTTTTCTCTGACCACGTTCTTCTAAGATGTCTGTTGGTGAAAAAGTCCTTTGTTCACAAAATACAGCAAGAGACATGTCTCCAGGAGAACCAACTTTCCTTCAGTTGGGGACAGAAAGAATGTTGACCTCTTTGTCCTAGAGTTTGATGTGTGTGTGTGTGTGTGTGTGTGTGTGTGTGTGTGTTACATTCTATTGTGTTTCTTTGTTACTGAACACTAGCATAATAAACTATTAGGGAATATTCTAATGACCCAGCAGAAAATCAAAGCCAAAAAAAAAAAATAAAATAAAATAAAAGGAAGTACATGCATGCAGATCTCTGAGTTCAAGTCTACAGTGAGTTACAAGACAGCCAGGGCTACAGAGAAACAATGTCTCAAACAAATAACAAAACAAAATAAAATCTCTCTCTCTCTCTCTCTCTCTCTCTCTCTCTCTCTCTCTCTCTCTCACACACACACACACACACACACACAAATGCAAGCATGGACACGTACATGCATGCACCACATGACTGAAATTTGTATACTGGATGATCACACCAAAATGAATGGCTAATGTATGTATTAGGCGGCGTCACACTAGGCGTGATTAGAGATCCTAGCACATTTAGCAGCTGAACCTGACCCACAAAGAGTGCACAGTGCTGTTGATGGATTGACTGTGAAATGTCCCCCAAAGGCTCCTGTGTTTGAACACTCGGGGCCCAGTCAGTGGCACAGTTCTAGAGGATTGTAGACTCTTGAGGAGGTGGAGCCTCACTAGAGAAACTGGGTCACTAAGAAGGCGGCTTGAGGTTTTATGACCCAGCCTCACTGGCTGCTGCCCTATTTCCTGTTCTGTCATGACATGCAGAGGTCAGGAATCCATGCTGCAATCCTGTGACACTGTGCATCCTCCTGCAGCCATGCTTTGCCCTCCATGATGCATGGTAATTCCTCACACTGTGGCCAAAATATTCTTCCCTATTTAAACCGCTTCTTGAGGAGTATGTGGATACAGTACCAAAATAGTCAGTTGTCAATTTTTAGTCAAGCCTCCCCTTTGGTGCTCCAAAGTGTTGGTATTGCCCTCATCTGCTGACACAGATAGGTTGGCATGCAGCTCATTCAATCTACTTTTAGGGCAGCACTCCAGAAACCACGGATTCACAAAGGCCCCCAAATCTCTTTTTGCCCATGACTTTTCCTCTCTAGTCATTCTGCAACTATAAATATTTAGCTGCTTACTTAAATAGTGTTATCTTTCCACTCTCAAATGATCATTGGATGTACTAGACCTCTGTATAATTCACAAGTGGCTCACAAGCTCTAGTATAAAGGTGTTTCAAGTGAATTTAGCAGGTATAAATTAATTTGCTCTTATAGCGTGGCAGAGACTACAGAGAAGATTCTAGTACCATAACCCCTACATTTCAAAGCACTGGGGAGATGGGTAATGTGCCTGTCACACAAGCATAAGGATTTGAGTTCAGAGCCTTAACACCTACATACAATTTAGGTGTGACCGAATACATCTTTGACCAAAGCCCTGGGTGGAGCCTGGCAGGTACAGGTGGATACCTGCAGCCTACTCGCTTGCCTGCTGTGTTGGTTAATTTTCTTGTTGCTATGATATTTGGGTTTGGAGTTTAAGGGTTCAGTCCATCATGGCAGGAGATCCTGGCGGCAGGAGTTGAGGCACCTGGCCACATAACATTGGCAGCTAGGAAGCAGAGGTAGGGCACCACTGCTCAATGTGCTTTGTCCTCAGACACAGCTCAGGAATATTTATGGTGTTGATCACATTTACGATGAGTCTTCAGCTTCAATTAACCTAGTCCCCCTCCCTAAATCCCCCACAGGAATGACTAGAGGCTAGCTTAATCTATATAAGCCCTCACAGGCTTGGCCTAGGTGATTGGACTCTAGGTCTTGTCAAACTGATAATCAACATAAACCATCACATGAGCCACACCAGTTGGTGAGCTACAGATTCAGTGATCAGCCCTGTCTAAAGAAGTAAGCTGGAGACCAACTCAGTGTCTACTGTATATCAGGTTTTTTATTAAACAGGAAATGAACAAAGTAACTGACTGGATGATTGACAGAAATTGTCAGGGAAGAAAGAACTGCTTTAGAATGGATGAGGCTGGTAAGCATGGACAGACATTTAAGGAGCCAGAGATGACTAGAGAAGAATAGGAAAATATAAAGGAATCAGTTGAAGGACTAAGACCTTTTACCTAGAAATGAAGAATGTGGGGAATGAGAGAGTGATGCTTTACTTTGGGGGATGCTTTGTTTTCTATATTCAATTGTTCTGGCTGCTCGCCTCCACCGTCTGGTCTTCCTGCTGTACAGAAGCCAGGTGTCTTTCAGTGAAACCCGAAAAACAAGGAAGAGGCACAGTCCTGCCTCCTTTCAAACTCAATTTTAGACTGTGGACATGCCCATGTCTGCAGAAATTTGGCACCTGCCCTTCAGTGTGAGCAGGCAGCATATAAGTCAGTGTCTAGCAACCAGAGCCTGAGAAGGGAGTGACAATTAATTTGGGAAGTGTAAGCCTCTAAACAGTGGTGGTGAGGAAGACATGACTAAGTTGAATAAAGGGAGTGAAGTGGTTTGCAAAAAATGGCAGGAAGTAGGAACCACACAAGATGAGGGCATGAGACGACGTTTCTACCATGAGCATCTGGGGCAGTAGTTTTCAGCCTTCCTAAGGCTGTGACCCTTTAATACAATCCTTCATGTTGTTGTGACCCCCAACCATAAAATTATTTTATTGTGACTTCATAACTGTAATTTTTCTATTGTTATGAATTATGATGTAAATATATGATATGCAGGATATCTGATATGCAATCCCCCAAAGGCATCTTGACCCAAGGTTGAGAACAGTTAATCTAGGGTGTGCTATAGGTCACGTGGAAGGTGCTTCAGAAGAGAGGGAAATACACGGCTGGTCCTGTTGGACATCAAGAGGATGCCAGACCTCTGAGTAACCCAGGAAGAGAAGACACAAAATGTCCTGGCTCCTTCTCATCTTAGAATTCCCAATGACTGAAGCTATCTTGTATGCTTCTATCCCATTACTAAAGCATAGAGAAACCTGCATATTCCGAGAGAATCCAGCTGGGTGGTAGAAGGCTGAGAAGGTGCTTGTTTTCTGTCCAACACGTTACTGTTTATTTAGAGAGACGCACTTTCTGTCTGGCTTCATCTCTTTTTAGGACACTTAATTCTTTATGCCCTTTGAATCTTTGTTAGCTTGTGATGACAATCATTACCCCTTAATCATAGCCAGTGCCAGATTTCCTTTACTGCTGAAGGGTCTTAGTAGCTGGCTACCCATTCTTTTCTGAGTTGATTGAAACTAGCCAAACAGTTCAATAACACTATTTATTGTCCAGATTAACCTTGATCAGGTGACTTTCTGGAAGGCCCTCAGTGATATGTATCATTGGGCCAAATGCAATATATAATCGAAAGGGGTTGAAATTACATTTGCAAGGCCAGAAGAGGGAAGATCAACACCATGAGGTCTTCAGTGTTATCATCTAGACTCCAGCACATGACCGTCAAGGGGAATGTTTATTAATACTCCTGGAGATTTTATTGCCAGAGCTGGGTTGTGGCTCGATCATTTGATTTTCCATAGCAGAAAGTATACAGTGTTCCTAGGACAGGCTTTGTAGACAAGGGTATATTTAAACTAGTTCTAGAGGTATAAGCAGAGAGATGAGAGCATGCAGGACTTAGAAGCGTCATTTAGCTGAAGCACCGGGTACCTGTCTATAACTGATGGGAGAGAGTTGTAAGGGATTTAGTCCCATGAGATCCTTTCATCATTCCAGAGTATGTCAAGAAGTAAGAGCTGGATCTCCTAACTAACTTAGGATATCATCTTGTCTTGAATGCTATGGCAACAGAGGGCCCCAATTTCTAACCTTCTCTGGTTTTCCATCATCAATTCTTAAAAATAAAAACAATTCCAGCCCACCCATTAGGTACTTCGATCACTGATCTAAGCAGCTAGTTCTTTAATATTTCCAAAGGCATTCTTTAACTCCTGTGACTAATTCCTTGCCATGCCAAATCTGGCTTTCAGTAACATGGCAGTTTCTGGCTAAGCAGTCTTTGCCTGAGCAGGTGCAGTTATCCTTGGTTTCCTTTCCTACCCTTTGACCTTCACTTCTAGGGAGGTGGGAGAGGCAGTGGAGGAGTAATCTGTTTCTGTCTCCCTGCCTAGAGACTGTAAATGAACAGTGACAACAAAGCAGGGCTGGGAAGAAAGTGAGCAAAGTGTTGAGTCGCCCCTGAGGTGAGAGACTGCCTGGTTCTGATTAATGCCAGTAAAAGCAGTACCCTGTGTGAATTGGGCACAGAGCAAGTGTTTCCCACTATATGCTCATTCTGATTTTTGGTTCCAAACAATGACCACCAGAAAAATCACCTCTCAGACAATAAGATTTTTTAATCCAGTCAGCTGTAGAAACCATGTCTGTTGGCTTAGGAAGTCTCAGTAGCCATCAAATGCTCTGCTGAACAGTTATGCTGACTGTTCATTCTGCTTGGTCCCTAAGACTCAGTGTGGGGAGTGCCAGTAAAACCCTCTTTGTCTCAATACCATGGCCCTCTGCCCAAGGGCACATGCCTATCTCGTATCTTTATGTTCTGGACTCCCCCCACCCATTTATAGTTTTATCCGGGCCTTTTCCTTACTGGAAAGATTCCTGACCATGTACTGACTCTATGCTGAGGTAAGCATATAAATGAAGTGAGTCTGAACTAGCACCAGAAGGAGTAGCTTCGGATGATGAAAATGATCTGTGACATCTCTAATGAAAGAGGGTTGCAGGACATCGAAGATGTTCCGATAGTCCATTTTATTCCTTGATCTACACAAAACCGAGGTAGTGATGAAGATGCTGCTGTAATCATGGTTTGCCAACAGTAACTTCCAGTATTTAGGCTGTGGAGTCTTAGCTGTCCATCTCCTTGTTGGAGCAACAAGATGGGGTGAATTGTGGCGCTACTTGTAGGCCATTTAAGGTATTGACTTGGGGACCTTGGGGAATGCAAAAGGGAGCTAATGACTTTCATCTCATAGCATTTGCAAGTGTTCTGGGTGTGGTGGCTCACACCTGTAATACTAGCATTTGAGACATTGAAGTTAGAGGTTTACCCTGACTTTTAAACCATATTAGGTTACATAGTGCATTCCAGGCCAGCCTGGGCTACTGAGTGAAACCTTGCTTCAAAACCTATCTCACATGCTTTAACTTGTAATTGGGATGGGGGAGAGAAAGGTGATCAGAGATAAAATTAGACCAGAGATATTTCAGAAGGGAATTGTAGCTCCCTCCCACCTCCATATACACTTCTTATAGGCTGGGTAGGAACACCTGAAGGTTTCGCAGGGAGATGTTCTCAACTACCTCCCATCTCAAGACCTTCAGGGAACAACGGAGGGTCTAAATGTCAATAGACAAGCATAGTCCAGTGCCTGGATGAGTGTTTACTGTATGCTCTTCCTGTATCTGATTCTTCTCTATATTCCAACAGCCAGCTACTTTGGATAGTGGAGACCAAAGACAAAAGTCAACCATCTCTGATCTTGTTTGTTTCAAAGTCAAATCCCACTGAAGGACAAACAGGGTGAGGGAAGATGGAGAGAGAGAGAGACAGAAGATTCACAGTATAGGAAACGGAGGGTCTCTCTCTCTCTCTCTCTCTCTCTCTCTCTCTCTCTCTCTCTCTGTGTGTGTGTGTGTGTGAGAGAGAATATGTATGAGAATGTGTGCATGTGTGTATGTATGAGAGCGTGTGCGTGTGCCGTGTGTGTGTGTGTGTGTGTGTGTGTGTGTGTGTTCCCATGGGTCTTTCTGTGACAGGAAAGTAGGGAATGGAGATTATAAAAGCCAGCTGGAAGTCTGCAAACTTTTCCCTACCTGATGGGTGCGTGGATGAGAACAGGCATAAGGGAAAGAAAAGTGACACACTATGAAAATGACACAAGAAAGCTTATGAGTCTCGTGGCCCAATGCTTTCTGAGCAAATGTTTTTTCCCATTCACTAGCTCACACCCTCTTTGGAATGTCTTTCTCTTTCCATCTCAATTTCATTACCTTGCCACATGTCCCTGGTACAATTCTGTCTTGAGACACAAGAACCTGGAAACCTGAAGTGCCCTGCCCCCTTGCTCCATACTTGGATCTATCTGTACCACTGAGGGCAGGCTCATCTTAGGCACACAGAACTCTGGAGTTCTATGAAAGGAGAACCCCAAACCAGGACTCTAAGAATCAGCATGGATTTCTGAAATACCATAAAAAAGACAAGAAATCAGAGTCCAGGAACCATTAGGAGAACCATGGTGGTAAAAGCTTCCCTAGTCTGGTACCCCAGTTAGCCTAGAAATGGGACCTTTTATTATGTGTGTGTGGATGGGGGGGGGGGTCAGGGATGTGCCAGTAACAATGGAGATGTCAATTTCCATCAATTTGATAAGATGAACTGATTTAAAGGTATGAAAAGTAGTGTTTCCTGTACACCCACATTCATGAACTCAGGTTCACACCTGCTGTACTGATCGGCCATGAAATATATGGACACCTGGAAAGTACTGTGGGAAAACACCACTGGTGTCAGAAGAGAAGGTGCAGGGACAATCCTGCTGAAGCCAGGTTAAGTGCCTGGTGCCTTCTAGAAATGGGAAGATGTGCTTGGGATAACTGGTTGTAAACTTTGGTCCTGTGGGCCCAGTGCTAGGGGCTGGGGAAGTTTGTAAGTGAACAGGTTCAGGTTATCAAATTGGCCTCTCAGTATGAGACACAGGGAGAGAAAAAAGGGAACTGGTTCTCTTGAATCTCATACTGTGATGCCGAGCCTTGAATGGAACATTAAAGGAGACTTCCTGAAAGGCATACACCAGGCGCACCTTTTTAAAACTTAGTTCTGTTCTGCAGTATGTGTCTGCACGGGCAAACGCGCCACGGCATATGTATGGAGGTGAGAGGAAAATTGTCAGGGGTCAGTTCTCTGCTTCAGCCATGTGAGTCCTGGGGATCAGACTCAAGTACCCCCAGGCTTGGTAGCAGGTACCTTAACCCACCGAGCAATCTCACCAGCCCCCAGTTGTCGCATGACTGTAGAAACTTCTGTTCTTTGCTGTGGCTAGCAGGAATTGGGTGGAGGTGGGGTGGTTGCATTTAACGGCCTTTATTCTGATGGCTACGGTTTGAAGATGCCTACGGGGAGCAGATCTGAGCTAACTTTACTTTTTATTCATCATAAGAAATGGCTGAATTTTTCTTATGATTTGTGAGTCCTTGGCAAAGTTATTATTGTTGTTATTATTATTATTATTATTATTATTATTATTATTATTATTATTATTAACAATCAATGTGGACCCTACCTAGGCTTTGCAACCTCAAAACTCAAACAACCCAGATTATTTTTCATCGAGTTTTAAGTGCTCTCTCAGATTATCAAATATCTTCAGAGTGAATTACACTCAGCCTTTGTCTCTATAGATTTTATCTTGGTGGTCTTACCCGACCAAGGAACAAACATATTCAGATAAACCCTACCTATATTCTGAACACATGTAAAACCAGCCTTCCTTGTCACTATTCTGTATACATGCACTGAGCCATTCTATGCCTCTGTCTCCCCAGAGAACAAGGCCCAGGGGAGCAGACCTTGGTTTTCCTTCACTGAAAATCCCAGAAGCTTGAAATATGCAGACCAGTGTCTAAGTAATTCTTGAACATCAAAATGATAGCTTCTGGTCCACTAGAGGATTTATTTAAGTGCAGACAACCCCTTCTGGGACCTACTTAGAAAGCTGTGTGTTGCACCTTGTATGTCATACAAGTGAATTGACCAGGTTTTGTATGGAAGGACTGACATCCTAGAGTTTCACTGGTTATAAATAGCAGCGCTGACATGAGATCGCTAGTCTGTCATGTCAGAAATGGTCACTCCTGTCAGAAATGTGTGCTGACTTAAAATCACATTATTTGTAAGAGACAAAATCATAAGTAGGCAGAATCAACCCATGCTTTTATTTTCATGTCATATAAAAATTTTATATGAAGGTATTGATGTACAGTGCTATCCCCATGGGCTGTAAGAGAGGCTAAGAAACCACCAACAGATTCATCACCTGCGATGCTCACACACAGTTCACCACTCCGAAAACATACCCAAAGAAATAAAACAATTAAAAAACTGAAATCAGGAAGGATCTATCTTCTGAGTATAGTGTCCCATTTGTACTGTTTAAAACAAAAGTAATCAAATTCCTTTGGGCCAGGGCTGCTAAAATCTACAGTTTGTGTCAAAAGTAAAATGAAATAATAGGAGGCTCGTTTTTTTTTTTTTTCTTAGAAAAAAAGAATTTCTTTTTTCTGTCACATATTCTAAGGGCTGGGCTGTAGTGGGAGGGGGCCACCTTTTTCACCAGGAAGCTCTTGTGGCTTCCAGGACTGGCCACTGTATAAGGCTACGCTTAACAATTCCACATGAACACATAAAAACAATTTTAGAGAGACATGAATTCTTTATTTTACATAAATTGGCATCATCATATAACTGTGTTTAAGCAGATGATTTACATGTACATATCTGTACACATGTGTGTATGCATATGTATGATACATATGGACTATGTATCATACATATATAAATTTGGTTAATCTTGGAGAGAAGGACAGTATTAAAAATAGTGTAATGTCTTGGCATGGTAGGAAGCTGGTGAACATAGGACTGACAAGATCAGTGATCTATGGCTCCCATTTCAAATCAAATTCATCTTCCTGTGAGGTCTAGAGAAGCCAGAAGGCCATTCTACGGTCACTGAAGAAGACTGTTTCCTTAGTATGTGGTTTGGGAGTAAGAAAACCAATCCTGTGTGTCCAGGTGAAGTAGCTCCCGGTACTCAGCTGGTAAACACGCACCATCCGTGCCATCTTGCTCCCTGGCAACAAGTACTTAAGAGCTTTTACCTCACAAGGGTCAGAAGGTTCTCCAGCAGTGATCTATAGTTTTGTAATCCAATCAGTGAGGAGCATGGCTCCAAAACGCCCAACCCGAGCCTCACTATCACCTAACTTTGAAATGCAGCAAAACAGAAGAAAATATTGGTTATAGTTAAGGCACAGCCCTGGGACCAAAGACCTGCAGCTATGTTATTTAAATTTATATATCTTTATGTATTTTATATTTTTCTTGAATTTTCCATAAACAAGCTCTATGATGACGAGACTATATTACAGAAGAAAAAGAAAAATGTACAAGGAGTATGTATACACACCATTCATTCTCTCACCAAGAGTTTCCAAATATGTTAACACCATCCCAGCGTGGGATGATGTTTTAATAAGAACCGATAATTTACAATTAACATTACAGTATATACATTGCAATAAATACACAGTTGTAAACAGACAAACAAGACTGTATTACAGGTAAGGTCATTTGGTGAGGAAAAAAAATGCATGGCACAAAAAAATAAATAATGCATTAAAAATTTTCATAAAGCTTTCCGTAAAATCTGTTTCATTCAAGTTTTTTTTCTCTCCTCATCTGCGATTTGTTCTATCTACACTATGTACTTGTGACTTTTAACCGATGTGGATGAAAGCGTAATGAAAACAGCGTTATTGTGTTCAGTAACTTGCAAGCTGAAATGTACTAGTTTTATGCAAATCTTAGACTTCTTTTCCCCCTATACAGTACCCAGATATTGCATTTTTCTTATGGCATTTTAGGAAATGTAAAGCCACTTGTATAAAGATGTTCTTTTTAATGCAGCGTGTATTGTGAAGCACACTTTGACTCATGAGCGGGGGCAGGGCACGGTAAAGGGGTGGAGGTGGTAAGTAGGTGGTTGAGTAGGTATGGGATTTTACTCCCTAACTCTTGGATAGGATGTGTCCTCTACAGCTTGATTGTCCATCAGTGGATACCTTGACAGCACAGTGCCATTACAATCCAACACACTAGAAAACAAAGGCTCCCTTCCTGTAGTTGTAAACGCTTGCAGTATGGATCTGTTTATGACATATTGCTTATTTATTTACTTACTTACTTTATTATGAAGACTACAGGCACTGTGTCGGGGAAATGCCACATGTAGGGAGGGAAGAAAGTGAGAATGATTTGGAAAGGGGGATAAACTTTAGACCTTTCGCCTTTCCTTCTAGATCTCCTTCAGGGCTCCATAAAATGAAAAGAGAAACGGGTGCCCAAATGTTTTGTGAAATCTCCGGCCACACAAAGGCTGACTGTGCGCCAAGCGCTCTTTACGAGGAAAGGTGGCTGACCCTCCAATGATCAGTTATTTGATTTTTATCCTGCCCTATGTCAGAGATCAGAAACACTTCTGCAATGAAGGCTCCAAGCATCATTTGGATTTAAGAACTTGAAACAGGGTTTCAGTGCAGCGTGGATGAGCTCGCTGGTGATGATTTACTTTCTCAGTCCCCTAGTACCCAACTTCCTTGGGAAGTTTTATTCATGGATTTTTTTTTCAGACTTATGATTTTTCTTAAATGTTTTCTTTTCCATTTGGTTGTATACCACCCTCCCCTTTAGTTCCCATTTGGGTGCCATAAAGGAAGATAACATGGGCTCCAAACCTTACACTGAGAACACAACTAAGGCCTAGGCTAGACACATGCTCCATGAGGCTGATTGTTATCAGCAAGTTAACCCTGGGAACTAATCTATACAGTCAACAGAGTTCCTGGGGCTGAGATCTGGAACTCTCTCTTAATGTTCTACTGAGGCAGACTCACACAATCCATCCACGGTTTCAGATTCCAAGGCATAACTACCCGCCCAGAGCCAGCGGCATCATCAACTCTCCTTCAGTGTGTCTGCAGCAGTCCTTCCTATGAGACAAGCTGATGGAGCAATAATAATCAATAGCAATGTCTCCATGTTTCTGAGCAATCCATTAGGAGAGTAGCTGCAACACTTAGAACCACTTAGAACTACTCCTCATGGAGGTCTTCCTTCCACGGGCAGTTCAAACAACAGCTGTCCTGATATTTGTTGATAGAGTCGGCTGACGTTCTTAAGAATTGCCTGTGGAACACTTATCATGCTTTTCCTCTGCGACCTCAGAGGAGAAGCTAGAGAAGCCAGAACCAGGTAGACGAATTCAACTTCAACCCTAAGCTGACAACCTGTTTCTTTTTTCTCAGTCAGAATGGTAGTGATAGACTTGGTAAGACCCCCACCTAGTGAACATGGGCAGAGGCTGGCACAGACATTAAATCAAACAGCGTGATGGGAAAATGTTTTTCTTCCTTTAGCTGACTGTGAGCAACAATAAAATGATCATGAAATGTACAAGGACAAGCATTTGTGAATGCATGTCTCCTGACACAGGGGGAAAAAAGTCATCAGAAGGCAGTGGGTAGGAAAAGGCCTGGAAAAGACTGACTGTTTTAGCTACTGGGTATTTATATATCTCCCATTTACTTCAGACAATAGCAACTGATGACTGAACTCCTATGAGGTTTAAGACACACTGGACATATGCACATGGACAGACATATTACAGAATAAATACTCACTTTGCGCACGGTGAGGGAAGCCATGTGGGGGAGCAACTCTCCTGGCAGGAGGGGGAGTGAAGTAAAAGGAGTCAATGGACACTTACAAAAAGGGTTTCCGGCAACATAAATTTGTTTCTCTGTTTTAAAGTATGGAAGTCATCGGTATATAAAACAATGAATCACTACAAATCAGTTAATTGCTATGAACTCTAAGGTGCGAGTAAAATTCGTAAATGAGATTTATCCAGTGTAGTACTGATCCGTACTGAAAACTTGCAAGTTACTTCTTAGAAAAAAATAACCAGTGGCAGATGAAGTTCTGAACAGAGTTTTGTTTTGTTTTTAAATATAATACCTCAATACATTTAATAATAAAAGTAAGCTCTACAAAAAATCTGTTTTACATATCATACAAAATGTAGAGGTGAGTGTAGCTCACTGAACCACACCGTTCAGTCATGTATCAGGAAGACTTGAAATTAGAAAATTATGCAATTTCTGTGGCTCATCCTCCTCCTGGGGACAGATCCAAGCTGTGTCCTGTTCGTGACGTTTTCATTGCTTCATCTGGGAGTTCACCCGCATCATCAAATGCCTTCTTTCTTCTTAAAATTTCTGCAAACCAACCAGAAAGGAACCCTGAAATCCGATCTACGTCCGGGCAGCTGGATGAGCCACGCTCCCGTGAAAACAGTTGGAGTTGATTTTATCCACTTTGTCAGCTCTACCGAGCGGACATCATGTCAACATCATGTCTGCGAAGACATCTCCCTTCTCCGATGACATGGGGGGTGAAAGAACTGGTTACAATATTCCTGAGCGCCAGACTGAGTAGTTCAAGGTCAGTTTTGTTCAACAAACGTCCTGGCAGATGACAGTGAGGTGTGACCATGGTTGTGGCATATGACATGCACTTTGGAAACAATTTTTCTACTTAAAAAAAAAAAAAAGAAAAAGTGTGACAGCCTTTATACTGTTACGTGTCAGGACAACAATCATTTGTGACGCAAGTCTCGGGCTGGCTTTCCTCTTCTGCTACAGCCTCTTCAACCTGCTCGTCAAGGGGAATTTCTGTGGACTCTGAGTCTTGGGTGCACAGAGTCTTAGAGTCACTGCAGCTAGTATCTTCCTCTACTTGACTTCCACTGTCCTTTTCAGTGTCTGACTCGCCGTCTTCCTCTAAGGTTAGTTCGAACTGGAATTTTTCAGTCTGTCCCTGACGTCCCTCCTCTTGGTCATCAGGCGCAGGGGAAGGGCTCTGGGGAATTGTGCTCTGGTACCACTCACGATTGTCCTCCAAAGTGTCCAAAATGTCCTGGGCATCAGGGTGTACGAGGTCTGCCCATGTCTCCCAGAGTGGATGAACAATATAGTCTATGAAGCCCACCTGGTCATAAAAGAAAAGAAATCCAGTGGCAGTAAGTGATTTGGAGAAGCTCAACCAGATCATGGTCCCCCATAGAGCCTGCATAGATTATTACTAATCTGAGTTTGGTAAATCGGTCAGTTTGAGCCAACTGATCATGGAAATATTGCTGTTAGCTGGCCAAAGTTAGAACTCTTACCTCAAGGGATGCTTACAATATAAAGAAAACTAATTATTTACATCATAGAGCCTAGGTCCTGGACCTCATTTGAGAATTTGTGGAGAATCCAGATAACTGAAATAAGCCAAGCATTCTATATATGGACGCTTTTTAGATGGACAGAGTTCCAGTGAGAGACTACAGTACCATAAGTATGGCTATATGACCGTAAATCATAAGAGAATTCTTTGACATCAACAGAAGTGAAGTCAAATCTAAAGTAATTAAAAAACAAAACAAAACAATACTGCGAGGTATAAAGGGCATTTCAGCTGTGGCGCCGCCCTTTCTCTTTGCTGCTGAATTACCTGTGATTTTTCCACAGAGGCGTTGTGCTTGTCACACATAGGACTTATCTCCATGCCACGCTCACGCTCCCGGTCCCCCTGGCGGAAGAACTCCTCCATTATCCGGTCCGTCCACTGGCGGTACAGCTGGAGCGGCTTTGTGGGGTTGCTCAGGTCTGCACAGTGCACCATATTCTGAAGGACCTGGGGTGGATGGAGACATTCTTTATGCAACATCTGCTCTTTTTGGTTTGAAACTAGGAATTCACATCAGATGACTGTGACACTTAAAAATACATGTAGTGTCAGATTTATTTCAAACAGTCCAACCATGCTGTGCCTCTGCACTTCACACTTGTATTAATAGTTCTGAATTATGCCACTTCTGCATTTAACTGTCTTGACAGGCATTGTTAGTGTGCACCAAGGATTAAATTCCTAGCTGCTCAAATGGTCTGGTTTTAGATGTTGAGTTTTTGCTTTTGTTGTTATTGTATATGCAAATGAACAGGCTGATACAATTTTACCTGTTTAACCACAAACGACCAGGCATTTATTTGGTCTTACAGTCTTTTGCTTGTATATTGTGTCTTCTGATTGCATGGTTTTTGTTTGTTGGGTGTTTTTTTTGTTTGTTTGTTTGCCTATTTGTTTGCTTTCTAAATAGAGAAAAAAAAAAAAAGGATGTGGGGTTTGATGGGTGGGGGGGTGGGAAGGATCTGAGTGGAGGAGGGGGAGGAGAAGCCATGATCAGAAAATATTGTGTGGACACTATTTTGTTTTCAATTAAAAACAAAAGAGAGTAAGATAAAGCTCCTGTGTGTAGCTTCTGAACGTATGAGGTGAGACAAAGGAGACGCATCTCTTGTTATATTCAGTCACTAACGTGCATAAAGAACAAACTCAAATGCTGGTTTACCTGGATCCTGTCGGAATAGTTATCAAGGAGGAGGACGCCAGAGCTCGTCACCTTCTTCGTTTCAACCATCGTTTTCAGATCAGCCAGCAGATTCATGTGCTTTGACATGTCTGTCGCAAGTACCTGACAGGGCAAAGATAGTTTTATGAACTGAAGCCAAAAGGAAGACAGATTTGCAAAAGGACAAAGACATTACTTTGAGTTTGAGACGGAAAGGAGAGTCACTATGAAGTAAGATGATGAATTATGCAGGAACAATGTGTGGAGATGATTTCTTGGGGACTCTCTTCCTCACTCATGCCGTGGTTTCTGGGAGCCCGGAAAAACATGCACAACGCAGAAACATTAGGTGCCTGACTGACACTCTCAAGGTAAAACCACCATCGGATTCCCTGCACTTGTTCTGAACTACTGAGCCTTTGCTGCACTGACACCGACTGATTCAAGGCCACTCAAATGGCGCTCAGGGTGCACAGTATGCCAGTTAGTTTTGTTTTGTTGCTGATCAAGGACAAACGGTGTTTCCCTGTGTGCAATAAAACATGGAAGTGTACTTTGGGGGCAGATAAGACAGCTGGATGTATGAAGGTGCTTGTCACCAGGCCTGGTGACCTGAATTTGACCCCTAGGACCCAGGTGGTAAAAGGAGAGAACTAACCCCCACAAACCATCCTCTGAGTCCATAGGTACACTAGAGAATGTGTGTGCGTACATATACACCCAAAAAGAAATTTAATAATTGGATGTAATTTTTTCAGTTAAATATAATTGTGTGATATGCAGAGATTTTCCCATTGTCAGACTACTCTGAATAATGTACAGAGAGAGGAGAGTCAAGTTGAAGGTATTTCTAAGTGGGCAGGGAAGAGGGAAAGACTCCACTAGAGTTGCAGGGGATGCTCAGCATCAGCTCAATCATCCCTCTGTACTGCTTCTGGCTAAGAGGAGCTCAGCATCAGTCTGACTAGTGAGGCCCAACTGCTAGGAACAGACTATTACTACAGGGGCAATTCCTACAGATCAAACCTGAGGTCATGAGGTCATCTCTAAGAACTTGAATCTCCATTTTTTTTTTTTTTTTTTTTTGGTACTCACAATGTCAATGACCATTTTCCTTAAAGATTGTCTTTGCTTTTTGGTCAGATTCTGGAAAATGTCACAGTTTTCTTCCTGGAGCAACTTAAAGCCCACGGCCAAATGGTGGTTCTCTAAGACAGAGGAGTCGTTGTACATCAAGGCAAGTTCCGAGTCTGAAAAGAAGAGCGGCAGCAGATCACCAAGGCTGTTTAATTAATGTTTGTCTCCCTGGCAAGCACTCCAGAGGCTGAGACAGGAGGATGAGGGTTAGGAGCTGGTCTGGGCAAACACACAACGAGTGAAAACAAACCTCTAAGTTCTGCGATGCTTTCCATTTAGGATACAGTTGCCCCTAAACTTCTCTATTCCCCAAGAGCCAATGTGTCAAATCATCTAAGAGTCAAAAGAACGCTGGCGCCCTAGAGGATTCCAGTTTGACTGATATGCGGTCCTTCTGGTCAGTTCCCTGAGGTAGAAGAAGTGGGCTGCAGTAGAGTAGATCTCTTCAGGGTCTAGCAGGTCAGCAGACAGCAGCACTATTCCTCTCATCTGCAACATGGCCTGGGCGTGAGGTGCCATTTCCTGATAACTTGCCCTGGTACACTATACGGACTGTGGATACAAGGTTGTTCGTACTCAGAGAGTGCCAGGACACTATTCATTTTGTTCATCATGCCCACCCTTCTTATTAACACCCCACTTGCCACCACTGTTTCCTTCTGAGGCTCCTGGCAATGTTCTATGACTGTGGACTGCCCTTCCTGCCTGGCTGATCATGGCTTCAGACTGTGTCCATCTGTCTACAGGCCCATGGTAGAGATTCCTCACTCGCATGTTGCTTTGAGTCTCTGTATTAATAATGACAGAAAGACATTCTGCCTCTTCCTAGTCATGAAAACAGCAGACCTAGGCACAGAAGTGTTTTCATTTTTGCAAAGATTAATTTTGTATTGTGTGTATAAGTGTTTTGCCTACATATGTGTGTATATACCTTGTGTGTGCCTGGTGACTGTGTAGGGTAGAAGAGGGCATCAGAACTCCCCATGAAACCAGCATTACAGATGATTGTGAACTGCCATGTTGGTGCTGGAAACTGAACCCACATCATCCTCTGTGAGAGCAGCAAGCGCGTTTAACCACTGAGCCATCTCTCCATGCCCATCTTTAAAAGAAAAATTTTAAGGCACTTTGTTTCCTTAAGTCACCACAAAGATTGAAAGCATGGGTATTTGATCTTTATTTTCACTAATGCTCTAATATAATATATATATATGTATATATATATATATTATATATGTATATATATTATAATACACACACACACACACACGTGTGTGTGTGTGTGTATTCAGAGGCTTCTTTTAAAACACAAGTGTCTGGTACTATTTATCGGTTGCTTTGAAGGAGCTGGAGAGATGGTGGAGGCTTGGGACGAGGTTCCCCAAGGAGACTATGATCTTCTGAGAACTATACACATAAGAAAGGGCACATCTAATCTGATGCTCTCTGCTCCAGAAACAAGAGAGTGTAGCTTCAGGAGCAGACGTGCATGCATATTGTTCAATCTTATTTGTCTAGAAAAACAATACTGTTTCAAGGGAATGTCTGGCTAAGACTTACTTTTTCATGCTGAGGACCAAAACCTTGTTTTTAACTAGTCTATGAAAGCCTATGAGTGAGCATATAGACATTTGAAACTTAAGATGACATAGAATGAGAATATAAGACACTGTATAGACACAGATGCATCATATTTAAGAAGCTAATGCAGGAAGGAAGGCATGATACTATCTAACTCAGTGACTTAATCTACCAGGGTCCTTTTAGGGGAATAAACATATATGTCGATGAGAGGCATCACTATAAGGATTCCCCTGGCCTTACAGAAATACCAATAGGTTTATATTCCCTTTGAAGAGTGAGGCAGGCCAAGCTGGGGGACTGCTGCTTCCAGGAAGGTGATCTGTCCTCCACAGGATACATTCTGTTCTGCCTAAAGATGGACTGTGATGCAGGGTCCAAGGGCACTGGCTAAGCTTGCCATACGCAAGGAAATGATTCCTTAGGGGCTATGGAGGTGGGTGGTTATCTGCTCCACTCTGATGCTGTTGCAGGACCACTGGGACCAGGTCATAAAAGCTTAGTTTTAAATGAAACAATGACAACAAACTCCTAGCACTTAAGAAACTGAACCTCAAAGACATCATTTAACTTTCTATGCTTGTCACCGATGGTGCACATGCAAGACAGAAGCTAAGTCTGCGGCACCTCACTAAAGATGCTAACCCAAGACTTGTGAGTAGAGTCCTTGAGGTTCACACTCCTGAACAGTGAGAATAGTGAGTGTACAAACAGGAAGGTAGGGGGCGGGCAGAGAGACCTGCTGACCTGCCACTTTTCTGCAGAAGCCACCAGTTCCATGAAGCGTTTCTTCATTGCTGAAGACACAACTGTTCGTTTCTCCTCTAAAGGCCTTCACCTCTCTGGACCACTGTTACACATACCTGTCCACCTTATCTATGAACATTATCTTCCTCTTTGAACGTTCCAACCTACTTAGAAACCTGGATCTCTACACAAAACTAAAGATTATTGCTGGCCATCTGATTTATGTTAGATTCTTCTTGTTCTTTGTAACTTAAAAGCACCAAGAAGAGACGATCCTAAGCCACCATACTGAGAGGACTCAGCTCCCCTATGTTGTGAGTGGTTGATTACAGAGCTAACAGTGACTCCACCTAACTCTGGATTTTTCTTTATGAGGAAATTTTTATTGCTGCTCTAGGTTTTTTTGTTAAGCTGTTTTTAATCTTCTTGATTTTAATTTTGATGATAGCAGGGCCTTGCTCCGAAATCCTAAAGCTCTGTGTCACGAATCACCAATGGCGCCATGTACAAAGCTCTAAACAACAACCTCATGAGCTATTGGCATGCCTGAGCTCCTCTGGACCAGCAAAATCATGAGGCACCTGCATAGCAGCCTAGACACAGGAATGAACTTCTTTTATTCTTGGTCATGAACGAAAACCAAAAAAACAAAACAAAAAATCCCAGGAATAGCCTTTCTTGGCAGTCAGTAATGAGCCAGAGTGACAGATCCTAAAGGAGACTGCTGCTTCCAAACCTACCCAGGCCAGGGAGCTTGTGTGTGTGTGTCTGTGTCTTTGTTGTAGGACAGGTTATATGTAATTATTCTTCTTTCGCCTTAGAAGGGATGGCCAACATGCCCTATACCACTGGGCCTTTACAACCTTTACTGAGCTGGATTCACCTCCAATAAATGTCGCTTTACCAGCAGTTGTCTTGGAAAAGCTGGCACTCACTCTACTTCAGCCAATCACAGAGATTCGGACTCTGGCTTTCAGCAATCTATCCCTGCTAGTGCAGCAAAGAAGGCTCTTCACCTGACACACTCAGAAGCACAAGCTGTTTATGTGCGCCTCATCTGGGAATTCCCATCCCCGAGCTCATCATTTTCAACCCATACTTGGTCCAGTGACATTGGGAGTAACCAAGCAATGTCATCAGATTCCTGCATCTCCCAAGAGGTGCCAAAATGGTAGAATCATTCAGCTTCTTGCATCCCATAAGGGGTTGATAAGAAGTACCAGGTCATATCTTGGGTATCTCTATAAATATTTCATAATACAGATTACCAGTGTTCTCTTTACTATAGGAAATAGAGTCAACAATGTCTTCAAATCTAAGAGATTAGACAACACCAAAACCCCGAAATGCAATTCTGAAAACTCATCCTTAAAATTCTGCTCCCCCTAAACCACTGTTGGAACCCAGATCTTCGTGAGTCATGCTTCTACAGTGACACATAACCAGAAGGAACAGATACAGATATAAGCATTCCTATATGTTTATTGTGGGAATTGGTTCAGGTGTTTACTTATAGAAGCCAAGAGAACCCTGGATCTGCAGTGTATAAGCAGGGGAGCCAAGAAAGTCCATAGTGATCTAGTCCTTGTCCAAAGACCAAGAGGGAATGAGGTGGGAGGGAGTGAAGTCTGGAGCTCTGCAAGCAATGCAAGCAGCGGGTAATGGATGTCCTGGCTCAGACTGAGAATGCTATTTGCCTCCCTTCACCTCATTTACTGTACTGGGCCCCCACTGGTTGGGTGACAGTGCCCATGAACATTGGTCAGGGTGATCTGTACTTCATCTGTTAATTCTAATGCTAACCTCTTGCCGAAAGACTCCGTCAGGCTCACTTGAAATTAAGATGTTCCAGCTTTCTAGGCATCCCTGGAAAGTAGCTATCGCAACTTAGACTGTAAGCTTGCAGAGGGCAAAGACATGCTTGCTTTGCTTTGTCAACACTGTCTTACTACACTAAGGGCATAAGGATTTCTTGTTGACTATATGGCAGTGTAGGTAGACTTAAATGAACTTTATTTTACAGTGCTAACTACTAACTTATGCAACAAAAATTAAGAAATGTGATGCCCTAAAAAAGAGCTTTACAAAAAAATTCAAAGTTTTTGATGAACTTAAAATTATTAAAAGCTCAGAACAGGCAAAGGTGTAGGAGATAAAATATAGGTGCTATAACTGTAAGTAAAATGCAACTGGGTATAATAAGCTTTCAGTTGAATTAAATAAAACAATATACATACAACTATAAAATAAGAAATTATACTCTAAGATTATACACATTCAAAGTGATGTACACTGAAGAAAATATTTAACAAGACTCAAGTTGATTTTTTTTTCTTTCAGGAAACAGGTCTAGACTAGGTCTCTGAGAATACAAAAGATTACAGGTAAATACATGTATTTATTGGGAACTTTATGTCCCAGGTTCTATGCTTACACCTAAAGAGACATTTGAACGCTCAGCAAAAGTCACCTTGGGGAGGAATTCCTTTCACGGTTTTACACACTGTGTCTCTTTCCCTTTTCAATGAACATATTATGATCATCATCCCCAGGAGCTCACTATGTAGCCCTGGCTAGCCCTGAACTCACAGAGGTCTGCCCATGCACTGGGATTAAAGACATGGCCACCAAGCTGAGCATGCGCCACCTAGCCCTAATCTGGAAAGAGATAGTTTTAAAAATTAATATGATGAAAGACTTTTTTTATCATCATAGGAACATGGGTCAAATTTTAAATTTATCAGACTTCTCTATACAAAATACAGAAAAGAGGTAAATTACACACACACACATCTTTATTATAACAGATGATTGCGAACTGGATGAGATGGGTTTGAAAATGACAGCATGTCCCACCATGTCACTAAGTCATTGGAGGCATAAATAGTCATCTGTGTGAGGATTTCTGAAAGAACCAGAATGAAGAGGGACAGGCAAGGGATTGCAGTGATGGGTGTTGGTTGGATTATATTAAGGTATAGTATGTACATGTATGATAATATCATAATATAACTTCAAAATATTTATACACGTGTATGAAAGTGTCACCTGTGAAAGTGCCATTGTTGCTGTCTTATAAAATTAATGTGTGTTTTTTTTTAAGAAAAAGACTTCTAAACAAAATGTTCCTAAAACTGCCCTTCTCCCCCTCTCCACTCACACCACGCGCCCTGATACGGTCTGATTTCTCCCACTGATGGAGTACCGTCTCCAGCCACATATGCACTTGTTCTGCCAGCATAGCACAAGCTATTGCGAGCCAGCGTTCTGCCTTGCTTGCTACATAATCCCATTAGTTAAAAAATAAACATGTCCTTATTTCAAAGGTTTAAACAAAGAAGAAAGGTCTCTATATTATATAATCCGTTAGCATAGCTATGGAAAATATATGTTAACGTGATATGAGAGATTGGTAATTTCTGTAAAGTGTAAACTTACTATGATGTAATGCTGCTCTCCTCTTGGAAACCCAGAGACATATGCTTTGAATACAAGATGAGTGTGAATAAATCTTTCTCCCCAAACTTGGGCATCTTTACTATAAACAAAACACTCTCTTTCCAAGTGAAATATAACACCATACTATGTTCTGTACCTCTCACACTTTTTCAGAAAATAAAACAGAAAAGTCAAATAAATGATCTTTTCATGATAAATGCCTTTTAGCGTGCTACAGTCAAACCTTCATGAAGCTTTTTATACTTGACGGGTTGATTTTTATCAGCATTGTCTTTAAAATGACTAAGGCAACTTTCCACCTGGGATTTCAATTTCTCTATGCCCAGTGTTTGCAGACCCCTACTTCACCAAGGCCTGTGTTAAAACTAAACTTCTCATTGTATACTAAGAGTCTCAAATGGTCTCCTAACAACGATGAAGCTTCATCAGCTCCGCCAGGTAGAAATGATCAATCACCCTGCTTTCAGAACCTCCAGGTGCTTTCAGCAGTGAGAACGCCACTGGTATGGTTATTCAGCTCCCCAAACTAAGAAACCACTGAAGACTAAGAGGTAGGAGCATGACTGCACTGGGAATCTCCTGGACAATGTGCCCTGGGACATGTCTTTTAGGCTCACTATGCCTCTAAGGTCTTTTCAAGCAAAGTAGCCATCTCACTAGCAGTCTGAAATGATGATCAAAACCCAAGATTCCTTTGTTATGAAAACCAGGCTCAACCTTTGGAAGTTGGAAAGACCAGCTCTGAGTCAAGGGGTTGAGAGTGTGGTAGTCTGACTCATTAGCACTGAATCGATCCATGAAAGCCAAAGAAAATATAAACTCAAACCTCTTTCTGAAGGATTACTACAAACAAAAATAATAGATACGTAATTTTGACCAAATATTTCATAAAGGCCTTATGTTTAAAGTCACTGGAGATTCCATTGCTATGTGCTGTGAATATAAACCATTTGCATTACTGAAGAGAAAAGGGAGGGAGGAGGGAGTCAGGGGAGATTGTAGGCTACGGCGATCAGTAAAAGCTAAGGCAGTGATTCTGGTCGGCACTGGATGTCTGTATACTCACTGGCTGAGGAATGACACTTCCTCACTACACCCTATCTTGGGCAAAGAGAGCTACTCCTTGAGCTAAGGTCTTCCCTGTGTTGCTGTGGTCCCACCCACCATCACAGTGATAAAAACAGGGAACTTCCAGAAACAGAGATGGTTATACGGTTTCTACCTAGGCATGCCACCAGAAAAACGAACCTAGACATCTTTGGCCACTTCTCTAGATTTATAAGCATCCCCTGAATTTCTCCATTATCTGGTTGCTTCTCAATTGTTAAAGGGGCGGGGGCTCTGCTAGCTGAGATAGCAGACTCCACAGATGCCCTGCTGCCCACCAGAGTCCCACAGGCACCAGCCAAGTCCCAGCTGTGTTAGGAGGGTTCACAGAAAGAACAAGTCACAACTTTGCACGTCTCTTCATTAAAGAGAAACTTATAATATCAATCACCACAGCACAGCGGGAAAGGGTTATGTCATGGTACTTTAAGTCATTTACCTAGCCTCATCAAGTACCAAGGACCATTTATATAATGCTAAACCCTTCTCCAGAGGAAGAGACAAGCCTCCTCCACACAGTCTTAGGCTTGTAGTGTCAACCGGGTCTCTACCATCCCTTACATTCCTAGACACAGTGGTTATCTTCTTAGGCACTGAGACGTCACTGGGAGTTAAAGGGAAAGTGAGTTGCTAAAGACGAGAGACTAGACGACACTAAGGTCCTGTTACTTCCATCAGAGATCTATCAAAGGAACTGATGGGGCGGATCTGCGATGGAAGGAGAGCTGCAGTGTCTGGTGGGGATCAGTGACAGTCCACAGGGTGAAGGTACTGGTCCCTACAGGGTGCCCACACATTGTACCTGCAAAACCCCTTGGCTTCCTTTCACAGAGACGCAGTAATAGATGACTTTGAGAGATGTGCTAGAGCACACAGATGCTTTTCACACACCAACTGCCTGCCTCATGGAAGGCTGTGAGCACTTTCAGAGGTAAATTACACTAGTGTCATACTATTGCTAAAACATATTTATGTATGTCAAAAGCACATTATGATAGTGGAGAAATAAGGACTTATTAAAACCACTCCAGTTATGCTTTTTTAAAATGTACCAAACCAACAACAACAACAACAACAACAACAACAAAAACCAGACTTCACTTACTTGTATTGATCAGAAATTGATTTGACACGCCAGGATGATCCACATCATGGATTGCACTGGCAAAAATGGCCGCGAGAATCTCCAAATCTGTGAATACAGCCTGGGAACCGGACAGTGCAGGTGGTATTAGTGCTGTTATTCCAGAGTTACATGAGTGAAGTACTATATAAAAACATGCAACAAACAACCCCAGGGCTCAGAAGGAACACAAGGTAAAGCCTTGCAGTAGCTTAATATGCTTCATCAAGAAGGGTCTTATGGGTGAGTTTCTTAAGTGTGATTTGAAAGCAAAATATTTCTTCTGACTTTATTATACATCATGACAAAACTCGTGTTATATTTTCAAAAATGTTAGCATATCTGAAATGCTATGAGGACGCACAGGCTGATGGGCAAGTGGCTAGATGATCTACTGTGAGAACATTTGTAGCCTCAATAATGCGGGAGGAATTCCTTTCTTTCGCTTCCTGTCATCTAAATCACCAGCTCTTAGCCTCAGTGCCGACAAGGCTGTAGTTAGGGCATCGTGCACATCACTGGGCTCTTCAGCAATTTCCTCGCCTTGACTCATAACATGCTGGGAGTATGTACAACCAAAAATGTCTCCAGATATTCCCCAAATGTCCTGGCGTGTAGAGGTGGAGGAGACCTGAGAACGATGGCTGAGGGGTCAGCCAAATAATGAGCTACGAGCAGAATTGTACAAAGGAGTCTTAAACTATACCACAAGTCAGAATCTTTCCCCCGAATGATTACAGAATCAAAACCCCTTCATCAGACATTCCATGGAACAATTTCTTAGGATTTGGAAAATTCAAAAGGGCATTTCCTTCAAATAAATTCTTGGAAAGTATTAACGTGTTGCTTATATTTTAGAAAATAATCATCTTTTGAATTACAGCTGTCTGACTAAAGTTCTAGAAAGCAACCTAGCTGGAAGTCAATATGGGAGACGTGTGCGCTTGCCATGTCCACTGGGTCTTTTCAGAGAAGCAACATTATAAACAGAGGAATCCCCAAATCTCTGACCAGCTCTCACAGATAAAATTCATCCAAGGATCTGTTGTTTATCAACAATAACCTTCTCCTTCTTAGGAGTAAGTCGACGGATCCCCACTGAAGTCAGTTGCTGTCTGTACTGCGAACCCTCTAACATCAGAGTTTAAGAGCTCTGTACAGGGGGCAAGCGAGTGACACATTAGACAAGAGCCTGACCTCCAAAGCGGGTGTAGAGAGCAGCACGTGAGTGGACTGGACGACGTCTGCAGCATGGATGTTGTTGTGATAGGCCACGTCAGCGTGGTAATGGTCTTCCAGAGTCATAAGGTACGTGATCAAAGTGTCTACTGGGATTTTAAACGTTTTTAACAAATCTCGTTCCTGTAAGGAAAGAAATCTTGTTAACGTTTTTGTCTTCCTAGTAAAACTAGTGTCCCAGAGTCTGTTAAAAGAGAATCATCCGCTGGTGTTGTCTATAAATAACCCAAAAAATGAAACAATGTTTCCCATATCTACTCCCCATATCTATTCCCCATCTGGGAAAGATAGGAACTCTGGTAACAATCCACAGCTGGGCTGGCCTTCTGAGAGCAACAGTACTGTAGCCAAGGGAGGGGTTCAGTGTGAGGAGTGGGGGACCAGTCCTCAGCTCTGGCAGGCACCTTCAGTGCAGCTGCTGACACGGCCCCTCAGTCCCACCAAGTGAACCGCATTTGCTCTCAGACTGCAGCTCCCCAGCTAGTCTCAAGGTACCAGCACCAGCCCCAGCTTCTCAGTCCTACCCCGACATGGTACAGAGGCAAGAACAAGAAATGGGTATAGAAAAGATGACTGAATACTAAAAAGATACTCAAGAAATTATATTCTGGTTAACCAGGCTTGTTTGTTGAGAAAGTTAAGAGGTCAGAATTGTAGAGATGAATCTATAACTATTGTTAATACATTGTTTCCATTCCCCCATATTTATTAAATAGAAAAAATGCTACTATTAATGTTTTACATATACTCCATATTTACTATTACATTGCTTGTAAAGGAGCAATAAAAGAGAGGCATCAAAATAAGCCAAAGGGGATGGTACAATGCATGATACAAAGGCTGGGCAGTTGGGGTAAAAGGTGCCCCAGTGCCCCATTGTGAGCAGCACTGTTAATAGGTGGCTGTGTGACCATGGGATGAGAACATTAACTTCATTAGTGAGTTCACAGATGGACTACCAGGAAGTAGGTGAAAGGAGCATGCCTTGAAGATTCTGCCCTGTCCCAGGATAACGGCTCCTTGCCCTTCCTCTCTCCCTCTATTGGTTCATTTCAGCTGAGTCACTTCTACTCTCCCAGGGTTTATCTTATCACAACCTAAAGGCAATGGGGAAGCTGACCAGAACCCCTGAAACCGTGAGCTGAAATAAATCCTCCTCCTAGAATGATTAGCTCATGTCACAGCAGCAGAAAATGACTATTGTGGTCCCTGGGTAGAAGCAACTGGAGGATATTACCAGAAAACCAGTGTGCGTGGTAACAGTCAGAGGCCGGTTACCTGAAAAATGGTGTGCATGATAACAGTCAGAGGCCGGTTACCAGACAGCTCTGCTATTCGGAAAACGTGGAGACCCCACTTGTTCACATCTTCTAGTTCCTAGGGTAAAAGAAAACACCAGAACACAAGTTGAACAACTGGTGACAATAAGTGGAAGCAAATAAAAATTACTGACTTTAATGAAAAACACTGCTGAAGAATGAGTCATTTTAAAGATAAAGGAAATGACATGTGAACAGCCACATCCACGTCAATATCCTGTGAACAGCCATGCCCATGTCAATATCCTGAAACACAGGATTGCTTAAACTCATGAATCTGATAGCAAATTACATTCATAGGCTTTCAGTTTTAACCTCAAATAATTTAATACATGAAATCTAGTCACAGAATCTATCTAGTGTAAAATCCAGAACAGATGATAGATTTCTAACTCTCCAAGGTCAAAAACTCAAATGGAGAAGCTTAAAAGTAAACAAATAAGTAACCAAACAACAACAAAGACAAATCAATCACATATCTAAAACTACATGTTAATAAACTTTAATAATTTAGAGAGATTTATGAAATGACTTTCCCACCTTCAAATTAAGGACTGGAGAGATGTCTCAGTGGTTAAGAACAATTGTTGCTCTTCCTGAGAACCTGTGTTCGGTTCCTAGTACCCAATGTACCCAGTGCACACACATGCACACACACAAGCACACACGCACGAGACAGACACAGTTTCATTATGTAGCCCTGGCTGTCCTGGAACTCACTATGTAGACCAGGCTGGCCTCAAACTCACAGACACCTCCCTCTGCCTCCCAAGTACTGGAATTAAAGGCATTTGTCAACATGCCTGACTCTAAGGCAGTTTTTAAGATCAAAAAAGTTAATGAACTTTTCTATCTGTTTAGAAGGAAAGAAAGAATAAATAAATTAATTCATTCATTCATGGGGGGAAATATACCACATCGTGGTCCCTGGAGTCACCTCACCTTGGCCAGGACATCTTCCTGCTCTGTTTTAACCCCAAACCGTGGGATACATGAATTACTCAGGCTGGAGCTGTGCATCAGCTTCTTGACCCCACTGATCTGTGACATCGGCCTTTTCTTCTTCTCTTTTTCCTTCTGAGTTGGAGAGGGAATTTCCACTTCATGTTGCTTATCTTTAAAAATTCAGAAAACACCCTACATTTACTATGAATTCAACTTTATGTTTTAATCCCATAACATATAACTGAACAAAGTGTAACTGCCCAGTATATAGTCTAGGAAGTGATTCCAGACACCACTTTTCCTTTTAGAGTTGACTATAACTTGGTATCCTCAAACACAAAATTAAACTGATTCTACTTAAGTACCAAAGACCTCATAATAGATTATCCTGAGAGAAAACTGTAAGATGTGATAGCCAATTTACAGAAAGCGAAATACTTGGTTATTTACTGTTTGACAACTCCTTTCCCTTTTGAATTCATTTAGAAGTTTGGAAACAAACTTTTCCCACTAAGGACTCCAGTTTCAACATGTATTTTAGGATTGTAGAAACTTCACTTGCACATATATCAGAAGCAACAGCACATGAACTCAGGGGCTAAATAACTGCTATCAGCCACACTGTGAGAGTTGAAGCTACACCTCAGAATGACCAGATACTGCTGTCACTGCTTCCCTGTGCACTAAGAGGGAAATGCTTATGACGTAGGCAAATCTTACAGGAAACCAAACCAACCACAACATTATATAATGATAGGCACATATGCTAATTATTATAGTAAAAGCTATAGACATAAGATATCTTCATACATTCATCTCTGTTAAAGGCCTTAACTCATCCTGTACAGTATAGGGTCAACAAACATCTGTAAAGGAATTTGCTTCTTCATATGCAATAATTTTGTTTTAGAGGTACATTCTCATGACTAGGAGGTATTAAATGATTTAACTTTCACTCATTGCATTTTCTGTAAGCAGTTAAGGTAAGAAGGGCTGTCTCACCAAACCATTCTCTTGACTACCTCAGTTTCCCTTGGGAACTGTACCTGTATCAGTCAAGCTAGGCCTGGTACTCACCAGACTTTCAAGCCTTCATGGTAAGCACCATTTATAATTTCCTACTAATTCTCTAGTGCCCAGTAATGGTGGCATTTAGCAAAAATGTGTTCAACACAGCCATGAATAAATAGCCTAGTAAATATTTTATAATTTAGTATTAGGAAAGCCTTTGCTAGAGAGGTGGCTCAGGGGTATGGTGCGTGCCTAGCATGTGCCAGGCTGTAGGTTTGATACCCAGCACTGTGAGTAAGCAAACAAACAAAATAGACTGTCACCTTAGATTGACTCTGAGGCTCAGAGTCTCAGTTCATTAACGTTGTGTATTTAAAATAGCTTTTCTAACATATATTTGGGTTCCATAGCAAGTTAAACTCTAAAAATAATCAAGCAAACGAGTCTAAGGCCAGTTTTCAATTGCATGCTGCTGCTCTCACCTAAGAATGTGCTTGATATGTACTCCGACACCTGGTTGCCAGACCGACTCATTTCAGAGAGATGAGTGAGCTCCCGATTTAGCATCCTTTTGAACTGAAAGGCAAAAAAGATACAGAGTAAGGGAAGGCGACATTTGAAGTGTCACGACACAGGCATGCCCTTAAGTCACACAGTGAAATACACCCAAAGAGCGTTTAAGTGACCACGAGCATCTATTACCCAGTGTGACTTTCCCCACTGTAGGAAAAGCTGTAACAGTGGCCAGCACTGGGCCCATGTGGGTATGAAAGCACATGAAAGGAGGGAGTCGGGGTGAATGAGGAACTGAGTTTTGAATTGCACTGAACTTTAAATATTTTCAGTTTAAACATGCAAAGTTAGCCAGCACAGATTACACCACCTGATGGGATTAATCAATGGATAAAAGAATTTTTAAAATAAAGGTATTATTATCATCAGCAGAAGAAAAATGTAATAGATGAATATAGAACAATTGTGCGTGGTGTTCTATATTTCTGCTTGCTTTCTTCTGCTTTTGGTTGTTTGACTGTTTCATATATTTATGGAGTCAATTTTAGTCGTTTTCACCCCCAAACCCCCACTGGAGCCCCTCTTCCCAGCAAATCTTCCTTCTGCTTTCACATCTTCTTTTTTTACCTGTGACACGCTGAGTTTATTAACATTGTATTCTTTTATCACTTGATTGATCATTATCGAACATGAATATACAATAATGGCCAAACGTAAAAGTATAACTGTCTTTAACCATAAAGGAAAACTGACTAGGTTTATGTGTTCTCTCGGGGCTTTGGAGAGACACAGCATTTGAGCGAACACTACACAGCACTTCCTTCTGAAGCTGTATACAAGCAGAAAGAGTTAAGGGGCATTAGTTCTCAGAAACCATGGAATTCACCGGTCCTCCCAAGTCGGGAAACAGAAGACAGGTCAGTGCTTGGTTCTCTGCTTTTCAAGTTCACCATTTATTCTACTGAGGCCACAAGGCCTACTGCCATCAGACACACTGCAGTCATCTGCTACAGCAGCAGGGAAATGAAGATTAAAGCGGCTCTGAGATTGCAGTTTCTCCCCACTCAGAATGGCAGAGCTAAAAGGATGGGGCCAAACTCTGGTGAGGACGTGGGGGGAGGCACTGCTGGGGGAGTGTGAACTGGCACTGCCATTGTGGAAACCTGTTTGGGGGTTCCTCAAAAAGCCACCAATAGATCTGCCCCATGATTCAGCTACAGAGGTCCTTGTACATCTGCATTCTCTGTTCTTCTAGTCACAACGGCCAAGAAACGGGAACAACCTACATGTCCATCAGTGGGTGACAGGATGATGGAAACGTGGCTTGTTTACATGATGGGATATTATTCGGCTTTTAAAAAATGAAATTATGAAAATTCAGATAAGTGAGTGGAATTGGAAGAGGTCACTCTAAGAGAGCTAACCAGAAAGCAAACATGGCATTTCCTCTCGCTTGTGGATGCTGTCTTTGACTCTTCACATATGTGTATTCCATGTGGAATACTCACAGGGGCCAGAGAATTAGTAAGGGACCATATGGATAGGTTTCTTAGCATAAAGTCTACCATTGAGTCTAAAAAGTCTCCCAACCAGGTCTGTTAATATGCTTCAATAGTTTTCAATATTCAGAGTCCTGGTTTTGTCTGTTTGCTTTTATTGTCGTTTTGTCAGTTTGACACAAGCTGGAGTTATCTGGGAAGAGGAACCTCAGTTGAGAACATTCCTCCAGGGCTGGAGAGATGACCCAGTGGTTGGAAGCTCTGGCTGTTCTTTCAGAGGACCTGGGCTCTATTGCCAGCACCCACGCAGTGGCTAACAACTGTTTGGACTCCAGTTGCAAAGATCCAGCACTCTCTTCTCCATGGTCTCTATGGCTACCAGGCATTCATGGAGTACACAGACACACATGCAGGTGTAACATTCATGCACATTGAGATAGATAGATAGATAGATAGATAGATAGATAGATAGATAGATAGATAGATAGAGACACACACACACAGAGACAGAGCGAGAACACCTCCATCAGACTGCCTGTAGGCTAGGCAGGTCTGTAAAGCTTTTCTTTCTTTTTTAAAAAGATTTATTGTATTTATTTTATGTATGAGTACACTGTAACTGTCTTCAGACACACCAGAAGAGAGCACTGGCTCCCATTACAGATGGTTGTGAGCAACCACTGGGATTTGAACTCAGGACCGCTAGAAGAGCAGTCAGTGCTCTTAACCGCTGAGCCATCTCACCAGCCCCCTGGGAAGCTTTTCTTAATGACTGATATGAGAGAGCCCAGCTCACTAGGAATGGTGTCATCTCTTCCTGGGCAGGTGGTCCTGGGTTCTATAAGAAAGCAAACCAAGCAAGCCATGGAGAGCTGGCCAATAAACAGCACCCCTCCATGGTCTCTGCTTCAGTGCCTGCCTCCTCCTCTCTAGTGACCTGCAAGGGTAAAGTGAACTAAGCCTTTTCCTTTGCAAGCTGGTTTTGGAAACGGGGTTTTATCACAGCAATAGAAAGCAAATTAGGACATTAAGAATAAGCAGTTTTCCAATATACAAGGTTACTGATATTAAATACATGATCAAAAATTAAAAAAAAAACAATTTTATTATATGTTTGGTAGAGTCTGAAACTTTATATTTCACTATCAGATCTCTCTTGTCAGCCCAGAGAGAAATGAGCTCATCTTTTGGAAGCATATGAAATGCAAGTTTTAGACCTGAATGGGTTTATTTTTGAAATTCTTGCTTCTCTACATCATTGCACAGAGGTGGCCCATCCATAAGCCATATAGTATGGGAAATTGCTTCCAAAGCCACTACTAGGAATTCCAAATCAAGAACAAGACTTCAGCCATCACCACAGACAGAGTGTGGACAAGATAATGCCAGCCAACTGTGAGAGACAAGGAGCACATGCTATTATTCTCTTATAGGTAGGAAGAACTGGCCATGGTGAACACAAGTTTTGTTTGTTAGTCTGCAGGTATGAGTATATTCTCAAATGTGGGAACATAAAATTTGCTTTTTTGTTTGTTTGAGACAGCGTTTCTCCATGTAGCCCTGGCTGTCCTGGAACTCACTCTGTAGACCAGGCTGGCCTCGAACTCAGAAATCCACTTGCCTCTGCCTCCAGAGTGCTGGGATTAAAGGCATGCACCACCACTTTCCGGCAAAATTTGCTTTCTTAACCCATGTATTTGTATACATTCTCATTAAGCATAGCATACACATGTATGGTTAAAAAAAACAAAAACTAGAAAGCTAGACAGAAGGAAAGATTCAGAAAAACATTTAAATCCCTACTGCTCAGAGATAATTACATACAAACCACAGACATTAGCTGTATCTGCTCTGAGGCCTTTGTGTAAGCATGTGTACTGCACCACAGACTACAAGACAGCGGGTCCTGTTTGCATTCGCTGAGCAGCATGCATTACTAACCGTGAAACTATGATGAGGCTTCCTGAGATTATTTCAAAAGGCATTTGCACTAAGTAGTGCTAAAAATCAGTATCATCTTGACCAAGCTATGTCTTAAGTAAATTATCAATTTACAGTTAATTACATGAGCTATTCCTTTAGGCTGTTTTCTATTCTGCCTACCACAGAACACACACTCAGTTAATTGAGTTCTTTCCTTAGCCTTTCTGTGGTGGTCAACCCTGATTTCTGAGCTCTTTATCCTGATAACTGACTTTCATCAATGTAGGACACAAAGACAGAACTGATTACACATACATCTACAGCTAATCACCATTTTATCCAGCTCCATAAAGGAATTTAGGTAAGGGCCCATATGGGAAATCACAACTGTTTCAAAGCCATTTTAGACATTGTTTCAAAACCAATATTATGTATAATCTCTCACATGTAAAACAATGCTTTATAAGTAAGTTACCCTTGGGAAAATGTACACATTAGGGTAAATATATTTAAAAGGAGGTTTTATCAGTATTTTAAACATGTAGCCAGCAATATGTTCTATCTTTAACTTCAAGCATCCATGCTCTAAGATGAAGTTGCCATAAGAACTACCTGACCATGTCAAAGTGGGGAGGGGTGGGCGCTGCTTTTGGCTAGTGTGAGCCTCTCAGTACAACAAAGCACCACGGTGTGCATCTTCTGAGGAGCACTGGGAAGATGGGACGAATCCACAGACCCATCATCTACCTTACACATAGACTGGTAGGACACGGCAGTTGGGAAATATTCATGTTCGTGCTACCTGCAGATATGTCATACACATTGTTCAGTTTTGCTGGAAGAATGACGTACATGATGTACAATTATTCTGGGCATGTGTTTACATAATTCATCAAAAAAGTCGGTTAGTACACTAACTAAGGTTAAACAAGAGAGGAGATTCTTCTGTGCAGACTCCCCTGAACAGTGCTGTATCATAGTCTATTCCTACATTCCTCTCTCCTCTTTGTTTAAAACACAGAAGCATGGGTTGGAGGAACCCTACATCATGCACCTGTCTCCCTACCAAGGCCTGCTGTATTCCAAAGAAGGCAACGTTACATTTTAACATAATTATGAGACAATATTTAAGGCAACTCCCTAAAGTATTCATCTCAGGAGAGCTAGGTCAGGGGGGATTTCCAAAAGGCCTTTTTCAAAGATCCAACTAAGTCACAACACAAGGACATTTTTGAAGAGTTAAAATTGTTACCATTTTTGGCTACTGCCAATAACCTTTTCAATCTGGTCATGCTAAATTAATAACCACAAGAGTGGCCACAAGTGCTTTCTCAACTTGTAGTTGATTGCCTGATTAAAGAACAATATACTAAAGCTTTAAAAAAAACATTTTAATTACAAGGTTAATTTCTGTCATTTTGAATAACTATGTTTATTAAGATATTAAGATATTTATAGACTATTTCCATGGGTAGGGAAGGATAGCTTTAAAAAAAAAACCTTACAGAATGTCTCCTCCTTGTCTCACCATCACACCCCCTAATTGATTTAGGATGGATGAATGCAGAAGTGCTTCTTAATAAAACCCTGTGAAAATACTATTTACTTGGGTATGTAGCTATGTTTGAAAGTTACCTCTATTTTATGCTGATAAATTTCTTACTGGTTCTGTATAAATTTCTTACTGGTTCTGTTCTACTCTAAATGTTTTAAAAACATTATAACAAATCATGGTTACAACTAGGGGAGAAAAAGAGGAAGATTTCCCCATGGATGCTTTTGAGGTCTTTGTTCTCATTATGCACCAGTGTGTGTGTGTGTGTGTGTGTGTGTGTGTGTGTGTGTGTGTGTGTGTGTGTGTGTGTGTGTGTGGCAGTTAAATCATAAAGCAAAGTCTAAATGCAGCAGATCTGAATGCTGGATTCTGGGTTTTAGAATTCCAGTTCTCTCTTTATGGTCTTCCTTTAAGATGGCCAAGGATGCAAAATAAGTAATAAAACAAACAAAGCCTTTACAAATTCAATCCTCTGTAATTGTGTAACATGACCGAACAGGTGCAGGACATGCCCTATGTGTATGAAAAGATGCAGCACAGCCAGCAGTAAGGACTACAGTTTTCATTCCATAATTCTGCTAACAATCATTTGGATATGATGCCCTGCAAGTGTGGGAGATATTAATATCTATTTAAATGCATACTGCATTGACTACTGTTTCCACTGTGAAATTCTAACAATCATTTGAATATGGTGCCTTGCAGGTATAGGAGATATCAATATTAAGACATGTTTAAATGAGTAGTACTGTATTGGCTCTATAAAAATTAATCTTTCAGAACACTTAAGACCAAATATCAATATTTGACTTTCTTAAAAGGTTAGGGGCAGAATGTTAACGCAGGCACTAAGCAGTCCAGCAGTGTCTTCCTAAAAGTTAAGCCTTAAGATTCTATATTTAGATTTGTGTAGGCATTGTTCATGGCCATACTACTAACAAAAGTCATTAAAATGCCTCAAGGGGTTGGAATGGCTAAGAGAGAGAGAGAGAGTCTGGGGGAGGGTCTGAGTATTTCTTATATAGCTTTTTACTGGAAATTTATAACAAGAAATGGCTAGCAAAAGTCAGGCAATAAAAATATGAAATGCATTTTAAAAATCTGGACTATCCTAGAGATTTAGAGAGAAAGAAGAAATCCTAACAACCAAGACAGAGATAAGATTTCTAGCTTTCTTAGAATTCTAGTCAGACTCGACAGCAAACATGAAAGTTTCCTTCACAAAGAAATGGAAAACTAACAAACAGAGCCTTCAATCTGAAAGTACTTAGGGCAGCAGAAAAGACAGCTATCTTTGACAGTGTGCTGTGATTGGCTCATACATTCAAGGCTGAACCCGACTTTCTGAAATGATGCTTCCTTGGGCACTGAAGCAAGGATTTCTACTTCCTGCTTCAGTTGTGGAGACAGAACTCAGTGACAGCTTTCCAGCAAGGCAGGTGAAAAGCTGACACAGCATCCACATAATCTTACCAATTCCTTGTATGAATTCATTCCTTGAGATTAAAATACAGCCACGGTATGAACAAAATTTCTTACAGTTATCTCCAGATAATCAATTATATGCTATAATGAAAAGCATTTAAACAGTCAAGTACATCATCTATAGCTTTGAAGACAAAGGTGAAAATGACATTATTTTCCACTTCAAGTCAAAAGTAGCACTTAAGAGTTATAACCACACATCAACTGATAAGATTTAGATGCTGCAATGCTAATTAGAATTCGTCAGTCACAGTAAGGAATTTGGTACAATAATTTATTTGGAATTAATTTATTTTATTGCCTTTTTATTTAGAACATAACTTAAATTTATATAGGACAGTCAGAAGAACCAATGCACATGCAAAAGCTATCTTAATTCTCAAAGTACACCTGACACTCGGTTATACAATCTAATCCTCAGCAACAAAACACACACTTCTTTCCTAGTTCATATCTTAAGGGAAGAAATAAAATTATTCAGACACCATTATAAATCGCTAAAATCCACCACTTATTCAAGGCAAGTAGACAGTTTTAATAGCAAAATAAATCTTACCTTTATGTAGCCCCAAGACACTGACAGTAAATAGTTTGCTTCAGGCATTTTTGATAGATTATGTGTCTATATGTATGTGTGCCAGCAAGTTCTAAAATGTGTCTCTCTTCAAACCTTGATTTCTACCAATTTCCACAAAGCCATTCAGGGTGTGGGAATTTAAAGATTTTTGGTAATTAAGTATAAATACGAAAGCATCGTATTATGATCCCATCCAGCTGTCTTCCCATTAAACACATGCCATTTGTAAAACTCCAAAATGGAACAAAAATCAGCAACTAATCTGAATAAGGAAGATCCATGTGATAAAGAAGCAGCTAAAGAGCTAAGGGTCTGCATCTTTCTCTCCGGAGCTCCAGGGCTTAATGAATAATGTATATCAAGATGCTTAGCTGTGAGAAAGACTAGTTCTGTCAAAGGCTACCAAATAAGGAACTGCGGGATGGGGGAAGCCGGGAAGAGTGACACGAAACCCCGCCCATAGAATCAACTATGCACCAATCGCATTCCATCCATGATCTAAGAGGGCAGGGGGTAAGGTTGCGGCTCAGGATGCTTTGTGATTGGTTTGCGTGGTGAGCCTCTGGGGAAAAGAGGCTTTCCTTCCCACATGGTGAACGCCATTTAATAAAGGTCTCCCTGCAATTCTTAGGCTCCCTGTGAAAAGATGAATGGGGCTTCCTTCTCACAGGGATGGATAACAACCACAAAACTGTCAAGGTCTGTAGTTGTTTCTTAAATAAGCATTGCCAGTCCGTGTAAATTCTGATAATCTCAATGCACCCGATCCTTCTCAAATCTCAAACACGTGGCTTTCCGGGTGATAAAGGCGGCTTTGCTTCCTCCTTGCCCAACACACAAGCACAGTCATAATGAAATGCCACAGGTCCAGACTTCACAAATGAGAATGCATCTCTTTCCCTTGGGGAAGGCTGCCATCAGAATCCTTTGTTTTCTATTGTAGTATCGCCACACTCTATAACTTACAAAGCCTAAAATGTAATTCTGACTAGAGGAGGGAGGGGTTATCTGAAAGATCATGTCTCTGTCTGGATACAGAATGCAGTTATACATACAGATTCCAGTTTCTATATTCTGATCCAAGGAACATTCCTATAATACCAGACGAAGTTGGAAAAGGACTGAATAGCTTTTAGGAATGCAGAGTTGAAATGGAGAGTAAGATACCTTTTTATCCTGAGGGCTAGAAAGTATTTGATATTCTTTTGGGAAAGCCAACCTTTTCTATTCTGCTTGACATAGTATTATTCTGTGTAACCTTTATCCTAAGAGATCTTGTGGATGAGAAATGAGAGAAATTCATTTCTCTTACACTATTACAAAGTTCTGCATAAGGTGCCTATTCTTGACTCGGATTCTTACTCTGGGCTTCTAGGACTCCCTGACCTGGTTACTCTGTAGTACCCAGCATCAGGTCTGCCTTAGCATGTTTCACCGTAACACTTGTCTAGCACAGCAGTCCTGCCATGTCACTTTCCATAGTTCCAGGCACTTTCAGCCAACTCTGTGCTGAAAAGGCTAAGTGGGAAACCCCAGAAGTATGCTCAAGGTTTTAATAACACTGATGATAGCAGACTGTTGCTAATATTCTAGTGTATTTTTTATCTATTTTTTTTTTTTACTGTGCCTTATTTACAAAATAGTTACAATTCTACATGACTAAGAAAACAATGCAGCCTATACAGGGTTCTGTACTACCCACTGTTTTAGGGCAGTAGCAGGGTGGGGAAGGGTGGGGAAAGGCCTTCTCTGCCTCTGATATTTCTATTAGGTCCTTTGCTGCTGGGGTTTTCAGACACTCATCACACCTTTGGGTTCATTTCCTACATTCTTCTAAATCCCCAACCCCAATTCTCCACGAGAATAACCCAGCAGAACACCCCTCACCCCTCTCCTGTCCTCTATGTTTCTTACCTTTGACGTTTCCTGCCTTATTTGACCATGTTTTCCACTCCCCCCAGGTCTGTTTCTGTGGGTTTCTCTGGCCATGCCTTTGCCTTCTGTTAGAGCTTCCGCTCTGGTTCTCCATCGGCTGTTCCGGGCCTATACTCCTTCATGACGACTTCTCTCCTGAACTTTAGTACCACATTTCCAAATTCACAATACTCTCCCATTTCAAATGCCCTGCCCGCCTGTCACCTGGAAGTTCTTCAAAACCGTGAACCATTTTTCTATTTAAAGTAGTTCATATAACTACTCCAACTGCAGTCACTGGGCCCGTGTTTCTTCCAGTGCCTCAGATGAAATCTGTGACTCTTTCTGTCCATTCAGTAGGTATCCCGTGTGAGTCACACGCTATCAGGTGTTTAGCATAAATCATCCAACTGAATCCCTGAGTAACGCTGGGCTGTTCCCTTCTACCATCTCCCCTCCTTCGAAACATCGTGACAGAGTTCTGTCTTCTGTAAGGTACCATTTAATCCGGTCTGTCCCTCCCCATGTCTACTCTCACCACGTTAATCCAGATCATCACAGAGGCAGAAAGCAGCTTCCATTTCAGCACCCCTAATCCCCACTTCCATATACAGTGAGACCTGGAGGGGAACATGTTTTCCCCAATGTTACCCTGAAACTCAGGACATGGACTCCAGCTTGAAACCTTTTGGTACCCAGCTTCTGAAACTGTGGGTCAGGACCCCACATGAGACTGAATACAAGGTCACAAATTTCAAAACAGTACAAAGTTTCTGAACACACAATGGAAAATTCTAAATCAAATGCACAACGGATCCAAGGTGTGTCTGGTATTGCCTGTGTTGTATATAATGTCACTTCATAGGACCCTGGCTGTGAGTACACGGTATTCACACTCTGCACTGGGAGGTAACACCAAAGAGCAATACAGGAACCAATTTGGCTTAAATCAGGTATAACTGTGTGTTATTAATTGGGCTTTTGCTCTACACACAGTTAATTCAATTGCACAAAACACACTTGATATTCTTCTGTTGTTCTTTGCCAAGTTAACTATCAAATTTGAGTAGCTTTGGATTGTATTGTTAAAGTTAGATATATTTAGAGATATATTTAAAGTTATCAAATTTAGATTTAGAAACTGCTATTTGAGTTGCCACCTTGAGTGGCTCAGCATTTTAAATCTTTCAAAAAATTTTGTGTTGATGAGATTAAAACACGATTTCCATTTTTCAATCGTCCCTAACCACATTTCTGCCACTTCGTACTCTATATTTATTATGCAGATGGGTGTTGTTATTAGTATTGATGATTACGAAAATAAAATGCTGATCAACTCTAAATAACACGGAAGCTACTCTGCATCCTGTAGAATCAAATAGCCACAGTTTAATTCTGTATATAACATTAAACAATCATATCCACCCCATCAGAGTGCAGCCTTATTTTAGTCTTTAATAATTGATTTTAAAAAAAATAACTGTTAGGCACACCAAGGAATTATTTTACAATAAACTCTTTCTGATTTATTATCAGTAAGTTTTGGATTGATATACTTATTTTATATACCCATATATTTAAGGTCACATGAAGATTTCCCAGGCAAAGGTCACAGGTGGAAAAAGTTTAAGAAGCCTTCCTTTAGCTCACAGTCCTGACTTCCAGGGTGTCTACTGCGGCAATTTATTCTGCATAGAAATATCCTAACAAGCTGTAACAGACTACAGTGAGTCTAGGCTGGCCTGTGTGATCAAGCGATGCTGTCTGACCACAGTCTCCAGATCATGGGAAGCCTTACTGCTTTCACCTTGCTGCCTGAAGGTGCGGCTGTGCCATTATGTTGAAGGAGAGTCTGAGAAAGTCATGTGGACTTTGTGGAAGAGGAGAGGGATGGAGGGAACAGACAATCGTCACGGGGAAAATATGCACACATTTCAGTTACTAACCAGGGGAGTTTTCAGATGCTCGTAGCCGGGAACACCTGATCGCAACACACAGTGACACCACTGACCTTACACGGAGGGCTGGACAGGAAACGCCCTTTGAGATAGGGCCATGAAAAGGAAATCAATGGACAACACACATGGGCCGTAAACAGACTGGCCATCCCATAGCCAGGAAGCGGCAGGGCTGGGATCTGAAATCAGACTGTGTGGCTTCACAGTACTCTAAAGTGACAGAGTACCTCATAAGCACCGCATACACAGGCAGTACTGCGGGTATCGATCATATATGGTAAAGTCAAAGGGTGACTTAAAATAGGACAGCATTCAGTAGGGCTGGGGAGGGCTGGGGGAGGTGTGGGCAGAAGGTGATGTGATGGGCACATGCTGTATGTACCTGTGGAAGTGTCCCACTGTACTCCATTAATACGCACAGTTAATGTATATTAACAAGAAAAGAACATCTTGGAGTTCGCTCTTTACCCTGTGACCTGTGATCACCATCAAGTCTAACTTGAAATCTAGTATCCCTGTGCTTGAAATACTTAGGAATCAATCATATTCATTGTATACCCTTCTACTTAAAAATGAAAGATCCAGAGGGAAATTTTTAGTAGCCAGGAATAAAGTCAATGTTAAGTAGGTGATTACATATACTGTAACACTTAGATTATATTAACAGATGAAAATGTGGTTATTAATTCCTCCATACAGAATTCTGACGCAAAATTGAAATGCAGACATTAAATTCAATAGCTATCACAAACTAGGGAGCCTCTGTTTTCAAGTGCCTGGAGGTAGTTTTAGAAGATGTCAGTAATAATCTAGGATTCATTTATAATCAATCTTTTAAATTATATAATTTAAAATGTACTTTTACATTATAAAAACTCTTGAAAAATGCTATTAAGAAAACCTGACCACGAGTAAATCCACTGCATCTATTTGTATTTGGCGCCCTCTAGTGATCAACCACATGAATTTGCCTTGACCAGTTCTGAGGCCCAGACTGGCATCACAGACAAAATGGTAGGGTTTGGATAGGGAAGGAGAATAAATGAAAACATGGCATCGCAGAGACCCAGAGAGATCAAATGGACCATCTCAGAAGTGGCATCTTCTCTAGAGAGTATCATGAACGTTTAAGCTTGACATTGAAAAACTAAGTCATCCTGGAAACATCCAAGACTACATCTTTTATTAACATGGCCTGATTTTTTTTTCTCCCAAATGACTTTATTTAAAAACAGAGAATACCTGAAACACTTATTTAGAAAGAGTCTAATACAAGACATGCTATGTCTGTGGAGGAGTTCCTGGAACCAGATTACCAGGAACCTAAATTGATAGCTAAGTGGATTAACTAAGGGCACATTAACATATGTGGTGCTTTGAATGAGAATATTCCCCATAGGCACAGATTTCTGAAGAGTAGGTTCCCATTGGTGGTGCTGTTTGGTCTGTTTGGGCATGTTTAGGAGGTATGGCCTTGCTGGAGGAAGCATGTCCTTGAGCAGGCTTGAGGTTTACAAGCCACACACTCTTCCTGGTCCCTCTGCTTCCTGCTTGTGGTTCAAGATGTGAGCCCTCAGTTTTCCTGCCCTTGCCACAACACGTCTGTTCTACCATAATGGAACACCACGTCAAACAAAGCCTTCCTTCTATCCGTTGCCTTGGTCATGGTGTTTTATCACAGCAAGAGAAGTAACAAATACACACAGCGTTCTGCAATCACTGCTACAGCCTGGATTCATGCAGGCGGCTGTGTATGTTCACAGCTTTTCAGTCTGCTTAGCTGAACTCACCGTCACCATGGCTATCCCTACACGAATTGGTTCCACTGAGGAATAATCAATGCAATTGGACAAACTCCACGTAAGTGAGGCCTCTCTGCTTCTAAGTTTGAACGGAAGAGGTCAAGCTGTCACAGTTAGCAGGTGACATGATTTTATATGAAGGAAATTCATCAGAGCGAACAACAAACTATTCCAACTAATTAACAAAATCAATGCATAACGGGGATGACCCCAGGCTGAGCTAAGTCACTCATCATGGGAGACAGAAAATCCCAACATGGCGGGCAGAGCTTGGTACCAAACCCAACCATTCTCAGAAGCTGCGTGCTTTCTGAATCCTGCCATTCCTCAGAGGTTTGTCCCTACTCATGGGTTTGTTCTCTTTCTAGGCCAGGGAGAATCAGCTTCCTGTCTTTAGCATATGACCATTTTCCTCTAGTAAGATGGGTTTGGGTCTAAGGCAGAATTTCCCAGAATGCAATGTAAAAAACATCCATCTAGTAAAACACCTTATGATGTCCACTGCGAAATTGTCATTTTAGACACAATACAAGGCATTATGAAAAGTATATACATTAACATAGTCAAAAGATGTATACTATGTAGCTGTATAAGAACTGTACTATGTAATCTTGTTTATTTGCCTTTTATTCAACGTGACTTTTCTCAAACTGACTTTACTACCGAACCCTTGTTATTACCAGCAAGTAGAAATAACCCACAGCACTGAAGTTTCATAGAGAATTCCCATAAAGGTAACAGACTACCGGCACCAGACACAGGCATTTTTAATAGTCATTCACTTGCTCTCTCCACAGATAACTGTTCAACAGCTACCTATAGAAACAATAAAGCACCAGACCAAATAAGCAAGTAAGTAAGTAAGTAAATAAATAAATAAATAAGAAGAGGGCCAAAATTAAAGTCAGAAAGCTCCCACAGGTTAAGTTGAGAGCTGCAAAGGGACGCGACTACCTAGAAAGAACCAATTGCCGTGCTGGTCAGGAGGTGTGTGCACGACCTGTTTATCAACTGGGAAGACATCAGTGCGGATCGTACAGAGGCTGGAGAAAGGAGAAAAGGGAGGTTAGGGAAGGTTGGCTGATGCACGCCCTGGGGTGTGGTCAGCTGGGAGCAGGAGTTCTAGGGTGCCCTACAGAATATGCCCTATATTTCAGAAACTTCGAAGAAAAGACATGTTTTCACCATGAGGAAGTGCAAAATAGGTAAATTTCACTTGATTTGAGGGTTTCATAATGTATGCATGTTTTGTAATATCACATGATGGTATGTTATTAGTATGTACAGTTTTGGTTTTAAGTATCAATTAAATACAGTGTCAAATTTTAAAGAGTAAAGAAGACTTGAGGCGGAATCCACCATGCAGAATGAGGCCCTGTGAAATGGCACAGAGGTATCACAGGAGGCCTCCGAGGAGGTACAGGATGATTTGTAATTTAAACCCAGCATGGTTTACATTTGTAAGCTCTTCAAACCGGTGGAGGAAAAGAAGCTCCTGGGACAGAAAGAGCAGCTATGACTTTACAAGGTCATCCCTGGGACTACAGAAAGGATTTAAGGTGCAGACGTGGGCTGGCTCAATGCTTGAATGCTGCCCAGCATAGAGATGGAGGGGGTCCTGGAGGGGGGCTTTGCAGGAGAATAAGGGGAAGCTACCCCCCCCCCAGTAGCAATATTGAAATATGGGAAGACTCCGTGTGCTTTTTTAAGCATTCCAGGATCTCCTGTCGTCCCCCCCCCCCCCACACACACACACATCTGTCTAGAGTACTGGTCTAGGAAGGCTGCCAGGAGAAGGCAGCCACCTTCACATACTCCAAAGGTACCACATTAAAGTAGATTAATCACTTTAAAACTTTTCCTGGTGTTTTTATAGTAGTCCCATAGAGAGGGCGTGAATAGATAATGCACGGGTTTAAAATCCTACCTCACAGCTGATTAGGAATCTGAAAGGCTGGGTAACTCCTCACTCAAGGTCACACAAAAATAATTAAAGGTAGAATCTAGCATCACAACGTGCAGTTTCTTCATTAAGCTGTGCACAATTTAAATCTTTCAAGAATAAAGACTTAACTAAGGGCAATAATAAAATTTAAAGAAGTATTATAATGGAAGTGAGGCGTGGTGACTCAAATCTGGAATTCCAGCATTTAGTATGCTAATGCAGGGGAGGGTTAGGAGTCTGGGTTCAGCCTGGGGTCAGCCTGGGTTACATAGTGAGTTGCAGGTCAGCCTGGGTTACAGAGTGAGACATTATCTCAAAACAATAACGTGGGTGGGGTGAGCTCAACAGCTAAAGAAAACACAGTTTAATAATGGCATTTTCCAAGTTTGCTACCCTGACTGAGAACTGTGAGGCACACAAGGGTATGGAGCACAGACTACTTTAGAGGCCTTCATGCAGTGTTATACTGTGAGGAGGAACAGGAGAGCTGATACAGGTAATTTAGCACAGCGCATGAAGCAGGTGCCAGAGTTCAACAGGTAAGCTTTATTATCAGCAGACCTGCTTCCACTGCAAGGGGTACAATCAGATAAGAATGGTTATGCAGGGGCTGGAGAGATGGCTCAGTGGTTAAGAGCACTGACTGCCCTTCCAGAGGTCCTGAGTTCAATTCCCAGCCACCATATGGTGGCTCACAACCATCTGTAATGGGATCTGATGCCCTCTTCTGGTGTGTCTGAAGACACACACACACACACACACACACACACACACACACACACACACACACACACATATATATAATAAATAAATATATATATATATATATTTTTTTTTAAAAGAATGGTATTCAGATCCCTGCAATGTCATCTACCCAATAATGTGTGCCATCAATGGTTGCTTTGTAAACTACTGAAATTACCAATAGCAGCTGAGAAGGCATTTGGAGGTCTCTACTGTGCTGGGTCCTGTCTCAGAATGCTCTGAGCTGATATATGCAAATTCCCAGACACCGGTGCAATGTTATGAGTCTTTATAAGCAGTAGACTGACTCTCCTGAATGATGTCTCCCGCTGCTGTGTAAGTCATTCCACTGACTAAATGTGTATTACTATAACTAATACAATACTAACAGCACTGTTTAAGTGAAGCTCTTTCTTGTCTTATTTTTATTATATGTATTAATGTTTATTGAGTGTGCGCATGTGCATGCATGTATGTGAGCCGGTGCCCGAGAGGCCAGTCCTTGGGTCCTTCCAAGTTGGAGTTATGGGTGGCTGTGAGGCCTGACACAGGTGCTGGACACTGAACTCTGGTCCTCTGGAAGAGCAGGAAGTGCTCTTGAACCTGAGCCATCTCTACATTCCTGCAATTTGTTTTCTTAATCTTAGTGCTGACTACGGATGGTGTGCAGGGTAATTCTATGTGAACAGATACCTTACCCCAATTTCACATCGACAAACTTAACTGAGAGGTTGTCCAACATCTCCCACCACTATTGTCTTTTCCTCCTAAGACCAAATCTTCAGCACTTCATCATCTGGGTTTAGAATCCCACCTGCCCGGCTGCAGACCCCTCTCCCTCATCATCTCTGTCTTCCTGCCTTCATCCATTCCTTTCATGTCATTGTTAATCTGTTCCACACCCCTTGCTGCCTCGTTCTCTAACTAGACATCTTATGGGTCTTTTCCCCTCAAGATGACTCATCCTACACCCTGGCTCTTAAGCACTTTTCTAAAACCACAGTGGCTGTTTTCCTTATAATCAAATGTAAGAGTTCCTGGAGGTTCTCAGGAGTTACAAGTGGCTTAGACTGACAACTAGGGCAGCACAGAGTGCTGCCAAATCTACAGGTTTGGTGCCTGCTTCTGGTCCTCTAACTAGATTCTCTCTCCCAGTCAGTCTTTGGCTTCCAGAAGAGCCATTAGCCTCCCACCTCCACAGACAGCCAACACAGCAAACTCAATAAGCATGCCCCACTCTACGCTGCACGGTCTAACCACTGCAACATACCTCTCCACTCATTACCGCCTACGTGATCCCTAGATGCTCAAACCAACTTCTGTAGTAATCTGGGATGCTTCCCAGTCTGCTCCTCTGGGTTGGACGGTTGCTCTTTGAACTTCTCTACAAGGAGATTAAGTTGTCTCTTGTTCATTACCACACAACAGCTTGCTCCTATGGCTAGGCATATTTTCCATGGTATATCTTATCTGCAAGTTTGGTCGTTGTATGTTTACATATAAGCACTCATACACAGAAATCTCATTTTTCACATAGGGACCTTGGGGCAATCAGATGGTCCCTAAAAACAAGGCTAAAAACATCCCTCACTGAGAAACTAAAAACTGTTTCTCACTGTCAGCAGTCACAAGGTGTAGAACATACCCAACCCCCACTAAAAACTTCTACCCACAAATGTGGTATAATGTAGAGATGGTGACAGATCATCTCAAATAATGAAGACACACAAAATGTAAACATCACACGTCATTCAAAGGTGACGCTGATAAAGACCAAAATCAAGGTCAACTCTAGCATCAAAAAGTTTGTATTCACTGAAAGATAAAGGCCTTGGCAAGTTTGGTTTGGTTTGTCCGGGCTGTCCTAACTCTTCCACCTCAGTGAAATTAATTAGGTAAACTGGTTGATTTCACAAATCTCTCTCACCACTAAGGAGAAAGATTTTTGGAATTAAAAAGAAAAAAAGAAAGAAAGAAAGAAAGAAAGAAAGAAAGAAAGAAAGAAAGAAAGAAAGAAAGAAAGAAAGAAAGAACACTTTGAATAAGAAGCCCAAGTGTGATTTCTTTGCTACGTGGCGGACAGTAAGTAGAAAGTAGATCATTTACCTAAATGGTGACTCATTTTCAACCCCTATGACAACTAGGGTATTTCTTGTCGCTGGCCATGGCTAGTGTCAGACTCATGACTAAACTCTCATCACTGAGCTGGCACCAGATTCAAGGTCATCTCTTACACTCCTGTTTCTCGGCTGGACTGTCATGTCCAGTCTGTGAAAGAAAGGGCCCACTTTTAGTTCTCGTTTCGACTTGTACCAGGAAAGATACCTAGCATCCTTGTTGATCTTTGGTACTTCCTTAGCCACAGTCTCGGTGGCTTGCACAGAACCTAGAGCCTTCGAAATCATCCCCGGGTGAGGGGGAAAAAAAAAAAAAAAAATCAAAGCTTGAGAAAAAGGGCCAACTCTGGGACACCAGAGTGAAGATCTACAAGGGTTCTGTTTCCTGTGGCTGCCTTCACGTACGATCTCTCCGGGCGACCAGCGTTAACTGGTCAGTTTAAATAAAAATAAGCTATCACAGGGTGCTAGGTTACTGAACTAAAAACTAAAGTAAACAAACTCAGTGAGCATTGCATACTCCAGAGAGTGAGGCCCCATAAATCACTGCAACTGGGTATCAGGATTTCAAAGGCACCCTGTAAGCTTCCCCCACGCCTGTTGACTCAAGCTCCAGTTGCAATGGGTCACCTATACAGCAGCATATAAAGTTGACCTTTTAAGTTTAAAAATAGTTGTAGTGCTGTCCCTACTAAAGATAGTCCATGGGGCCTCCATGTGCATACAGCGTGCTACGCACTTTACCAGAAGTTTGGCTTCTGTTTTTCACAAGAGTCCTGAGAGGTGGTTTATGTTTGTTTTGACTGACATAGAAGACAGGCTCAGAGAGCCAGGAATAATTTAATTATCCAAGGTCACATCTCTAGTGTGGGGTACATTTTCATCCTGTCTTGGGAGTAGGGAATGTCAGAATGCTGAAAAAGGTCGCTGACACCTGCCCCTCCGACTGTAGCATCTAGTAGCAGCTGGCGGCCCCTTACCAGGACCCACGCGTACTGATTTTGACCCCATTTCTTCCATTCTTTCGCAGCTCGATCCTACTATGCCCATGCCTCTGCAACTTCCTTCACTCCTGAACAACACGTTCCCTGGGGGAAGGCCCAACAGTTGGATTGAGCAAACTACCCATGCTGCTACTGGGCCATGACTCAAGGAGGTCACAGGTGAAGGAGGTGACACCAGCTTGGAGTGCTAAAGACACGGAGCCTCGTGAGATAGACCAAGGCCATAAATCTCACTCTGCAGTCAACCCCGCCCCTCCTCCCTCATCCACAGCTGACTGTCCTCCCTTAGATGTTTGCACCCTTTGGCTGACCTGTCTGGGATTTCTTTTTTTCCTTCCAGGCTGTCCCAATCTCTCCTGACAACTGCATTTCACCATAGGAGTCCTGAGGCTGGAGTGAGAGGGCAGGGACACCACCTGATGAGTTGGCCTCCAGCCAGAGGGTCTTGACCCCAGGTCAGCTGGAGCTTCTCCTTGCTCCCCCTCCTCCGTTACACTCCATAGATAAGTTCTCTACCCTACTTTTCTTCAGTTCTCGTCTATTACCCCAACCCAGGGAATCCACAGCTTTACTTCCTTTTGTCCCAACTAGGAAAAAACAAAACAAAACAAAACACCACCACCAAAAACCCAGCTCCAAGCCAACTTATAGTAGGCTAATTTTAAAATCCGAAGCCTGCTTCCACCTTTCCTGAACGTATACTTGTCTGCGGCCATAATCTCCACCATCGGTCAGGCTTCATCCCACACTATCCCTAAATTCCTGGACAACGTGCAACGCAAGCCTTAGCTCCATGGCCCTACCTAATGACCTCCCATAAAGATCGGGGTCTTGTTAAAACACAGCCTTCTGGGCCACCCCTTATCCTCTCAGGCTGTCTGAAGTCCCACTCTTACCTCGAGCTCAAGGTTGAGGTAGTGCCAATCCCATCTGACAGGACTTGGAAAAGAAGGGAGCAGAACAAGATGTCCTAGACTCTCTGCATGTACGGTCCTCTAGTAAGTAGAGGATCCCCTTCTGGGAATTAACATTTTGCTGATGCCACTTTTGCTATTTTGGACTCTAGTACTCACTAAATAGATGAATACATTAAATAGTTAATTAAATGTCTGTATACTTTCGGAACGTAGCCTAAGAACACACACGGTTCTCTCTCCACTCATCTGTGGATTATGGTAGAAGGGTTCTGATATGCAGTGCATTGCTTCCAGGACTACACTAGGAATTCCAGCTTGAGGTATGAACAAACACACAGAAGTGGTTCCCACTAAGTAACTGTGTGGGACTTTTCTAACCAGCTATGGTGGAAGTCATATGTGCCAAAAGGACAATGCTAAAATATGTGACAGGAAGATCAAAGAGCAGGAAGCCATTTGCCCACTGGATCTGACTCTTCACTACAGAACATGGCTACGGCTCTGTGAGCTCACAGGCTTTTTGACTGTCCCCCTCTGTGCCCTTCAACCACTACCTACACATGGAAAAACTGAGCTCTGGGTCCAACAACAACTCCCAGGAAAACCAATCTTTTCTTGAAGTGTAATAAGAAATACTTCTATTTCTAGAAGCTTCTTTATGATGTCTCAAAACTCAGCTCTACTTACCCTTGTGTAGCTCTAAGGAACTACGCTGAGAATATAAAATTATGAAAACAGAGAACAGAAAGTCAAAAGTTGACAGCAAAGATGATGTTAATCCTTTTCATTATATCACAATTTAGTTTTTGAAGTTGACTTGTAATATTAAAAGTATAAAAATAAAAGCTGTGATATAGGAAGCTTAGCCCTTAGCCAAAGAAGGGAATACACTCCAAATTTGTCTTAATTTTAAAATATTCTTTCAATGGAATTAAAGCTTTGCCTCTTTTGTGAAATGAATTTTTCTCATATGTAACAGAATGATATAAATGCATTGCAAATACTTATGAATACTCTTTATTAAAAACCGAAAGGCATCTCTAAGTCGGAAAGCAATTTTGTTGCTAACTTTTTTTGCTACAAATTTCACTGTGGTTATATGGTTCATTTTCTCCCCTAAAATTTAAGAACAAAACAAAACAAACCTAGCCAATAAAAATTGAATTGTTCCTGGGCAAAGAATGTATTTTCTTTTAATAAGCACTGAAGCTGGCATAAAGGTATAAGTAGTTAATTACTAAGAAATAAGCTTTTTAAAAAAATATGTATAATTCAGTATAATTCCTTAAACATAATCATTTTTGTATGATCAAATTTTTTTCTCCTCTGCAGCTTTACCACTGTGGGGAATTGTCTGTTATTCTGTAATCAATTTGGATCAGAATGATCAGATAAAATTAAAAAGAAAATTAAGAAGAGAAATCTACTTTGATATACCCCACTCAGAATATTTTGAAGCATACTTCTTTAGAATGTCTTTATTACTCTTTAAGGCTGAAACAATGCAACAAGAGCGCTGCTGTGAACAGACACAGTGGTCCTGAGTGTGCCCAGTCAGCTTCCTGAAGGGGAAATGGGGGTACACCCATTGGAATGCATTCCAATATGGCAGCCACATCTTAGCCTGGTTGCTATGGATACGTCCCCATCACAACTGTGCTCTCTATACTCTAGACCTGTTTATGACAGGCCAAAGGGCTTCCTGCTATGGTGCCTACATCTGCACAGCCCACTGTTGCCAGCAGGAAGAGCTAAGGGCTGTCACTATAGGGGTTGCTATGCTGCAGGCCAGAGATGTTGATGGGAGCTAAAGCACACATGCTGGGCAAAACTTCCCAGAGTCCCATCCAATAGACAAGGTCCGAAACACACATCATGTTTTCCCAGGCTAGTGGGGAAAACATCCCAACATGTCCCTTTCAGCTGGAACAAGCTGATAAAGAGAATACAAGGAAACAAAGGGAAGCCGCTTACACCACCTGCGCGGGTTTGCCTATGCATGATGAAATGTTTAATTTATCCAACCTAAGACTGATTGAGAATGTGTTACGTTGTGTTACATTATACTGAGATTCCTATTGAGAATCGCTCGGGGTTCTAATAACAAAAGGAAAATATGTTCGTAAAAGCAGGCATTCCAGGGCTGGACTCTCCAATCTGAAGTGAGAAATGACATTTGCTACAACCAACGTCACTTGCTGAGTCTCACTTTATGTGAACACCTACACAGGGATACATGAACTACGGGAAAAGCCTTGTCGTCAAAATAAAAGAACAGCAAGCTATGTTGAGAGTCAGGAAAATCACACATAAAGGCCTTTGCAAGGTCAATTAGTCAAGCTAGAGGCTGGGGAGGGAGGTTCGGGAGGAAATGGGGTAAAACTGGCTTCATAGAGGAGGTAGCATTTCAGATGTGCCTAGGAGGCTGGTGGCTAGAGGTTTTAAACCATTTTGTTCTAGACCACGTTTACTCACAGAAAACATACAAAGACAGCTAAAAGTCCCGTCTACTCCACGCTCAATTTCTCCTGTTTTTGACACGTCACACTGGTTTCGATTATAATTGCTGCAGTAATCTAGCATACACCGATGACTGGGGATTCCTTAGCCTCTAGGACATGTCTCTTTTCTGTTTCGGGAGCCCACCTAGGGCACCATGTCACAGTACCTTGCCATGGCTCTTCTCGCTTGAGAGGTCTCTGCATTTTTTTCCTTGTTTGCAGTAACCTTAAACAATTCTGAGGAGTTCTGACCTGGTATTTTGTAGAATGTCACCAACTGCAATTTGTCTGATAACTTATTCCTGTAATTAGGCTGGGGCAATGTTCCGAGTATGAGGCTAATAGATGCAAAGAGCCATTTTTATCAGATCATATCAAGGATACAGGGTCAATACAGCTTGCAGCTGCCAGTGTTGGCCTTGACACCCTGGCTAAGGCAGTGCTTGTCAGTAGTCACTGCAGAGTAAAATCCCCCCACCCCCCACCCACCCAATTCATACTGCACCACATGGAAGGAAATCTTTGTGTGGTCTCCATATTTTGGGGCTGGGTAATAGAGTTCTCCCTTATTATGGGTAGAACCTACACCAGTGACTTGGAGTGCTCCTGCCCAGAAGTTTGTCTATGCCCTATATCATTTGTTCTGCTAGGGCCTTTGTTTTGTTGCTGCTGCTGTTGTTGTTTCCAGTATGTGTATTTTTTTTTTTTTAATAAATTGGGTCATAACCTAATATCACATTTTCTTGCTCAAATTGTTCCAGCTTAGGCCACTGGGAGTTCTTTCGGTGTACTCTTGCATCAGGCTGGTATGTCCTCATCGGGGGAGTTCTGTGTGTGTGTGATCACGTTCTTCCTTTCTGGCACTGTAAGACACTCTGGGCTCTTCTTGTATATTCCCTGCCCAATTCTCTAGAAGCGACTATCTATTATAATGTGATGTCACAAATCAAAGTATAAGTGCTAGGTGTGCTTGTGATACTGGGGTATGCATGCTTGTCACTCCTCTCTTCTGACGAGGCAAGAGAATATGTGTGGTATATAGATGGCTAAGATATTCTAAAGTGGAAATAGAGGGCTGTGTTCTGAACGTGCCTTTTTTGAACATTAAATAGTAACAAGAAGTGGTGTGCCTGGGTATTTCCAGTGCCATTCAGAAGGAGAGATGCATTTATTTATAGGGAAAACTGGATAGACCGTTCTTTGCTAATGCTTTCTACATTTATTCCGGAAAAAGCTCAGAGTTCAGGCATTTAAAAAAATAAACAAACAAACAAACAACAATGAAAACTCGATGTTAGGGTTGTTGTTTTTTTTGGTTTTGTTTGTTTGTTTGTTTTTTTAGGATATATTTGTAAAATCACAGAAAGAAGCAAAAGGTGAACTCCCTGAAATCAAATGGAAAACGAATACTGGCTTTGTAACGGTCATGGGATGAAGTAAGAGAAAAGGACCCGTTACAGTAATTCCACTGGGTTAGTAGCAGCATCACAAGGCCTCAGACATACATCAGAAGGATCAGGACGGCAGCCGACCCCTATCCAACGCACCACCCCCCAAAAAAAGACTAATGACGTTCTTTTAGGGGTGGAAATAAATGACAGGACATGTTCAGGACCAACTGCGTCTCTGACTCTGCCTACAAAATTCATGAAGTCATCGTGGCCACTATAGCAGACCAGAAAGCAGACGCACAGAAGTAAAGAGGTCCAACTTATACTAGCAAAAGGTAGAGGGTGAATCCAGACAGACAAGCCCAGGGGCCACTGTGCCTGAGCAGCAGGTTCCCAGAGTGGAAAACTGTCTTGAGAAGTGCACCATTCTCTCCCCTAGTGCAGAAATCTCACTGGTAGCAGAGAAAGAAAACCATTGTTCAAACCCAGCATGTCTTTCTAGTTGCAACAGAACTGCAATATACTTTTGTTGTTGCCGGATGACAAGACTCAGCATCCGTGTGAGGTGAGCAACTGGGTGGACCTCGGGTGTAAGTCTTCTCGTTCTGTCACTTGTCAATCGTAATAGAGATGAGAGAAACACAGCTGTCAGCACTTCGCGTGGAACATTCCGGGGAGTGCCTTTTGAAACTGCTTTGAGTGAAAACTTAACGTATAACACCACACACCAAAGCACACGGGAATCACAAAATTGGAACAGCACTAACATAGACTGTGCTTTCTAACAGAACAGAAATAACAGTGTCTTATGTTGCTACAAGGAATACAATACTGGGTTCTCCTCAGCTCCTTTTTCTATGGATACATAGAATGTATCCAGTCAGTGTGCTCTCTGCACCATGCTGGACTTTGTGTACCTTGTAGCGCATATGTTCTCTCTCCTTCCTTTCCTTTCTTCCTCCCCCTCCCTTCTCTCTCTGCATATCCCTTCTCTCCCTATACCCTCCCCCATATATTACAGGCTAGGCTTGATTTCTCTATGTAGTGGTGGATGACCTTGAACTATTGCTCCTTCTGTCCCCTTCCTGAGTGCTAGGATTGCGGGCGTGTACCCTGTGGCCCTGTTTATGCTGTGCAAGGGATTGAACCCAGGGCTTCATGAATACTAGGCAGGCACTCCCTCTACCAAGTGACCTAGATCCCTAGCCCAGCATCTCAGTCGTCTTCTCCTTCTTGCTGCTGTGTATATACATGAAGACACTGGGCTTTGGGAAGGCAAGGCTTGCTGCCCAAATTATTAGGGAGCAAACGGCGGAGCTGGAATTTGAAACCAAGTTCCGCTGACGACAAACTTCTATGTTCTTTCCACTCTGCAGAGCTGCTGTAAGCACTAATAGTGCATGCTCGGAGCCAGCAAGTAAATGTCACTCATCTTCCTTACATAGAAAGTTCAGCAAAAATGTTTCCCAAAGCTAAGAATACTAAACAATAACAAAAGAAAAACACTTGGTATTTTCCACAGTTACAAGATCATAAACCCATTATTATGTTAGCTGCTCTGTCCAATTGAACTAATGTCTTAGTGAACATCATGGGCTTGTCTGCTCTTGGAGAAAGTCTCTAGGTGCAGGCCCCAACTGTTGGAGTGAAGATACTTTCCCATTACTGACATCCTCATGCACTAGAAGCCTCAGGTGCCTCAAGGCATTGCCTATCGGCCTTGGTTTGGAGGAAAGAAGCTGTCCAGTGTCCTTGGTAAGCACACTGTTTTAGCTCAACTAAGCCTTACATTTTGATCTTTTAAAAGCGCGGGATAGTTAATGATACTGTGCCATAGAAGCTACCATTTTCCTCTAAATCAAATTGATTAGTAATAACCGAAAGCATTCTCTTAGAAACTGATTTATTTATTTATACATAGAAGCAAGGAGGGAGAGGTTTGTTTAACTTCACCAACAGGGAAAGCAGACTTAAGAACTGAACCAATGACACCACAGGTTCCCCCAGCTCCCTTTGGTCTTTCATGCTAAGTTAAAATCAAAGACCTTACTAGTCAAGGAAGTAAAAATCCTTATAAAAATGTTTCCAGACCAGAGAGATACACATATGCACACACCCACACAGAGATACACACACTACACACACACACACACACACACACACACGTATATGCATGCAAAACTTAAAGTATTTTAAGCAAGTGCTGTGGTTTTTTTCTATTACTACTTAAAAGCAAACGGAGAATTTTTTCTAATTGTGGTAATAGAAAGGATTCCAAATCTTTTATGCTTTTATCTTTTATGTGTGGATCTAGATACAAACTGGAAAAAAATAAAAATAAAAAAGCTTCCCCAAATCTACCTTTATTGAGAAGTTGGAAGCATAAGACAGCAAACTCAAAATATCAAGAAGTCAAATTCCCAGTTTCTACAGCTATACAAGGGCTTTTCTCTGAAAATTTATATTCATTTAGGCATATACATGAACTCTTAAGAATCCTCTTTTTTATGTTTTAACATCTAAAAAATTTTTTAATTGTCATTACTTACAAAATGTCTTTTGCAACTAACTTAGCTCTCTTTGTAATGGAATTTCAGTCCTTCTAGTTATCTTATACTTGTGCAGGGCAGGGCTAGAATATCTTAAGACTCAGCTACAGCTGTGAACACCCCATCTTCCTTCCTGAAAACCTCCTGGCCGGAAGAAAGCTGTTATCCGAAGTCACAGCAAGTGCTAGCCTGTGCTATGCACTGGCACGTATATGGCAGCAGGGGGAGCCAGTGGGAAAATAGTTGAGAAAAATGGGCTCCAGAAGGGCAGCTTAATTAGTTCTCAAAGCAGAGAAAGAGACCAGAAATGGACCAAAGAGACAAACTAAGACTCACAGAGAACCCGTAACCACCGTGTGAGCAAAGCTGGCGCTGGTGCCTTTGCAGTGAGCCATGGAGAAAACTTAAGTCTTTGCAAAGGATGCTCGAATCCCAATTTCAAGACCAATCTGCAGTTCGCTGGAAAGCCTTTATAGTGCTTTACAACAGTGCTGAGCTGCCAAATGGCCCCAAAATTTGAGAGCAGAAACAAGTTAACATTTTTAGGTTGATGTGTTAGGGTTATTTCAAAATGATTGCACTTTTCTCCTGCAAGCATCACTGAACTTACATGGAAGACCTAGTAAAATTAGCATGATTCGGTCACGAGAGGGTGCTTGCAGGGTTGGAACAGGAATCTCTGAGAACCCTGAGGACCAGACTCCTGCTAGCTCGCATGCAGACACCTCCCACCCCTAAGTGACTTCTCAGAGGGGGGAGGTGTGACAAGAAGCATCATGAAAGTATTTTGCATATTAAAGTATTTTACTTTGATAGTATTTTATCTTTGCAAAATCTGTGTAAAAGGACAGCAATGTGCCCCTGAACTCGCACATATGTATGTCCCAAAGACCTGCAAGGCCCATATTTCCAGTTACAGTAGAACAGAAAAATACCTCGTTCTACCTGGAATTTAAATGTGAATTTAAGGAATGCCTGAACATCTACTTAGAATGTCAAAATATTCTAGATATTTATGGATGATAAAGACAGACTACAAAAAAAAAATCTATGACACATAGAATTTCTACCAAAAAATTACTCTTGTGCAGTAAACTAATAAAAGCAAATATTTCAGACAAAAAGGAACTCAAGAAAATTTGACCTCAAACTCTTATATTGCCCTTTCAAAATGGTTATTACTATGCCCAGATTATGCTAAGGAAACTGTAGCTTAAAAAGTTTACATTATAATTTTTTTAATAACTCAGCCAAGAAAAGAACAGAACACGGAATGGACTTCCAGGTCTGTCCACCTTTAAAGCTCTGAGGCCTCACTGAAACTGCCCTCATTGCTGGTTCGGGGTGGGGGTGGGGCTATACAACTCTTAGGCAGATTAATGTGCATTTGAGAGTAAATGCTGTCCATGTAATCACTCAAATTAAATGCCATCTGGAATCTCTTACGCCTCCAGTACAAGCATCCAGCATGTGTTCCAGCCACCCCTTGCCTTGGCCAAGATTTCAACCATATTCTTGTCCCAAGCAAGCAGCCTGTGTACACTGTGACAACAATACAGAAAATATGCTGTCTGTTAGACATCACTTTAGGACTACTACTAATCATTTCAATTAATTTCTTTTGTTGAGATCTTTTAAATATATGAACTCTCTGTTTGCAGGCTTAAAGATCTGGCTTCCCCACTTTCTCTCTCCCAGATCACCTCCCTAACAAATCCTGTCTGCTATCAGTTTAAAATTCTGGATTTGTTATTAGTGCATTATTGTGTTTTTAATATATTAGGAAAATGTTTAAAACTTCCACAGTGGAGAACACTGTCCTGATAACTGAAGGCAAAAGAAAAATGAGCCTAATACATTAACTGATATAGGGTAATACATTTACCAATCAAGAAGTAACTTATCAGACACATTCACTCAGATAGAATAGCCCAGGAAGCTGTTTACACTGCCAGTCAAAATGAAGGCAGGCTGTCTCTCCCAACCCTCGGTTGACCAGTTGTTCCAACTCACTTTATCACTGAGTGGAAGTGGCTTGTTTATTACAACCATTATCAGGGACTTTTTTTTTTCTTTCTAAGTTAACTTTCTCACCTCTGAAAGACCACGCAAGTGGCTCATGAGTTTAGAAATGAATGAATTTATAAAGAAATGTATGACTTTGACACTAAAAAATTCGAGCAATTGTAAACTGGTCGAATGTATATATAATATATAATGTAATATAAATAAGCATATAATGTGTCATGTCAATAATCTTCTGACCACCAGGCATAAGCACAGCCGAATGCATTTTGAAGAATCTTCTCTCCCTTTATGACTATTTTACTTTTTAGCCAAATTAACCTACCTCCCATATGATCCTGTAGCAGTTAAGGCAAAGTCTGAAAACCTTTTTCAATGAAGAATTTTTAAAAAGACAGAGCCCTGTCTAATTTGGTGCCTATAAACGAAAGGTATTATTTTGAGCAATCCCTGTGACGTAAAGTTTTCAGCTTAAAACACAGACATGAGCCACTTCACAGTTTAAGTCACAACGCTGTTCCATCTCACATCAATTATTAAACTCAAATGCAGGTTTCAACATCGAGAGTATGGATTTTAGGGTAAGTGGCTGCTCAGATGCATGGAAAGTGTGGTCAAAATTAGTTGAAAGTATTGTCAAATGAGGCTGAAATAACAGGCAAATGCGTGTATCTGGTAGGGGGCTTTAAGATTTTGATCTGTCTCTTGCCACATACATACAAGAGATGTGAGAACACGGGCCTACTGATAATGGCCCACTCAGCATTTAAGACAATGGACACATTCAGCATGTGCCTTCTGCTTTATAAAGCAAATTATAAAAAGATGATTATATGTTAATAAATGTCACAATTTGTTAGTCCTGTGAGAACAATGGCACTTACTGCTGCTGCAGGGAGTTAACAGTCCCAGTAAGAAAGCAGTAACTGGTCATTCGAATGAAGAGCCAAGCCAAATTTAGAAATGAGGCCCAGATGACCAAAAAAATAAAAAATTTAAAAAAAAAAAAAAAAAAAAAAAAAGAATAAAGCACGACGAACGCAGACTTGATTATCAATATGGTGCAAACCGGTGGGCCAGTAGGTGGACTAATACTTTTAGGGAGCCCCATTAGTTTATGGCCAACTTTTCACTTCAGTAGCAATGCTCTCTCTATGAATGGTGGTGTTCCAGATACAACAATCCCAGTGGCTGCCTGACAAGCTAGGGCATTTGTATAAAATCTGCATGAGAAATAAAGCAGGTGAGAAAGAAACTACTAAGCTGAGCAAACAGAACTAAAAGAAAAGCATCATTCACTGACAGACAAGTAAACGCAGGAGGTAAAATGTCATAACCCTCCTGACCTTGTAAAGAGGTGTTCAAAACTACAAAAATAGTTTAAAAAGACAGCCACTTCTAATTGCCACATCTTCCTATCGACTGACTCTTTGAGCTGTTTGCATCAAATACGTAGAAGCCCCCTTCCCTGGCCCCTAGGCCAGCCGGTTATTAAAAATCACATAATCTCAATTATTTCTTTGCATAACCGAAGACATAAAACACATGATTTTGTTGTTGTTTTAAATGCAACTCTGAAAGTACTCTACCTTATCTCCCAGGCTGCTTAAAGGCTGCCTGATGCTGAAGGTTACTTTGCAGCCCACCATGTAACTGCTACAACCAGCAGTGCTTTGACACATATGACACAAACGCCCAGCTAAACGACCTCAGAAACCTAACCTGGACTTGGTCTCCAAGACTGAAGGAGACAAAGACAGCATAAGGACCTTCTAACTTTGTTCTCTGCAGATGGTACATACAGAGAACACAATAGGTTCAATCCATACAAAGTACCCTGAGAACCAGAGACATGGGAGCGAGGGTTGTAAGTTCGGTGAACTCTTCTGAGTTTGGGGGAGGTAGGAGGTTGGCATCCTGGTGCCTCTACGGAGCCCTCCAACTCTGATTGCCAACAAGGAATCTTAAGCAGTACCTTTGATAATAATACAACGCCACCACCAGACCCTACTGGGTTTCTGCTGCAAGGGCAAAGTGTCACTCTAAGGACCCTTCGTCCTAGGGAATACTCAAACTATGCCAAAGTTGTTTTTGTAAAATGTTTAATCTACCTGAGGAGAGGTGTGCAAACAGGAACCTCCCTCCAAAGGAGCAGAACAGCTAACTTGCAGTAAGTGTGACAAAATTTCCCCAGGCCACAGGGATCGGTGATTCCCCAGCGTGGGAAACAGCAGTCTAGCGGCGACACTGACACCCGAACAGCACAGGGGCTTACCTTGTTAGAGGCCATCTCACTGACGGAGTGCCTGGTCTGCAGGGTCTCTAGCTGGTCCAGACACCAGTCCAGCTCCTCCAGGGTCTCGCTGGCCAGTTTCTGGTAGGCCTCCTCTGCGAAGAGACAGGGAAAGGGGGACTCAGTTCTTAAGCGCTTCACGGGACCACCAGCGAGTTCAAAGGGGGCCATCCTGCCGTACCCCGCCATGCTCGGATGCCCGGTGCCCGCACATGAGGGCTGCTCCTTCATATTGCAGGGCCCGGCGGCACGCGGGGGGCTGAGGTTGGACTAGTGGGGCCGGGCTCAGGCTGGCCGAGATGCTCCAGCTTGACGTCGCGGGTCAGCCTCCAGGGAGGGGCGCAAAGTGCTGCAAGGCCAACTTTGGCACAGGGACGGCGGGCGGATTCTCAGTGGCGCGAGCACAGGCTTCCCTGCGCTTGGATGGTGCCCCTGGTGGCCGGATCAGGGGAGGGGGTGCGAGCAGGGGCTCGCCCCGTAGACGGGCGAGCGGCTCCCGGGCGTCCGCGTCCCGCAGCCCCGGCTCCACGCCGCCACCCGCCGAGAGCCCCGCGCGCGAAGCGAATGAATCAGCTGCGGCCACCGTTTCCTGTTTTGTCGCTCAAGTCCGCGGGCGGGCGGGCGCAGCGCCGCTCCATGCTGGCTTTCCGGGAACACTCCCCCTCGCGCCCCTCGCGGCCCGAGGCGCTGTCTGGCTCCCCCGCGACTCCTTACGAAAGGGTTCCGACTTGCAATTTGCCGTCCGGACCTCCCTCCCCGCCACCTCGCCACGGCATCGCCCCGAGGCAGCCGGCGCTGCTGCTTTGAAGCGCAGCCTGGAGGCGCGGCTGCGCGCGTGTGTGCAGCGCTGCTGTGGAGCTGTCTTGAACCAGAGCAGCGGAAAACCCGGCGTGGAGCGCCCGCCGCCCGCCGCCTGTCGCCGGGGGTCCCCGCGGGGCTCAGGCGGGGCTCAGCCAGGCCCCCAGCGCGCAGGCGCGTGCTATCACGCACCTGCCCCTCGGGGACCCCAGGGCACACAGCCTGCCAGGCCCGGCGTCCAGGGCGCAAGGTGACTTAGGACAGGCACTACCCTTCCTGCAGTTTAGCTTTATGAGTTTGCCTGGTTTGTGTCCCAAGGTTAGGATTTACTTATTCAAAGGGGATTATGGGAATAAAATCATTTCTATTGGGGGCAGACTGACAGTACCCAGCCAACTCCTCTAAAATTTAAGTTAGATATAAACAGACAAACCATAATGTTATGGGGTCAGAATGACTTAGAATGTGACAACTGGCTACATTTTACCTTCAGAATTACCAAAGAGCTACCTTAAAGGAACAGCAATGGGAATGAACCATGGGACGGGGGAGTTTACACATACATGCCCTGCAGAGGGTGTCTCCTCTGCAAAATGCACAAGAACATCCTGGACTTGGGGCTTCCAAGACAGAAAGTCTGGAGGTCTGTTTCTGCCCACTATGGACAAAATGAACTACCAGAAGCATTGTGGGGAAATGGATTCTATTGATAAAAGTTGATCCAGGAAACTTGGGCACTTTCTCTAAACCAATCAGTTCCACAACTGAACAGCAATATTATTTGAGAGAGAGAAAAGTCGAAACCCCAGGGGTCTATCCTACAAAACTATCAGCAAAAAGGAAAAGCCTTATTAGGTGCTGGGATTCCCGTTTTCATCTTCTGATCTACAGTATTGTGGGGAAAAGAACTTCTGCCCAAATGTAGACTATTATTATCAGGCAAGACAATGTCGAGGGTTGAATCTCAGGATTCTGGGATTTCCTTAAATTTGTAAAAATGTCAGCAACTTTTAGAATGTGTGAGGCTTGTTCTTGGCGTGTCCTTCTCCGACACTGAGCTGCATGCTCTTCATTTTGGCTGCCGGGGATTGAAATTTGCCTCTCTTATTGTGCTTTCCCCCCTCACTCATCTCTAAATAGACCTTAAGTCAGCAATTGCTTAAACCTCTTGAACTGAAAATTAAGGTTGATACTTCCTTCTTGAACAATGGAAACAATCTTAAAGATAATCGTAGAAGGGAAGTGTTAAAATATTTTATGTTTAGTTTTTCCTGATTATAAAACTGCAAAATATATTACAAGTTTTCTAGAGAAAAAGATACACAGACATGGAGAGTTCTTTGTAGTCCCAGAACCTAGAGGACTGAAACAATAGTTTGATATTTCAAAATACGGAATCTATTCCACGTGTAGGTAGAGCACTGTCTGGACACCATGGTGGTCTATATAGCTTTAGTGTTGCTGCTTATCTCCCTCCTCTATGTAAAACAGGCATACTGAAAACTGCAGAAGGAAATTAGCTTCGAGCCACATGAGTTGCCCATAGTTTCTACATGCTGTGCATTCAGAGACATAGCTATTGTGTAGAATCCATCTCCTGCCCTTTTTTTTTTCAGTTATCCGAAGTCAGGCATCCTCTCTACACATCTATGTTCTATGTCTCTGCTTCCTGCCACTCAAGCCAGAATTCCAGGGGATCTCCTGGTGTGTGGCAGTGCTTCCTACCCCCACCTCTGCTATCTTCATGAAAGCTTTGTGAAATTGGAAGCAGAATTCAGACCTCGGATCTAGCAGGATACAGCTCTGTGTATTATATTTCAGTCTTTTTTTTGTTGTTGTTGTTTTGTTTTTTTTTTTAAATGAGGAACAGTGACTTGGGAAAGTTTCAGTTTAATGTTTCAAGATACTTAGACACCAGCTTTGCCTTTAAGTGGGTGGTATAGCAACATGAGGGGCAATTGATTTCAGAAGGTCCAGTTCATCTTCCAATCATGGCTTTAGCCATTTTGACTACCAGAAATCAAGTAAGGTCACATACATATGTTGCAAAATGTTCCACATGTCTCTGTATATTTAAAGAATGAAATTACTCTCCAGCGTTTGTACATCCTGGTGAGAGAATATTTACAGACAACAGAATAAACAATTTTCTTTCATAAAACCATTGCTGGATTTGTAGAGTTAGAAGTCACTTCTTTCAGACTCCTAGAGTAAGGCAGTGTGACCAGCTACAGTTTTTCAGGGTCATTATGAAGTCTTCATGTCAGGAATTTTAACCCCCCACTGTTCTAAGACATGGGGTAACTGACCTTTACATCCCTCCTCCCCTGACGAGTGGGGGAATTCAATGTGGAGTTGCCAGCTATCCTACAGGAAATTGAGTCACCACACCAAACAACACACCTAAATGTCATTTGCAGCTAGCTGGACGAACACTGTGAACCAGTTTAATGTTGGCCTTTACCAAGAACACACATCACATTCATTAATAAAATGCCCCCTAGGGGGTCATATATGCTGTGGCCCTACTTAAAAATATATGAAAACTCTTCTATTTAGCTGTGCGAATCTTGCTTCACTTGAGGAGCTACTGAAAGAAGACACTCCAACAAACACTATTGGCTAAGTTCCACATAGACTGGGAAAGGGCTGTGTCGTGGGTAGTTGAGGAATAACAATGAGCATCGGCTCTGTTATTCTGTGTTCTTCAAGGCACCCTGAGCTGTGCAATACCCATGCGTCTGCTTTAACTCTCCTGAGTATAAGTAATACTCAATATTTGTGGGCCAGCACTTGGCTTCCGTCATAGTAATGTGCGCAAGGGTTCCCCTGACACATGGCCTGAAACCTTGCCAAGGGCTCCAGGAGAGGATGCTGCTGAAGCAGCAGCTTCTCTTTGAAAGGGAAAAGGGCCATCAGCTAGGAGCCACAGCAGTTGGCTAGAGGCTCCACTCCTTTTCTTGTGAAATGTTGGACCCTTTACTCCTACCCACAACTTACTGAGAGACAAAAAGATCCCTGCCACAGGACATGAAACTTTGTAAATGTTAGCTAGTTTCTTTGTCAATATTTGTGGGGCTAAAGGTCAGTATAAGTCTGTCATCATTCCTAGAGAGGCCTACTACTAAAGAACACACACACACACACACACACACACACACACACACACACACACACACATACACACACAGAGGGGGGGAGGAGAGAGAGAGAGTGCAGAACTTTGAGTGTTATTTGCTACTCTTCTTAAAAATTCATACATAATGATCACAGCTGACTCTGATTGCTTTGAAATTAAAACAAATACATCGGACAGCTTCTAAGAGAAAATGCTCAAACATGCCTTTTTAATTAATCCCAGTTTCTCCCCAGCCAATGCCCACTTAAATGTCCTTTGTTCCTAAGGGGAGAATTGATGGTGTACTGCAAAGGTAGACTTCTGCCTCCCATGGGAGCTAATCATTCCTCAGCTCTGTTACAGGAAAAGATCTGTGCAGGTTAGCTGTACATTTTATCTGATGGGAAATACATGAAGGGCCTGGCTTCTCTTTCAGTGTGTCTGTGTAACATGTTGAAGCCGAGAGCCAATAGCAAGCTGCCCTCATTTCCTAGCATATTTCTGGAATCAACTTTTTGTTTCAAAGTATTTTTAAATCTTATAAGATATATAAACTTTCACTCCTGGCTTCAAGGATATGTTCAAAGTGAAGATGTATATAATTTTAATGAATTTTCTTCCTATTTCCCACTAGCTATGTTTTTTTTTTTTTCTCTCCTAAAGCTGACGAGTGCTCTAGTAGAATTTTACAAATGGATTGAGGTCTATTAACTTCTAGTCTGATCAGTAACTCACCATATGTAAGGCACTACGTATCATGAACTTTATTAGAGTTTGCAGAAACACAGGGTGTACTAGTGTGACTCTTATCCAAGGGTAGAGCCCATCGCCAATGACAGGTTTAGAACCATACAGTAGAAAAGGAAGGAGGCAAATGGGCTGTGGGACAATAAAAGAGGGCTGTTCCAGTCACACTGGACACAAGTGGGGCAGGGAAACCTTAATCTTGAAAAAATAAACAGAGAGTGGCAGTTAATGAAGACTGTCCAAACCACCCAGCACATGGATGGGACATACCTTCGGGCTAGTCTATGAGAGCTTTCTAGGAAACAATGGACTAAAGAACCAGGAGCCTTCTTGAGTGTGAGTAGCATCAGACCATCAGCCAGGGACCCAGACTGAATAAGAAGGGTGAAAAGCAGCAAGCCAAGTGAGCATCAGTGCTTCCCCTGTTCTGCATGAGATGTGATACATATGGAGTCCCAGTCACATGCTCCTGCCTTCATGAACCTCACTGCACCTTCCTTATCTACAGTGACTCTTCCTATACGTTGTCTGTGTGGTTTGGTTAAGTATTTGGTTACCATATGTTCAAGTAACTAATGCATAGAAAAGAACGGAGGAAGGCAGAAAGGGTATTACAGATGATCAGACACCTGGACCTATAGACAATGAGATTCATGGACGTGCACAGAGGAGAAGGAACTACCACAGAGAGCCTTGCTCAGGGGAAAGGGGCCTGGAAGAAAATCTGAGAAATCTGACACATCAGCAGACACTGGCTGTGCAAATCTCAGGGATCAGCAGGTAGGAATGTTGGACTGTCTTCACAAGTTGGAGCTGCTGAATCACTCAGCTCTCTGTGTGACGTGGGATCTTGTTTTATTTGTGATGGATTACGCTAGGGTTGCACAACACATGAGATTGTAGGAGGTCAGATCAGTCAATGAGAATATTTCTTTTGGAAATATTTATATTAGCATATTACTTTATATGATTGTTTGCTTCTCTGGTTGTTACTCTGATCTAAGACAATCTGTGCATTAAAATCCCATAGAAACAGCTGGAATGGTGGACCACGCCTTTAATTCCAGCACTAAGGAGGCAGGGGTTGGTAGATCTCTGTGAGTCCAAAGCCATTCTCATCTACAAAGAGAGTTCCAGGCCAGTCAGGGCCACAAAGTGACACCCTGTCTTAAAAAACAAAACAAACAAACAAAGCCTACAGAGGCATTTGGTTCTCCCATTTGTTAGACATAAATAGAAGGACTTGCCCAGTATGACTCGAGGGGGTTTCTCTTCTTTAAAACTCTCTCAAGTTACTTTCTTCTACAAAGGAAAGTACCAGAACAAAATGATTGGGGGTGGGTGAAACAGAAAGAAAGAAAGAAAGAAAGAAAGAAAGAAAGAAAGAAAGAAAGAAAGAAAGAAAGAAAGAGAGAAACAAAGAGAGAAACAAAGAGAGAAACAAAGAAAGAAACAAAGAAAGAAACAAAGAAACAAAGAAGGAAAGAGAGAAAGAAAGAAGATGGATGGATAGATAGATAGATAGATAGATAGATAGATAGATAGATAGATAGATAATTTGGTTTATGAGATAAAAGCATATTATAAAATTCCTTTCCCCTGTCTTTACAGAACTGGTTGAGGTAGTGAAATGCTGAGTTGCTTTACTTCATTGAAGAGACTGAACTTAACACCAGGTTGTCCGAAGTACAAATGTTGGCCTGAGCTGGCAGGGCAGCAGAGAAGCAGCAGTGGGCTTCTCAGGCTCACTGTGAGAAGGGGTGGACTTTTATTCACAGAATTGGAGTGGGAGTCAGTTGAGATCGTATATCTGGGTTAGGGACTCTGTGGACATGTATGCAATTATAAACAATATTATTCCTTGAAGGATATTGAAGAAATAGGAGTTTTCACCTTCCAGTACCTATGAGGCACCATTCACTAATTTTGATCGAACTCAATTATGGGATGGGGTATATGTTTCATCTTTAAAACTAAAATATGAATTATTTCATGGGAATAAAGTTATTGATGGTTAGGACGTTCTGCAATATGTACGTGTAACTCATTTCTGTCCATCTTCTAACTCCTGCTGTGTTCCCACTTAACTCTTAACCAAAAAACTCAACAATTTCTTCTTAATCTCTACAATGACCCGCTGTAATCAAATCTCCATCTGTTCATTTCTACACGATGACAATATCTTAGTGTATTCCTGGGTTCACTTTTTCTTGGGATACGTGTCTTTAGAAGATCAGAAAAGTCTTGTATAAACTTTGTTTTCAACGTGCCATATCTTTGGTCATGAGTCTGATGTGCAAACCCCCTTCTCCTTGGACTCTTACCACGCTTATGTTCACAGAGGACTTTTCTTCAGCTTGCTTTAATTGCCTTTCTAAAGTCTGCCATTAGCATCCCCCAGTGAGACTGCAATGCCTGTGGGTCAGTAAAGAGTGGGGGGAAAAACCACTCAGGAGATGGTTCCAGGGAACAGTGTCTACTTTATTGCACATGGGCAACTACTTATATAGTGGAAGAAGCCTACTGACTGTGATTAGTTAGCACAGTGCCTTGGGCTGGACAGGGAGCACTCATACCTTGAGGGTCTGAATTGAGGAAGAAGACTGTAGACACGTCAGCAGCAGGGCAGTTACGTGCTACTGAGCTACTTCAGAATTCAGTGTTCTGACTTCTGAGAATACTCAGGAGCGTGGTGTGCCACATTTCTTACTTAGAGGCACAGTGTGCCAGGTAGGCCAGTCAGCCAGGTCATGCCTGCATTTTCTCTTACAAAAATCAGATTTCTTAACCAGTGCATCTATAACTATACCTTCTCAGTTGTTCAACCTGGATGCAATTTTGCTAGTTTTTGTCTCTGTGATAGATCCTGATACAGGATTTCATTCGATAGTTATGTGTCAATAATCAAGAAGTATCCTTGTTTTGAAACACATAAGAATATTTTTTTACAGGTCAGATTCAAGCAGCAATATAGTCTGACCATGGCTCCCTAGATATATCCATGTTTATATCTTTTGTATTCTCTCTCTCTCTCTCTCTCTCTCTCTCTCTCTCTCTCTCTCTCTCTCTCTCTCTCTCTCTTTGAAGAGCTTCAGGAAGAGACATTTCCAGAACTTAGGTGTAGTTAAGCCAATCAGTGTTTTGCTGGTTAAATCCGAATATTAAAATCTAAATGACAGGAATTAGCCTACATGTACAGCATGATCTTGGCAGTGAGTGTATGTTGAAATTACATAGGAATTAATATATAGGTAAGAAACTTGGGCAGAAATAGTTAAACATAGTAAAAGTCATGTGCTATCCTCAGCCAAAACTGAAAGAAGGGATTCTCCCAAAGACATACTGAAGGAAGCTGCAGACTCCATGCTCAGCTTAGCTCAGTGGTCACCTTTCCCTTCCAATAGCCATAACTGCATTTCTATTCCTCCTTCAATACAACAATACTCAGCACTACGTCCTGTGCTGTCCTTGTTATGTCTTCCAGATCTCTCCCACCTCATCATCCCATTTGTTCCCCCAACCCCAAACTCTGTCCACATGTATACGTTTTCCTCTTCCAAGAAGTTACTAAGCCTCACGTCTTTGATGAATATGATCAGGGCACAGTGTAAGTCACAGCTGAGCATCGCTTACAAGGAGGGTTACAAGAAGAATCACTACAAACATCGCCGAAAGAACGTGCCAGGGAACCCAACCATTCCAATATTCTTGCAAATAGATATCTTTGGCTAAAGAAGCTTGAGAAATCACATGTGCAGCTGCTTTTCGGAGATTTGTAATAGACGTGAACCAATCAGAAGCCAGACAGTCTATGGTTCATTTAATGTCACTCAACAGTGTCCTCTGAACTTTGGATTATTTTCTTCCCTCTGCCATTACCATCTCTTGATAAACCATACCTTAAAACATGTCCTATGGCCCATATGTCAAATAAATCTGCAAGATAAACATAATTATGTAACATATAGGTTTCTACATAATGGATATCTCCATTTTAAAATTTCTATTCCTCCTGACTTTACAGCCCTAGTATGTGTGTGTGAGTATGTGTGTGTGAGTATGTGTGTGTGAGTATGTGTGTGTGTGTGTGTGTGTGTGTGTGTCTATGTGCATACAAGTATATATGCATGTATGTATGCATCCATGTTTGCATTCACGTACACATTGTATCTGTATATTATTTTGAGATGGGTTCTTGCTACATTGCTCAAGTTAGCTTTGAATTATCCACCCACTTCAGCCTCCGGAGTAAATAGGTTTGCAAGTTTGTATGTCTAAGTGTGCTTGTGTCTTTCTGCCTTCATGATGTATGCTATCGAGAAATGTAAAGTAATGATCCTCATTCTTTTCTTCTTCATTTTCTCTCTTCAAAGAGCAATCAAAAGCCCCATCCATATTTACAGCTTCTCTTTGACGTGCTAGATGTTATGAAATTTAAGAACATCAACGATTCCGTGGCCTAGACCTAGGAAAAACCTTACAATATCCTGCTGAGAAAATCACACACAAGATCAGCTGCTACCCACTGACAGTCTGAGGTGGTACATAAATCATTCATCCGGCAGTGCTGCTGGAGTTCAGAGCAGGGGAGTGTGGGGGTCGGGGTATGGACTGAGGCTGAGTGAGTAGACAACACGGAAGAAGGTGTCCTGGATGAAAGTCTGCAACAGAGTCTGGTTTGAAAGGCTATAGGAGGAGAAAGTCAGGTTGGCATCGTTTCCAAATAGAAGACATTGCTGGAGCCTGAAAAAGGCTTACCCTCATGGGCTGGGTGACAAAGGAATGGAAGAGATTCCTTCTAGGGAGAGGAGGGAAAGAAAGTTGAAAACATAAACGCGTGGCCTCGAGCTAACAGATATTGTGGGCATTAGGTTAGTGTACTACTCGGTCCGGGAGATCAGACAGACTAGAGACAAGGTGGGGCATTAGGAAGCCACTGAAGCAGTGGGAGGTACAGAGAGAAGCAGACTCCTGGAGGCATACCCTGTAATGCTGCTGCCATAGGTCCTAGAGCACTAGGTTCAAACAGCAGCTCAGTAAGCCAGCATCATGTGAAAAACTTGGGCAAAGTGTTTTCTCTGTATTTTAGTTTGTTCCTTTATATGGTAGGACCCCAAAATATATACCCTAGAAGGCTGCTCTTCCATTTTCACACATTTTGTTGGATTTTAAAGATTTTGTTGGATTTTTAAGACTATCATAATACTCATGTCCTTATTTCATTTTAATTGGACTTGCTTACATTTAAATGCATGTTGCATTTGTAAGATATTTATTAAGCCTACTATGTGTAACACATAAGAGCTTCCTTTTATAACAACAACCTCCCCCTCTCTCTTCATAACACACAACACTAACAGACCATCTTGCTTTGGTATGCACTTTTGATACTGATGGGAGACCACAGCTCCCTGGACCTCTCTAAAAATAAACACAACTAACAAATTAACGATAATTCAGCACGTCCACTATTTTCCTGGAAAACGATTCAATATTTTGAAAGTGTTCTGTCTCTGTGGGCTCCAGGCCCTGGTTAACCCTTCCAATACCCCTTCAAACTGCCCCGAGTAACCATTATGGAGAACTCAACTCCTGTGGGGGGTCGTCATGGCCTTCTGGATGTCTCCATGCATTCATACAGGGTTTAGAAGGACTAAATGAGAACCAGTGCCTTATATTTATCAGTGAGATGCAGGGCTTGTGTCCACACAAACTTATATATGTATATTCTATACTGTGACACAGATGACTTGCTCGAAATTGGATGTACGATGAAGGCTATTGTTAACTATGTTCATTTTTGAAGACAAGTGAGTGCCAGTTGCTAGTATAAAATCATGCACAGGAATCTTGTGATAGTTGTATTTGTTTAAAATAAGATGGTGGTAGCTACTGTAATAACTAATTCTTATGTATGAATGTGCATGTACATGTATGCACATATACTCATGTCAAAAACTGTTAGTAGAGTCTTTAATAAGCCATATATTTCAGTTTAACTGAAAAAAGGAATAAGACAAATATATACATATATGATGCAAGTTCAATCTGTATATAATTAAAGCAGTATATATTAAAGCAAATATAAGTGCGTATATATGTGTATATATATATTTTATATGCACTATAGGTGTGCCAGCTGGATATATAAAGCAGAGGGCACTCACTAAGTGGCTATAAAAGCCACCACAGTGAGAGAATGAATAAATGAAAGCATGAAAATGGTTCTGGTTAGTGGGATTGCAGAGAGAACGAGAGACAATTAGAATGTTGGCCGCTGTTGCTAAATTTTTGTCTTTTAAATTCCTATAGGCCACAATTTTTAAAATACTTTAAGAAACAAATAATTAAGAGCATGGACTTTAGTGATCATACCCCATACCTCCACCAGTGTGTGTGTGTCTCTGTGTGTGTGTGTGTGTGTGTGTGTGTGTGTGTGTGTGTCTGTATGTGTGTGTGTGTGTTCAGGTGTGCTCACTAGTTTTATGTCAACTTGGCACCAGCTAGAGTCATCAGAGAGAAAGGAAACCTGGGAACCTCAGCGGAGAAAGAGCCTTCATAAGATCAGGCTGCAGCCAAGCCTGTAGGGCATTTTCTTAATGATTTCTACAGTGATTGATATGGAAGGTCGAAGTCCACTGTGGGCGGTGCCACCCCTGGATGGTTGGTCATGGGTTCCATAAGAAAGCAGGCAGAGCAAGCCAGGGATATCAAGCCAGTAAGCAGCACTTCCCCCACTGTCTTTTCCACTGCCTCCGCCTCATCTCAGGTCCCTGCCCTGTTTGAGTTCCTGCCCTGACTTCCTTCAGTAATGAACAGTGAGTGATACAGACTCTTTCTGACACGCTATATCTCCGACTCTCTCTCTCTCTCTCTCTCTCTCTCTCTCTCTCTCTCTCTCTCTCTAGTGCACATGTATGTTGTGTATTTGTCTATGTGAAACACTCAGACAAATGTTTGCCATAGGCTATGTGTGGAAGTCCCAGGACAACCTCAGGTATCCTTCCTTCTGGTTTATTTGAGATAGGCTGTCTTGCTGCTTGCTGCTACGTATGCCAGGCTACCTGGGCCACAGCTTCTGGGGATTCTCTTATTTCCACCTCCATCTCACCATAGGAGCAGTGAGATTCCAGTCCTGTGCATCCATGTCCATCTCCTATGGGGTCCGGGGATTCAAACTCAGATCCTTGAACTCACGAGGCAAGAAGTTCACCCACTGAAGCTTTTCACAGGCTTGAGCTTGCCTTCTCCTACCAACAGGGTCGACCATTGGTAACAGAAATGTTCCTAAGAGTAGTGTTTTAGCAAGTCCAATGGGGAGCTGATGGTTTCAAGGTAGAAAAATTACACACTGCCAGGCATGGTGGCACATGTATCCCCAGCATTCAGGAGGCCAAAGCAGGAGAGGCGTAAAAGCTATGAGTTTGAGACAAGACTGACAAGCATAGTAAAATCTATCTCAAAAAAATAAATAATAAAAAATGAAGGTGCCTCTTGCATGTGGAATGCCAACATGGGGTCAGTGAAAGACTATTCGAGTTGAAGTCAAGAGACAGATTCTTTTTCTCGCCCTAGCAGTTACTCAGGAATGGCCTTCACCAAGTGATTTCAGCTGTCGCTGGACCAACTGGACATTCTATGAGCTGAGTTTCGAGAAACAAAGACTGACCCAAAATACTTGACCCTGATCTACAACCCAACAGAGCAGAGAGCACTATTTCTCAAAGTCATATCTGTGTATTAGCCCTCCCCAGAATCACCAAATAGGGAAAGCACATCATTCCATTTGGCCCTTATTCTCCTGTGCAGTTCTTTAAAATCTTAAAAATTAACTATTCCCTGCATTTCTGGAGACCGTTTCTACTTTCAATACCTCTTACGTAATCTTATATTTCCAGAGCATCTCATCAATAGTAAAAACATGTACCCTTACTCCACACAATAGTCTAGACTTTTAATGATCTGGATTTCATCCACACCTCAGCGAGTTTCTGCAAAGGCTCTCTAGAGACAACTCTCCTGACCAGTCTTCCACATCTATAGATGCCTTCACCTCTACATCTTGATATCAAGTTTTCTGTCAGCCCTGTCTACATATTTGGCCACGGTGAGTTATTATTATTTTTTTTTTAATTTCGATTTATTTTTCTTACTTGCTGCTGGATCACCCAGATGGTCAAGTTCCTGCCTTTCATTGCCTGCTTCCGTCATGTGGAAGCTCCCTAGAGGAAGCTCTGCTTAGACTCCAATGACGCAGATGATAAGGTCTTCCCAGGAGGGGCAGGAAGGCCCAGAGTGGAGGAAGTTGGTCCTCAAATCCCTGAGGGAGGGAAACACTCAGGAGCTGATTCAGGGGAAGAGGTTCAGGAGTTAAAGAGTTTTGCTTCACTTAAGGGCAAGTCCTTTCCACAGACAAAGTTAGACAACTAGATACTACTGTGATCCTCCTGTGTCTATTAAAATAGTTGCTTCACTCCTTATCTCTCAATAAAAGGTTGTTTACTGCCCAGAGGACCTGGGATGCTATGTGATGCTCCATGTACAGAGCTGTAATCAGAAGATCTTTGGCTTTAAGAAGTTCACAGTCTAGAGACACTGCTTGACAAAGCAACAATAGGCTGTTTTCCACAGTGTAGTCAGGACAAGAGGAATACAGGGAAATTTAACAAAGGTCATGGGACCTAGCCATGGCTCCTGGGAGGATGTCGGTACACCAGGTTTTGCAGGCTTGATTAGAGTCTAGAGGACAGTGTGGTTTATGGGAACAGCAAAGATTCCTCCTGGCTCTAGACTTCTCTCATATCATGAACAAAACAGCATTTTTATTCTCAAACTCTCCAAATTGTCTACAGTGGAAGCCTCGGTGTAATGGAGCAAAGCCTGTGAGCTACAATGCTGGAGCAAAGGAGAAAAAAAAGCATGTCTAAGTGCCTAAACATATAGGAAAGTTTTGCCAGTCTAAAGCTGATGATACCGGGGATGCCTTGTCTGGAAGTGACTGTTCCAGAGACGATTGTTAGAAACAGGACAGAAAACCTATGTGCTTACAGCTGAGGAGGAAAAGAGGGTACAGCATTTTCTGAACCGGATTCAATTGTACAGTTTGAACTGTGTGCTTGCTGCTACCATTCCTCCCTCTTCCGCTTCCGCTCGACTTCCTCTGGTGCTCTTAGCACACTTGTGGGACAAGCAATCTCAACTGTCAACTTGATGAGATCTAGCCTCACCTGGGAGGTGAGCTTCTGAACGTGCCATTGCAAGATCATCCTCACTGGGTTCATTGATAAGGGAAGATCCACCCACCTAGGCAGGTACCATTCAAGATGTCAGATTACGGATCAAGGGCATCTCTGTCCCTATACTTAAGCACAGAGGGCATCATATAAGATTGAGGTCCTCCTGTGAGAGAATTAATTTACATATCTTTATTCTCTATTTGTGAAATGACAAGAACTACTGGTATAGGAACACCAAGTGTAGTTTCTGGTCATTAAACAAGACTTTGACTATAAAGTAGCCACACCTGAAAAATAGTAAATCTCAGAAAGCTGTAAAATTATGAATTCTATGTGCAGGCAATAAGAACATGATGGGACTTTAATTATGTCACGAGCTCGCCCCAGCACTGTGCTCTTCCTGGAGACGCTGCTATCCATCACTGAAATAAAACAGTCATTTAGCCTTCTCATTTTGGAAATTGTATGTAAGAGCACTAATTGTGGACATCTCTCTCAGATTATTTACCTAATTGAACAAGTCTTTCTGGCTCTGACTCCTAAGTCTCCAGTTTGTCTATGATTTGTTTGTCTATGATTTGGTCAGAACAACTCAGATGGGAGGTAGGGACAAGTTTGAGAGTGGAAAAGAAACAGGAAGCTCTGGGTTGAGAGAACCTTACCAAGGAGTGGATTGGCCTTTTAGTTCTGATACACTATGCAGGATTAAGAAAGTACTGGGAAAAAATCTAGGTTACTAAGGAATGGGGATATATATATATATGAATGATGGAGATATATATATATGAATGATATGGATGGATATATATATATATATATGAATGATGGATATATATATATATATGGATGATGGATATATATATATATATATATATATATATATATATATATATATATATATATATTGTGTGTGTGTGTGTGTGTGTGTGTGTGTGTGTGTGTATGATGGAATACCTATGGCATGGAAGTCCAATCAGAAGTTAGTTCTCAAAGTCACTGAATCCCTAAATACTCTTATCACAATGACTTATTGCTAGAATGTTTGTAAGAGCTGTCGTGTGTGTGTGTGTGTGTGTGTGTGTGTGTGTGTGTGTGTGTGTGTGTGTGTAATTTTAATTGCCAGACACTAGGTGTCCAGTAAATGTTTGTTGGATATGACTGCCCAGAAAGTGCATGGATCATTCTTTCCCCTCATTAAGGATACCTTTCTGTGACATTGCTGTATGATACCGTATCTGAGCACCAGTATTGGGGCTCTTCAAAGAATAGACACTTGATTTTCAGGACCTGTAAACCTCATAATTCAAATTACAGTAAGTTTTGTTAGAAGACGGAGACAAAGAGAAATCATTGGAGATGTGATCCTTGCTTTCATTTCCCCCTCCTGTGGAGAGTTTTTATTCTCGGATTACCTGTATTTATCATCACTTTTATTTGTAGATATCAGTCCTTTTTTTATATAAAGAGTTTATACATCACAACTGGTCTGGAACTTGCCAGATTGGCATCTGTTATTCCAGCTTCATCATCCATAGCATCGCACTTGACCATGAGAAAGTACTCTGCTAGGAATGATGAATTGGACACTCTAATTATGGAAGATTCACTGCCTATCATTCAGCTGTCCGAATCTATCTTCAGGGAACCACAGTCTGGTCTTTTCCCTTTGTGTACACAATTCGTGTATTTTCTTCTGAGAATGAGGTACCCCTCCTGTACACACAAGCAAAGAAGAACAACTTACAACTATGCTCAGAAATCTATTGCAATCTAGAAGCTGTACTCATTTGAAAATTCTAATCTAGTAATTAAACTCAAGAGTCTTGAGTTAAACTGCACCTTAATAGTGTAACTTATTTTTGTCAAAATCAGTTAAGGCCCTCTAATGTGACCTGGAATAAGTGGACAGCCAAACTTAAAAACTGTGGCTGGTCAAAGCAATCAGACACCTCACTTCGTTCTGTCAATAACAATGGCAATTTAGTGAGTTCTTTTTACTACTGGGATGTAATCGCTCTTGCCTTTAATTTCTTATAATGATGGAACACCTGCAATTGCTTCTTACTTTTTAGGAACGTTTGGCTACGTTATGTTTTGGTGTTTCTCTAAATCCTATTAAAACAGCCCTGTGATTAGATATTCTTCCTATGAAGGGGCATGTCTGCCTTGCATCTGCAAAATGGTAGTCATTGTCTACCTTAATCCAAGACTTTGTAGCAGTGGTAAAAGGAATTACCTCTCTGCCATTTTTTTTCATGGCAGGTGCCTGGTCATAGCTATCAAATTTGGCATGCCTCCTGGAGAACAGTCTTGTCGGGACATGCAGATCTTTCCCACACTGAGGTCAAAATGTACCTGTGATTTGAACTTAGAGGAGGCTACCTGTTTGTAAGAACACAAAGAGCATCAAATGGTTTGGAGAATGCAAACCACTTTTATTCTCTGCTTCAAGATTATCTTTTCCCAGTTCCTAGTGGACATGTAAGCTCTAAGGCTGAGAATCAACTGCCAGGTGCCGTTAAAATTAATTTTTCTAGCACACTTTATCTTTAGGCCTTTCCCCACAGACAGGTCAAGTGGCCTGACAAAAACGAGGGAAAACTTCATGACAATGCTCACATGGGAAAAGATCATCCCATCAATTACATTACAGACAGGGCACTATGGACTGGTAGCAAATGTTTAAAATGCATGCCACATCATCAGTAAGCAACCTGAGGCAAAGACTATTCATTATCTTCTCCTACTAATGCTTCTGTTCCTTGATTGTATTAGATTCCAATTTTCAACACACTACTGTCCCAAATAGGAGAAAGTTTTAGCTCCATTGTAGTCAAGCACCGTCATTGGACTAAGTTCTGGTGAACGAATTCATAGTAGAACTATCTGGCAGTTCCAGGATCTTTTGTTAAAAGTTTTAGGCCAGGTATCTTTTGTCTGCTTATGTTGTTTCTTAACTCTCTCTTTCTGGTTAGAATGGGAAGTTGATGGCTCAAGCTGGAGCAGCCAAGTTAGAACACTAGTAGCCTTGGGACGCAGAGTCCACATCTAATGAACTGTCAAACATGAAGCAGTGTGTGTTCTTGATTGTTCTGTTGGATGGTATTCCATATTACTGAGTTAGTCAGACTTTTAACACAAGAGATACATGTCTGTTCGAGGCACCCGGGCCAAAACTGTCTGCATTTACAGCCAAATGCCACCCATACTAACATAAACACCCAAGCAGATGAGGAAGAAAGCTTAGTCTCAACAGAGTATGTTCGCATAGGCCAGGTTGAGACTGGCTATGGAGATGGCTGTTTTTCAGCTTGCTCGGATTTAAATATGTCAGAGGATAGTGGTTAGCAGCTTGTTTCAGACCTATATGAAAATGGTTTTAAGAACATTCACCTAATAAAACCCTATAAGAACCACCCTGAGTTTCCCTGGGGCTTCAGACACTTGTTATTGTAGGCTGACTTGGAACTCAGCCTCGTGATGAAGCAAAGTGTGGTATCCTTGCTATGAAGAACACTGTCCTCATTGTCAGAAGCTTCTCCTTCCCCAGACGGCTCCCCATCTCACTAACACTCTGGAGAGGGCAGATATTTACAAATTTCTCCTTGCTCGATAGTGTCTAAGCATAATGCTTTGGTTAAGACATTAAAAGATGGAGGGTCCTTTAAGAAACATTTTTTTCCATGTTTTGTCATTTAACACCAGTGTTCTTTATTCCTGCAAATCTGTTAACTTTAAACTAAATGCTTGTGGATCCAAGCCAAGCCTGGGAGGTTTATTGAAGGACATACTGTAAGTGCGTGATCCAGACACAAAAACTTCTAAATGTCCAACACATTTGAGCAAAAGCATTCCTATGTAATCCCTCTGAGGTTGCAGACCATGGCTACTTGTTACTAACGCCTCAGATCCTGGAGCTCTTGGCAATATAAAGTCGTTGAATGGAAAGAGTTTATGGGGACACAGAAACTTGTAGCTTGACATTTGTACATGGTTGAAGAGCCCTCATGTTGTCGGTGAGTCAGTTTGGGGATGACTTTCCAGGACTGTGTCTATAATGTCTACTGCAGTTACTAGGGGCACACCCATCTTTCATAAATTGTTCCTGGATCACGCCCTCTTCCTACAGAGAATCTCTCTGGTATTCTGTATTCTTGAAGCACTTTCTGTCTAATTTTGAGTCCCCAGGGTGGACAGAGAGATGCATGCTTACGCTTCCTTGGAGAAAGGATAACATACGTCTTAAATGCTAGTTATCAAAATTATCTGTATGGGCTGTGGAGAAAAATATCAATCCATTGTTCATAGCAGTGTAAGCCCCTATTCTTGAAGTAATAAATATGAACTATAAGTGTCATTTAGAGGGAAGATCCCCACTCCCCATCCCAGTAAGGAGATGGATGCAGACCTGTATTAGAATGGCTACTCTCTGGACCCACTCCCCCCATAACCTAATTCAGTGTTCCCTCTGCTTCACAAGTGATGAGGTCAGGAAGCAATGCAATGATGTTTTAAAAGTAGAAACCATCTCAGTCTTTCAAATGCTGGAGACAGATTATAACAAGGAAGGGAAAATGTAGTCATGGTATAATATTTGAGAGAACAGATAGATAGATAAGAAAGAAAAAATATTGAAAGAAAAGATATTCTAACTGATAGTATGTATCAGTAAAGAGATGGTGCTCATTAATTAATGGTAGTTCCTTTCTCTAAATATCGCCATTGTGTTTTCATTAAATAAGCCTGGTCCCTAGAATCTATACTTACTCTGTTCCTGCTCACCTACTGGTGTGTCCTTGTGTGTCTACAACTTGAAATGTTAGCGATACAAATTTTCCTCCCAGATACTTGAGCTATACTTCAACAAATAGTCTGTGTCTTCCATCATTCAGTACCTGTGTACTGAACCCAAGTATCTTGAGGTAAAAGTTACACATACAGAAATTCAAAGTCCATCAGATGTTTGAGACTGTACTGTAGCTATGTTAGAAAAGTGGCCTGTTCCTAAGGGTTTTACACTATGAATTGGGGGACTTTAGTGATGGGAGGTCATGATTTATGCAACCTTTTCTCAGGTGCATCAAATAAAAATAATAGGTGTATATGTATGTCTATGTGCAGCTACACACATGAAAAGAGAGTCATGTAGACAAATGATGCAGAATGCTGGGGCAAGTCAGATTGAGTGTTGTGTGCCTGGATTTTTTTTTTTTTTTTTTTACTACTTTTGATGCCTTTTAGCAGGTTTGCAACTATCTCCAAATTCATGCTTAAGGAAATCAGGCCAGTGATAATGAACACCTAGGTGACTTCTTACTTCAGCCCTCGTTCCTGCCCTCTCTTTACAGACACTCAGAGCACACACAGAGACTCACGTGAGTAACACTTTTGTACTTTCTGCTTATACAATGTGTACTGGCACACTGAATGAGCAGAGATTCAATCTTTTAATCGACCCACGCAGCAGGCACGAAGTGACGAGAGGAGACATTTGACCCAGTGATTTGACTTTTAAGACAACCATTTCAAAGACATAATATAATGTCACTCCTCATAAACAAGACTGCCCTTTTGTCCTTTCAGATTTGGTTGAAACTGGCCTGTGGAGTTCAACTACCTGAGAAATATCCTTGAGCAAGACAGCCTAGGCATACTGCCCAAACCACAGGCTGTTGGCAACTTGGCCAAGAGTGACTCGTCAGAGCTGTTGACCTCCAGGGTGCCGATGAACACAATGAGCTGCAGGAGAGGTATGGTTTGTTTTGAACACGTTTACTATGATTGATGAGCCATGTCTGGCAAGTTAGTTCACTCCCAGTGGAGATGAAAGTTTCACTCTATGCCTCTTTCGACATTCTGGTTGGGACAGGTTTCACCCTAATTTACCAACCACTGATAAGTCACTAATATTTGCTACACAATGAACTCATTAGCTACTGAATGGATCCATGCTATACATAACATTCCAAAGTCAACATGAGCTCCTTACTAAGTTTCCTCCCTGAATGACTTTAGAAGTTTTCCTTCAGGGTAGAACATTTCAAGGCATGGATCAACCAGCTAGAAAAGTTTTGAGATGGTCCAAGGCCAGAACCAGAATCAGGTTAGGAAGTGGTCTATTATGAATGGCAGACTATAAACCACATATCCATGATCAAAAACACCCACAAATGGACTCTGACCATTATGTGCCTCAAGTTATACTGAGAGAATTATCAGACTTCTGAGCAAGTCAATTTCAGATTCTGACACACACACACACACACACACACACACACACACACCAACTAAAAGAAAGATTAAAATGAAGATAATTAAGATTGCAGTGGCAAGGGGGTGGGGAATGAAAACTGCAAAAGAGCCAGAGCAGATGAGTCTCCATTCGTTCGGTGACATGGAAATCCTCAATGAAGGCTGCAGAGTAGCATAGAGAAATACAAAGAGCCGGATGACAGAATGGAGGCGGTTTCCAAGGCAACTCAGAGGAAGAGGCTACTTAAAACCTGACCTGGATTGTGGCCAGAACTCAAAGGTTTGTTTTGGTTGCCATTGTTGCTGCTGACCGTAAGTAAAGAAACATGAGAGTGAAAAAATATTTCTCTTGGGGTCAGAAAGAAAGAAGAGACGAGATGATGTAGAGATGCCAGAGAGGGGTGTGTGTGTGTGTGGGGGGGGGGACAAGGAGAAGAGAGAGACGGAAGTGTGCTGGATTTCTGCCCCCTTCAAAATAGAAGATTTTGCTACATGTTGAGAGTGTTTCTCGACTCTATGATCTTCATCAGCTGGTAGACTAGTTAGCCAAGATGACCTCTCTGCTCTTGATCTTCTTTCAGAGAATTCCACGGATTAGCCATCAGTACTAGCCACACTTTTATTGGTCCACTGTGTACTAGTGTACCATGTAGCTTCTCAAAGGAGCCACAAGGTCTTGGTACTGGTCCAGATAAATAGGCCATTTATGTTCCAGTGTAGTATGCTATCTCAATATACCAAATAGGGAACAAGTCATACCAGCAGTGAATTTTCAGTGTTATGTACACAATGGTGATTTGTTTACTCAGAATGAATCTTGGCTTAACTGGTTTGTTAGTCCACTAAAGTGTGTCACTAAGCCATCTGTTCTGAATTATTAATTGAGAAAAAAATTAAAAATGCACTCAGAGTATTAGCAACCCTCAAGTTAATGTACTTATTAGTGAGGATCCTTCTGATAGACTTTTAGTTCTCTTTTTAGTTACCAGGATTTTTCTATCCTTCCAATAAATAGACTGACTTCCAAGAATAAGTACTTCAGTTGGAGAAATGTTCAGAGAGTGTCCTACTTTCAAAGCAAGAAATAAATTGATCCAGTAATTCCAACTCTGGTCTATATACCCCCAAGGAACTGAAACTTGGAGCTTAAAAAGCATCTGCTCATTAGAATGTTAGTAATAGTAGCCAAAATATGACAACAATGTAATGCCCATGTATACAGGAACAAAAAAAAATGTAGTATACACAAAGAATAGAATATCATTTAGGCTTTATAGTAGAAGAAATCCTAGCCCAGACACGGTGGCACACATCTGTCACCTCAGAACTTGTAAGACCTTTTGAGTAGGAGGATCCACGAGTTGGATTCCAGTCTAGGCTGCATAGCAAGACTACTAGAGTAAAACCAGACCCAAAGAAAATAACCCCTCTCCCAAACAATAGCGAAACTGAATGAAATCGTTCGCTTGCCATTACATGGATCGACTTGGGTGATATTGTGCTATGTGAAATGCGCCAGGGACGTAACCCGAATAGCATATGACTTTGCATGAAGAATCTAAAGTGCTCAGTTATTCTAGAAACAGAAAGTAGGACTGGACACAGGGGCTAGGAGAAAGGTGTAAGGGGGAGGTGATGGTCAGAGGGCACGGAGGCTCACTCTTACAAGGTAGCTTCTGGAGAGCAACACTATTGTGTATTTGAAATTTTGCTAAGAGGGTAGCTATTAGTGTGAGTGCTTGTACCACAAAAGGAAAACGAAGATGAAAAAGTAATAAAGGCAAGATGACGGTGTTAGGATGGAGGGCTTTAGAGAGCTCTTAGGTCATGAAAGCACAGACCTTCTAATTGGGACTAATGGTGCGCTGGTATAAAGAGGTTGGGAAGGTGCTGTACTCTGTGCATCATGCGAGGACATGGCCAGAAGGTGTTTTCTATGAAGAAATGGGGCCACACCAGATAATGATGTCATTGGTGCCTTCATCTTGGAGGTGCCAGTATCAAGAACTCTGAGAAATAAATTTGCCTGTTAAGATACCATCTTGTATACATGGTGTCGGGATAGTGTAGCCTGAACAAGCTAAGACAGAAAAGGGAGAGAAAGTATGCCCTTGGGGAGAAAAAGTTCAAGGGTACAAATAAGGTGTGTTAGTTTGAATTCCTACAGCTGTAATAAACATCATGAACAAAGCAGCTTGAGAAGAAGATGGTTAATTTCATCTTAGAGTATAGATGAAGGACAGTCCGGGCAGGAACTTGGGGCAGACACTTGGAGGTGGGAACTGAAACAGATGCCATGGAGGAGTGTTGTTTCCTGGCTTGCTCACCCTGCTTTCTCACAGCACCCAGTACCGCCTGCTCCAGGGGTGGTGCTGCCCACAGTGGTCTGGTGCCCCCCACTACAATCATTAATCAAGAAAAATGCCCTACACGCCACGCGGTGGTGGCACACGCCTTTAATACCAGGCAGTAGGATCACTGAGTTCAAGGCCAACCTGGAGTACTGAGGGAGTTCCAGTACAACTAAGACTTCACAGAGAAACCCTGACTGAAGAAACAAAACCAAAATCAAGCAAACAAGCAGAAATGTCCTACAGGTTTACCCATAGGTCAATCTAAAAACGATATTTTCTCAACTGAGGTCCCTCTTCCCAGATAACTCTAGCTTGGGTCAAGGTGGAACAAAAAAAAAAAAAAAAAAAAAAAAAAAGAAGAAGAAGGAAAGAAAGGAAGGAAGGAAGAGAAAGAAAAAAACCTACCAAGACATATAGTTTCTGAAGCTGTCACATTCTGCACAAATCCAAGATTATATGATGGTATTGAAATACTGACTAGTTTCCTAATATAATTTTCTGGTGTCTGAATGTCATTGCAAAGATGAATAAGCCAGACAGATTGGATTCATATGGGTTTGCCATATGACACATTTTCCCCACATAAGATGAAAGGAAAAACTGATTTCACCCAATTTCCTGCTTTATTTGGGTTACAATTGAAGTTGGTGTCATTATTCCTTTGTCTCTCCTCCGGTGCTAAAATCTGATGTAGAATTGTACTGTTACAGAAGAAATAATTTCATGTTCTCCAGGATTGCTGAGCTTTTGTTGTTGGATTTTCATGAGAAAGAAAGAAGAAACAAATACTCCTTTCTCCAATCTCTACCCCACCCCAAAAACTCCAAACCCAGGCCATGGACATTATTTACTTTAACAAAACCATGGTACCCTCACACATTACGAGTATTTTAATTTGTATCTTGTACATCCTCCAAGTCCCTTTGCTAAAGGATCTACTGTGGCACTGTCAAGAATTTGTGAAAACTTTCAGAGGCGGAGCTTAGTAAGATGTTTCCGTAATAGGACTATGCCTTCAAAGGGGATCCTGAAAGCAAGGTCTCTTCCTCTTTTCTGTCACTCCCCTGACGTGAACCAGCTGGCTTTTTCTGCATCACATATTCCTGGCATAACATACCCTATTCACCATAGTCCAAGAACAATGGGGCCAGCAGACCATTAACAGAAACATAGGCAAAGGAGATCTCCACTTGTTACATGATTTACATATTAGTTACTTTCTTCAGTGGACGCCTATGTGGGACTTGGAAGTTTACTGTTGGGCAGGCAATATTTAATAACTCAAAACTCATGGGAACCTCAGAAGGCTACCAATGAAATTCACCTGTAGATGCTGCCATGATAATGTAAGGTTTAAGGTCCAGGTTTCAAACCACCTAACTGATCTCTGGATTAGAGTGCCTCTGTTTGTATCAGTCTGATATAAAACCTTGGCATCTTCATTGAGCAAAATGTAAAAGTTATTCCTCGTTCACATCACACCCATGATGAGACCCCTTGGGTACAGACTTCATTTGGCCAAACATAATTGTTGATAGTGGTAGGGCATTTCAGATCAGCATAAGAATTTTTTCTAATCTAGACAATGGGACAATAAATATTTTTTATTGTAAGTGCTGTTTGCAAGATCTTCTGCTAAATACACTTGTTCATGTGTCCATTCAATTGTTTGATCTGGATATTTAGCAGATTTTGCTTGGCAGACATTAGAACAGGTATCAGTTCCAAAAATGAATACATCACCTGTGATTTTCTACCAAGCTCAGGGATTCGACACAGAAGAGTAAAGAATATTAATAGTAAGTGAATTTAAAAATATATTTTTAATGTTACATGTTAAAAAAAAAAAAAAGAAAGACACTGTATGTGCTCTTAGGAAATTAACACAGCAGCACAGACAGCTAAACATCTAGGCAAATCTCCAGCATAAACAATCAGTAGGTAATGCCTGCTGTGAAGAGGGAATCCTGGGTTTGTTTACATTTGGGTTTCCAATCTAGCTGTGTGACCTTGAGCCAGTTAAGTCACCTCAGTCTCAGCTTTCCATCTCTGTAATGTGAGACTGAAGCTACCTGCTCATCTGACAGGGAGGACCCAATAAAGGACAGGTGGCTCACTAAATTGGACGTACTAGAATTTTACTTTCTTTTAATTTTTAGTTGTGGAAATTTTCACGCTGGAGGAAACATTTCGACTTTATCTGGAAGATCATGTTGGTGTTTATTAGGCTGAAAGAGGTTGTTAGGAGGCTTGGGAGGGGAGGGAAAGAAATGAGCAAATTCCAGGAACCGTAATGAAAATGATCTCTTGGAGGGATGGCAAACAGGATCGGTGCAGCTGGGGCATAATGCCATTGAAATAATCCGTCTCTCTGCTTCTCCTGTCAATCCTAGAGGAAAGGAAGCACTCCAAGACTGCATTTAAATCTTTCATCATTCTTATTCCCTCTCCATTATCTGTACCATAAAAATACTTTTCTCTCTCTCTCTCTCTCTCTCTCTCTCTCTCTCTCTCTCTCTCTCTCTCTCTGTGTGTGTGTGTGTGTGTGTGTGTGTGTGTGTGTGTTGAGAGACGTGGTTCATCAATACTATCACATTTCACGGAATTAGATCAAGAAGGAAGAAGGACAGTAACAGTTGACACGTTCCGTGTGAAAGCCCAACTGTTTCCCTCAGTGGACACTACGCAATTAAAGACTTAAATGTCACTACGGGGATATTTCAATCAGCCTCATATCACCATTTCAACTATTACTTTTGATTTAAATTTACCTTTCCCTGCCTATCGCTCACTCCTCATGGTGTCTGCAGCCTCTGTTCTGAGCCCTCTCGGACTTCCCTGGTGATCTCCTCCATAAACCAGAGAACAGCATCTACATTCTAGTAAGCATATGGAGGTCCAGCGTTGCCCTTGGCCCCAGGCTGACTCACTTCCAGATGGCCTTGTTAACCTCCATTCACACTCTTCTTTTGGCACCACTAACCTGATCTGTCTGGTATGGTAACAATTATTTTCTTTGTCAGGAAGACTAGTGTTTTTAAAACTTAAAAGTCTTTATTGCTCTCATGTAGAAACTCAAAGACTACTGAGTTTCATTATATATTCTTTGTTAAAATACAGTCAAGTTCAAGAGAAAAAAAATAGAAAAGATCTATCATCCTGACCTCTACAAGTTAACCATTCAGAGACAACCACCAAGGACATTTTCAGGTATTTCTTTCTATCCGTCGCCCACCTACCTTCCCTTAGTGGACCCCTAGCAGACAGTTCCCACAGGGAAATTACTAGCTTAAAGAGAATAACCATTTTTAAGGCTTAACTTGTACTAATCAAATTGTTCTTGAGATATTACATCATTTTATCTAAACATATATTGCTATATTCTACCATACCTCTAAATGACACAAGCTAACTTGTTATCATGTTATCTCCAGGCGTTGACTTATTCATGTTTCATACTGGAAGATGGAGGTTCCAGCGTCTAATTGGAGTTTGGTGGGTAGTTTACCGCACAGCCATTAGGAGGACTGAGGAAAACTTAGAATGGATAGTATGTATCATATCATTATCATTTTCTTATTGCTTTTTTCTTTTTATCAGAAAATTTGCTTCCTTTGTTGAAAAGTCTTGCCCTTTGTTTGCTTCTGAGGATTTCTGTATACAGACAACTAATTCCACCCCGAATTTTCCCTAATATGAAACTCTAACTGCAGGTTCAGAAAACCTAAGAACTTTATATAAAAAGAAAACATTCCGAAGCAGTCGCTCCCGTTAGCTTCTTTATCCTGAAATGGTGATTTTCCATGATGGTTTTGTCCACTGCTTTGAGATGTTCCTTTCTAAAGGCAATGTTTTAGAGTTCACTCTCTCATTTTGGTGAGCATGTTTCTAATGGGTTCTTGAATAAAAACACGTATGTGGCAAATCATTGTTCTGTGGTCAGTGATAACTAATGGTTTGACTGTTTTAGCATATGTGCTGGCTGGTTTCTGTCATCTTAATACAAGACTAGAATCATTTGGGAAGAGGCAACCTCAGCTGAGCAAATGCTCCCATCAGATGGCCCATGGGCAAGTCTGGGAGGCACTGTTGTGACTAAGGCTCGCTGTGGGTGGCCCAGCTCACTGTGTGTAGTGGCATCCCTACACAGGCAGTCAGTCCTATGCTGTAAGAAAGCAAGGCTAAGCAAACTATGAGAAGCAAGCAAGCGAGCATCACTCCCCCAGGGCCTCTGCTTCAGTCCTCCCTCCAGGTTCCTGCAATGAATTCTTGCCTTGACTTCATTGGATGATGGTCTACATCATAAGGTGAAATGATCTTTTTCCTTCCCAAGTTGTTCTTGCTCATGCTATTTTATCATAGCAATTGAAATCCTAAGACTGCATATAATTAAAAGTCCCCTAAGCGTTTACAAGGTATTGCTTCTTTTTTTCCCCCTCTAGGTTCCTATGTGAATCTTAGAAAAAATACACACCCTTTCCATTTTAAAAATTATTTCTCTGTGACCTGACATTCACTCTTGGAGTATGTCTCTTTGGTTGATATATTATGATTGATTTTCCCATTAAATGTCTGTTTGGAAAGGTGACAAAGGAGTCCCTACTAAGAGGGGTGGGCAGTGCAAAATTTCGTAGCTGTTAAAAAGAAAATCTGTTGTAGAGAGGAATAGGACGTCTCTAGATATTGTTGAGGAACAGAAACGAAGAAAGGGTTGGTGGGAAGGGAAGGTGGGAAGCTTGCTTTGTGGAAATGCATCTGCACGCATCAAGTCACGAGGACGATGCTGCTGCTGCTCTCTCTTCACAAGTCCTGATTCTGCTCAGGTTCTCGAAGATCTGTGGTTCTAGGGAGATCAGAACCCTCCCAGTTCCAGTTCAATCACGGTTGGCTCTCACTAATTTCCTGGCATCTCTCTTGCCAGTAAGTGGCTATGGTATGAGTCCTGATAAACTTCATTCCAACAGAATCCTCAGAAGGAAGCCTGTTGGGAGCTTCCTAGAAAGGATTTGTCTTTCTCAACCTGGGACAGAAGGGAAGTTTTTATGATTGCACTGTGCTTAGAGCTGTTGTAACCATAAGAAAAAAAAATTATGATTAAGATGTAAAGAACTGAGGATAGATGAACAGGGAGAAGGGCTTGAATTCTGAGTGATGAGATAATGCTCTCGTATGATTTGTGTTACATGGTCCAGGAAACCTCTTAGAGTTTAACTCACACTGAATGGACTTCTGCAGTCTGAACATGTGTATTGATTCAATGTTCTCATAAATCATTTTGCACATAATACAAAGAATATCTTCAGGGTCTTATATGAAGAATAAATGGCTAAGCTATCAAAGAAAACTTTCTGCTTTGAAGACTTCCAGAAAGATGAGTGTATATAGACACACACACAGACACACACACACACATTCATGTTAATATTTGTCTGCATGTAACAGGCATTACCCTACAAAAGTATAAATAGGAGTAACTTATATAGGTCTCCAGAACAGGAAATGTTAGGAGTTATGGAATGGAGAAACACTGGATAATGAGGTCCAGGAAGACAAATATCCAAAGTAGCAAAGGAAACAACAGGCCATAGAAACTGGGAAGGGTTTTCACAACTCCCTGCCACACATTGGAAAGCAGTCCTCCAGAAGGTACGCAGTGCCGAGGAGTCCACTTTCAGTGAGTGAAGCAGGAGTTGTCCACAGTGTCCTGGGAACCTTTAGAGCAGATTTGATTATATCCAGAGTTCCTTACTTCTTACTGTCAATATAAACTATCTTCCTGTGCGTAAGGATAACAAGCACTGGTCAGAGACCTGTGAGACACAATTACATTTCAACTCCAAGCTTTGATACTGGCTCTTTGAATTGACTTGTGGAAAGGATGCCAAGGCTTCTAGAAAAAAACAAAACAAACAAACAAAAAACCAGTTTCCTAATATATGTACCCAGGCCATGATGTAAGAGATGCTATCTAATTATTTTTTTATGGATAGAACCCACATAAAAAGAAGTGACGAATGGAAGTGAAAGTAAAAAACACATATAATCTATGGGTGGCTTCTTTTAGGCTCACTTTGCATGATCAAATTTGCTCTTGAAAATACATCTACTTTTACATTATCTGAAACTTTAACTTTAAACTCTGATTTCTTTTTCTGTTTAAATAGGCCACTTTAGGCTATGGGGATGCTTCCTATTTAAACTTGAGACCGTGTAAAATTACCTTAGTTACCTTGGTGACTCATAAATAGAGCATTTATATTTTTAATCATTTCAATTAATTAATGTTCATATTTGTTTTTCTTTACTCAGCTCATAAAAATTTGGATTTTTTATTGAGGTAAATAGGTATTTCTTAACATACTATATTTTACTTTAAAGAAAAAGCTAAGAATTTATTCCAATATCTACATATTTATTATAAATCCCCGAAAGGGAGGACATTCTACAACATAGAACCATTTTAAGCCTTATCACCTCTCATAGTGCTCAGCATCTGGTCTCTCCTGTCACCCTGGTTCCAATGCTAACATGAGGTAGATTTATGCTCTGTCTTTCCTAGGACTATTTCCCGAGTAGTTCTAAAAACTCATTCATTTCATTGTTTTTCCATTCTAAATACCTGTTTATATTTTAAAATAGCAATAGTCCTTTTTCTTATGTAACTCTATATCACAATATTGTGTTTTTAAAATGTTCTTATGTTTTCAGTGTTTGTGTATGTATGCTTGTGTGTGTATTTGTATGTGAGTGTCTGTGTATGTGTGTTTGTGTGTGTGTGTGTGTATGTTTGCATGTAAGTATGTATACGTGTGTGAGTGTATGAGTGTTTGGGTGAATATGTATGTGTTGTGTGTGTGTGAATGTGTGTGTATGTGTACATGTGTTTGCGTGTGTGTATGCTTCTGTGTGTTAAGGTGAGGGAGTGTGTGTATGTGTGTGTGTGTGTGTGTGTTTGTGTGTATGTTTGTGTGTGTGTGTGGTTACTGTGAGCGTGTGCAAGTTTGTATGAGTACGTGTATATGTGTGAGTGTGCATGTTTGAGTGTGTGTTTTTGTTTGTGTATACGCTGGCATATGCACATGTGGAGTACATGTGGAGATCAAAGGGCATCATGTAAGACTCCTGTCTCCTTTGAACTTGTGGGTCCCAGGGACTGAAATCGGGCTTTCAGGCTTGGTGGCAGGCACTTTTACCCAGTGAGCCATCTCACCGCCCATCGCTGACATTTTTTGTGAGGTCACTACTTGTTAGTTTTCCTTACTGATTATTGGCAGTCTCTAGTCCCTGCAGATCCTTCTAGAAAACTTATCAGGAATGGTGCTTTAATTTGGAGTTATTGAGTAATCTTCTGAGGATTCTCAGAATAAACAAAAAGGAAGACTAAAGTGATAATAAAAAAAATTAGTTTCCTTATTGTTAATCAAGCAAAATCCCCTGGCTCGCTTTGACAATCAATGTAGTCTTAATGGCCATTTTTGTGCTATTTATATTTTGTGCAGTATACACTTTACATTGATATTTATAAAGAGGAAAAACAACACAATTCTTCAGCCATAAGGGGAGCCTCTTGGCAAATAAGAGGAAAACTTACTCCCATTAGCAAAACACTGGGGTTTAAATCTAGAGAACATGTGCTTAAGAGACCTAATAGAACAGGTCCGGAATCTGTGTTCTGGGTACAGTATTAGAGTTGAGGATATTGCCGAGTGATCACAGAGAAGGGCAGCTGGGCTATTTTCAGGAGCCAGTGACAATAAGGGAGGCATGAAAGAATACATTCACCCTAACAGCAGTGAGCATAAGGAAACCGAGGGATGCCGGGTGGTCATAAATGTCACCTTTATGAGCGTGGCCATTATAAAGAGTCTAGGCACTGGGAAAGTTTGATAGACATCTTATTCCTCTCAAGTTGAAACAAATGTCCTTGGCTAAAAACAAAGACTTGTTATCTAGCAGATGGTATTACTTTTCTCTTGCCATTTTTGTGTTCATAATAATCAATTTCTTGCCTTAAAAATGTCAAATAACTCAGGTTTCAGATAACACACCCCAACTAATTTGCTCTGCCCCTGTCATCCCAACACTTCCCACTCTAAAACTCAGATAGTAAAAGTGAGAATGTTTACTACTATTGCATGCAGTGTACATGTAGCAGTATAGATCGTCGTATTTTTAACTTACCATTTAAGTTATCTTAGCAAAGCACTATAATTCAATCTGTGATCTGTCTCTGACTCATTTCATATGAAAATGTTTGATTATCAGCTAAGCAAATTTCTTTCTCTCTAGTATGTTGTTAAGAGCTTGAATTTTTAACGCATAATGACCTGGGTTCAAATCCCAGTATTATGACTAGAAGCCATCTAATAATTAATTGGTCAGTTTCCTTAATCTTTCTGGTCTTCAGTTATTTGTAATGTTATAATAGCTCTCACTGGGCACTATGGAATATTACAAAGTATGACTATGAAGCTCTCATTATAATGTCTGCATAGAATATTTAACATAATAATAATAATAATAATAATAATAATAATATCTTAGTTATTAGAAAACAATTTAGGGAGTGCTCCCATTTTCTTGCTTTTCTCTAGTTTGGCCTCAGTTGTAAAAGGTTTGCTGGCAGCTGAGGCAAATACGATATACACCCATAGAGCTGACAGCTGACTTTCAAGGTTTGGCAGGCATTCTCACTGTTTTTCTTTTGTCAGACACTTCTGAGAACAGCAATGCATGCCTATCTTTTGCCTGTGTTTGGGATCTACTGTAGTAATAGGACAGGCAACTCAGCATAAGATCAGTGATGAGCCTTTACCCCCTACCCATCAGAGTGTCTTCTAGATGGCAAGCTTCCGGCTGTAGATGAAGCTGCTGCTCCCTCTTGTACAAGGGAAACAAACACGAAATACATATGTATAATCGGGACTTCTGCTAAGACTTAAAGACCTCTGAATTTCTGAAATCCTATGCTCTGCAGTGGAGATGCTATTTCCTTGATCCAAGAATTTTTTTTTTTAATTTGACAACTATTGTGTACTCCAGAAGCAAGTGATTCCATCCTCTTTAATATCTCCTTTTACTGTTATCTCTGCTTATTGTTTCCCCCATTTCTATTACTAATTAACCAATTTAAAAATCAGTGCTATACTAACAAGAAATGGTAGGGGATGCCTATAATCCAGGCATTTGGATGGCTAAGAAGAACCTCAAGTTTGAGGCCAGAATGGACAACCTAGTGAACACCAGTCCCACCATGACCATATGGCAAAAGCTGTCTCCAAAATAAATACAAGGCATAGACAATCACACATAACAGTATCCATCAAAATAATGTTTGTAATATAAAAATTGTACATCATCAGCTAAATAAGAAATTTGACAAACGGGCTAGGGGGATCATTCAGTCTATAAAGTGTCTCAGCACAAACATGCGGGACTTCAAGCCCTATGTAAAACAAACAAACAAAGACTCAGCAGCAGCAGCCTGGTATGGTGTACACTTTCAGTCCCATCACTGGGGAGGCAGAAGCAGTTTGATCCCTGGAAGTTTCTGGCCAGCCATTTTAACCTGTTTAGTAAGTTCTTGGACAATGAGAACGTTTGTCTCAAAAAACAAAGGGGATGGCTCCTGAAGAACTATATGCAAAACTGTCTTCTGTTCTACATCCCCTCCCCCCCCCCCCACAGGCACACAGGTACACACTGGGACACGCACATTAACTCGTAGTTTAGAAAGATTGCTTTAGGACTTTGACTAGAGAGATGGCTCAGAGGGTGTAAAGATTTCATGTGAAAGCATGGGAACCTGAGTTTGGGTTCCCAGCACCATTCAAAAAGCTATATGTGGCTTTCCATGCACATGCAGCCCCAGTGCTGCGAGGGGTGGAGACAAGAGGATCTCTGAGTCTTGCTGCCTGCCAGGCTAGCTCCAAGTTCATTGAAGGACTGTCTCCACCTTCTTCCAGAACAGGAAACACAACAACTCCTCTAGCCTATATACACTTGCACATAAGTGTGTACTGCCCACACTCATGTATACATATTCACACATACATATGAAAAAAATGGGAAGGGGTGGGGGAGAAGGAAGAAAATCCAGGCAGGCTAAAGTAAGACAAAGACAAACTTTCCTGTAGTCTTAACTTTTCAAAACTTTTTGTGGCATAAGTATGTTATCTGTCATTTATATATTAAAACTACACATTAAGAGCTCATTGAAGAAATATTCAAAAATACAGAAAATAAGATATAATAAGAGCAACTACTATTATACCATGATCCAATGTTTGTTGTTGCATTTCTGTCTTCCTAGAAAAAAAAATCTAATTTAAAATGTAAAATGTAACTGTGTCTTTTCTCATTGACTTCTTACTCTAAAATTTGAAATATCATGGCTTACGAGATGGTTCAGATAGTTAAGGTCTTTGCTTTTCAGACCTGATGATGTAATCTTGTTCCCAGGATCCACATGATGGAAGGAGAAAACCCACAAGCTATTCTCTGAATTCCACATTCGCCTGTGGTGACATCGGCATGCCTGTCCCCCGAATAAAGAAATGAATGTGCAAATATTGAACTATTTAAAAAATATTTCCATAGGAGGAAATCATAAAGAACTAAGGGTTGCAGTAGGCTACCTTCCTACCTGTGCAGCTTAAGCTCTGTCAAGGACATGGTATACAGAACAAGGATGCTACGACCATACACATACACATTTTCCATATCCTCACCCTCATACTGTGGTCAGAGAAACTGAGATTGCTTAGGAGCCAGGACTCAAGCCACTGGCCTAATTCTAACGCTTCCCTCTGGTCTGTTTCTTGTATGACCTCAGAATCTGTCATTGTAGATCTCAAAGTAAGACAGTAGTTGCATATTTTGGAATGTGGGTTACATTATGTAACTCAAGTAAGTGTGATAGACGTAACACTGGATCTCTGTGGGCACCAGCTTCCTTGTCTCTGAATCAATCTCTATCATCTCTTCTAGCATAAACACTGAATCTGAATATCAACCACAAAGAATCTTGGCAAATTCCCCGCCCTGCAATGCCCTGCTTGGAACTGTTAAATCAGTTTGCAGAACTGCCTGCAAAATGACTTCCCCCTTGTGGTACTTTTCTCGGTCCACCATACTGTTCACCAGGTGGTAATGCAGAATCTCTCCATTTAAAAATATCCTCACATGGTTTCTTGAGGCTCACTATTCAAGTTGTAAAACTCCTGTAGCAGCAAGTACTTAGCTGCAGAATTTGCTCCTTGGAAAAAGTCCACAGGCAACTCGGGAGCCCAAACAGAACTTATTATGTGAGAGGGATAAACCACATGATGCCTGGTTTTGATCGTCTTTGAAGTTTAGTTAAAAAAAAAAAGAACCAGCTTGAGTCGTAGGATCTTGACAGTAATGGGTGTCATATCCCTAAGGAACAGATGGCAGGCTCGCCCAGTGTTTCTCTTAATCCTGTAACGCTTATCTTTAGTCATACTATAACTCAAGATCTGAATGACAAATACAAAGGAGGTAATGTATGAATGTACAGTCACATTAAATGCAACTAAGTAGGTAGCATCGCAGAAAGAGAATATCTCAGTACTGCTTGTCAACCCATGCAAGGCAGATAGATGAACAACAGAAGTCTTCAGCCGACATCCCAAGATTATGTGCTAGAGACTTTTACCCAAATAATGATAAATGAAGTTGAACTCAAAGTTAATCTTTAAACTGTCTATGATCATGTTTTTGGCATTTATTGTAAATAAAACCATAGGAAAAAGCCATAAAGTCCTAATGTGTGTAAGTGAATTTCATGCTTTGCAGCCATGTCAAGTACTAAGGCTTAGATGTGGTATGTCCTGTAAGTAGCCACATGATGAAGCAGCTTTATCTCCAGCCATTTGCATGCAACTGGAAGGTGGGGGAATCTTTAAAAGGTGTGTGGCCTGATGAGAAGTCTTCTTGACATTGGGAATGTGCCTCAGAGGGTGGTAGATTCACCCCAGTCTCTTCCCCTCTCTGTTATTTTGCACCCTGGCTATCAGGTGAGCAGCTCTGATTAGTCATGGATGCCCTCCTAGTATGTGCCCCCTTGCCATAGTCCCCAAAACAGAAGGACCAACAGATCATGAGAGAACCTGTCCAAAACTGTCAATGCTAAATTAACCTTTTCTTTTTATAGGTAAATTATCTTGTGCTTTTGTTACAGTGATAGAAAATCCAGGAACATATGAAGTCATCCATAGTAGATCTCTGTTCATATAGTCAGCATTGGATGATTGGATTCCTTTTATCTGCCCTCAGTATTATATTTATTCTATTAGTAGTTTAGTCTTTCAAAGCATTGTGTGAGCCCACCATTTTATCTCATTATATAATAATGTCTATAATATAGCCTATCATATTTATTGAGCTTACAATAAAATAGAATAGGGTTATTTATTCAATAAAAACAGAAGAGCAATTTCTATCATGAAAAGCTTTGAATCAACATTTATAATTAATGATGAAGTTAATCAGAAGCAGAAAAATGTTGTCCATTGTCTTAAATATGGTTTAATGTTGCTTGGAAACATATAACCTAAACAATCGAACAAGAAAAATCAGATGCACGGGGATGGTGTTGGAAAAGGCTTGGTCAAAATCATTGCATTTCTCCTACCTCAAAAGTCAAGGGATTTATTAAGATATATAAGAAATGTAAAGCATGGTTTATAAGGAAGGCAGAAGACTAAAATATATTTCCATAGTAGGTCTTCTATGTAGCAGTTAGAAAAATAGGGAAACAATCCGTTGTATAATTCTCATAAAATATTTAATCATCTAAGCAACATTAGGAGTCATTAATTCATATTTTTTAAGCTTGAAAATATGTATCTACTTTTAGGATGGATCAGAATTGTAACGATATCAAAACTAGTCCTAGGTCAGTCTAGAAGCTCAATGAAATTAGTTATTAAAGCCTCTTAAAACTACAGGTTGACTTGCGGTGTCTTCTTTCTTCTCAAAGTCATTTTTCTATGAACTTGCTGACAACTCTTTCTAATGCAGGCTGCCCACTTTCTAAGCCTGCTGGGCTGCTGCCATATTGAAATTGGTTTTCCTAAAGTGTCTGGGTCGCACTCCTTGCACACTAGGTTAATTATTCTACTGATTCTTGTTGCTTTGTCACACACCTTGCTTGCTGGAGGACATTTCCAACTCATCTTCTAAACGGAGAAGACTATGTAGCAAGTCCATTTGTAAAATTGGTCTTTCCATGCTTATACAATACAAACTGTTAGTTTTTCCCAGTCTTGCCAGTTTGACTATCAACAATATTACCTCCTCTTTCCCAGATTGGAATCTTGCTGATGAAAAGTCTCTGAAAGCTCTTTTCTTTGAGTTGGAAGAAACTTTAGGATTAGTTTCTTACTTTTGAAATTCCAAAATCCCACCATTATATGCCACCGTGTGTACCTTTTACTCTGGCGGACACCTTAACCTCCACACTTGAATTACTCTTTATGTTAATAAAGACTTTTCATTGTTTCTCTCGTTTTGTATATTCTGCTTCCGCTGTGGTTTTCATATGCTTTTATTCAGTTTATTATATTTTCCATTCTAGACTTCTTTCTCTATATTTCAAGAGTTTTACTTAGCTAATTCAGTATCCAATCTTGTGTAGTCTTTTATCCAACACTTCCTATTCAAACCTAAGGAGTGTGACATCAAAGGCTGTGTTTTGCTCACTGTTGTACCTTTCTCATTCAACCTTCTTCGATTAAACCTTACATGCGCGTCTTTGTAAGACTTTCATTAACATGTGTCCCCTCCCATTATCTATATTATATATTTCTCTCTTCCCTACATAATATATCTATTCACGCTTAGCACATGTCATCTTTTCATCTCAAATATCTTTTCAACAATTCAATCCTCAGCATCTTCTTGCACCTTGGATGGGAGTACTCCATTTTCTCCTAGTTTTCCATCTATTCCTTGGCTGGTTCATGTCAATCTGTTGGATTCTTGGAGAATTCTCTCTCCCTTTCTCCCCCCCTCTTTCTCTCTCTCTCTCTCTGAGCATAGTCATCCTGCAGACTTCAAAACTTACCAAGTTTTCTACCGAAACCTCTGCTTAGATTACTCTTTCCACATTCTATATATTTCTCCTGGATGTGCACAGATACCTCAAACTCTATCTTCTTAATACTGGTATTTAGCCTCAACTCATATTAAGAATAGACATTATCATCAACATAGTCTGTGAAGCCAGAAATCCTTGAGTCTCTCTGAGTCTCCTGAAAGTCACCAACTTCTACCTATGCTACTCTTTCTATAAACAACTGTTGGACTCTCTCATGAGGACTTTCAGTTGGAGATGTCTATTGTTCACATGATTATAGCAGTAGGCTCTCAGCTGCTTTTCTTACTTCCCCTCTGCCCATGAACACTCCTGTTCTACCCCCAAACCAGCATTTCACAAAATTGACAGGTCATAGACTTCTAAAGAACAGTTTCAGAGCATGTAACCTCATTGCAAGGAACATTATATCTAAAAGCTAAAAAAAAGGTCTTTTCCTCAAGTGACTAAGTGTGGTGGATTCAAAGAGTGACAAATGAACAAAGCATGGCACATGACCCATGGGATATTTGTTTTAGATATATTGGGCAAAAATCACAAAAATGAAGTTAAAATGTCTCACAAAGAGCACTTCAACTCAGCATTTCTTCTAAAATTGCAGATTAGGATGGCCATTATCCAGGAAGCTTCCCAGTATAAGGACTAAATGATCATTTTCAAAGATGTAAGAGAAAGAGTAACCAAACCTTCCAAACAGGGCTTGATGGCTCTGTCCTTGAATAAAATCACACAGTGGCACTCAGTGCTAAAACAAACAAACAAACAAACAAACAAACAAACAAGCCAGCCCACAAGCTCTTAGCCATGCAGGATCCACTAGCAGGTCATGATGGATTGCTTCTCTTTACCATCACCTTGCTCCTTTCTTCCCCACTGTCCCTAACCCATTTCATGTGACCTGTTTGTGAAACCCTCAAGCTTCTCACACTGCCATGTTTTTCTTGGACAATCATGTGTATCATTTCTCCAGAGCTCAATGATTTCTCTGCATCCTTAAAGCCCCAGATCAAAGACTTTTCCTTTCAGAGAGAATGGAAGAATCTACTTTCTTTAAGAATCTCTGGCTTCTCTTCCTTGTTAGCCTTGGTAGGTGTGCACCCATAGCACACTGTGATGGAATTTAACATTCCTCTTTTTATTAGATAACCTTGATTGATTAAGCACTAAAGCCTCGAACTGCCTCAGTCCATATTTCAGTGTCTAAGCCCAGTATAATTCCTAGACGCATGATGCATACTTGATGAGTGAATGGCCCCCATCTATATTTAACTTTCTTTTTCTGCTATAATGAATTAGCTCGTTCCTCTGTTCATTCATCTCTAATCACCTAGCTGTTAATTTCTGGAAATACAAAGATGGATAAAACATCATCCTTTTCCCTCAAGACTACTTTACTATGGCGTCATCCTCTCTCTCTCTCTCTCTCTCTCTCTCTCTCTCTCTCTCTATTCACATTGTGTCTTTTCTTCAGTATCTTTTCTGAGCCCAGTAGCTCCAAAACCACTGTAGAAGTTCCATCCAACTTTCTGGGAAGCCTTCATTTTGCTTTGACATATCAGGGATTCCTCCTGCAGAGAAAATCTGAGTATGGTACTATATACTTCATGGCAGGTCACAGGTATTTTGGGTTTGGTTTTGTTTGATATAAGTATGCTAAGTGGAATGGGAGTTATGATTATAAGTTCAGAAAAGTATCTGAATGTTATGTTCTGATGGTTCTCCATCATCTAGCTGTGACACTGATTTCATGAAGAGCTAACATGTATGGTGTTTTAATCAACATTATGCTAATACTATAATATTCAGGAATTTTAAGGGACTACTTACTCATTTTGCCATTTCTGTTACTGTTCTCAATACTAAATCATGAGACAAGGTAATAGAGCTGGCGTTTTCTCAGCCTTTATGGTGGACAAGCATGATTTTAAGCATACACTTGCACACATGCACATATATGTATGAACACACCATATATATGTTCTAGCCCATTGATTCTTCAGATTTTTATCTGTATTTCATTTTTTAGGGTTATTGAGGCATAGAGAACCTCAATAACCAACCAATTGTAATTCAACTAGTTAGCACAAAGCTTGGATTCAAACATATCCAGGTTGAACTGCTCACAATAGTATTACTCTCCCATTAGAAGGAACACTGAACTAATTGTTCAAGAACCAGACTTTTGATTGTAAATTCAACCCATGAGAGTGGAATGAATTTTAAAGTATCCTATTTATTTCTGAGTCTCATTTTCTAAGCTTCCTGTAAGGAATAAGTTATTTTTGAAAATACGTTAAAATTATGAAGGTTGTTAAAATTGCCTTTAAGAGGCTGAGGCAAGAGTTCTGGATGAAATGAGACACTGGCACCAAATGTTCAGACACCGGACTAACCAAGTTAGGCTTCACATCTTACTGCTAAACCTGAGGGGAGGATTAGGAAGGAGAGTGGGAAGGAAGAAGGCACCGGGTCTAGGTGTTGAGGCACTGATTAAATTATTGCCTTGATCAGCTTAAGAACACTAACAATTACTCAGGGGATTAGCCGAGTCAAAAGTTTGGGGGAAGAACAAATTTAGCTTTAATAAAACTCATTAGAACTGTGTGTGAAGGCATATATAATTTTGTTGTGTATCTTCTTCCTTATAAAAAGAAACTAGATGTTCTAGCTAGTGGCTATTAGCAATCGTGTGGAGGACAGTACTCATGTTTCAGGCACATAAACATTGGCATCCTATCTAGGGCATTTGACATTAACATAGGAGCTAGAACAGAACCTATGTTCTGTTCCAAGATGTGTGCCTTGTCTGTACAGACACAGTCACGTCCTCACGGAGATCTCTCCTCGTGTGATAAGAACGTCAGTGTACTTGCCTCTTGATCTCCAAGGGATGTCCTGAAGATTAATGGTGCAAAATCTGCAAGGTTCTTCAGACACTTTAAAGACAAAAGGATGGCATGAAAAATACTCTCTTCTATCTTATGTACAGGCGCAGTTGAGAGGAACCTAACCCTTGAGGGCAGTGCCATAGTGTGAAAATATTAGCTGAAATAAGGGTAATGATTCTTGGGGGTCTTGAATATTCCAGGGGATTACAAGTCATAAATTGTGACAAGCTATGAAATTCCCTTAAACATATTCCATTTATAAGTGCATGGCCAATAATTAACATGTAAAATTGCTGTTCCCATTGCTGAGTTGTGGTGAGCACTCTAACTTATGTGCCCTTTGGTTTCCTAAAAAGCAAGCTAAATGCCATTTAGAAGTACCTTTAAAGAAGGATTACAAAGGGAAATTTACATGTCTAATACGTAAATTTTAATTTGAAATATATAAATTCACATGTCTCATATAAAATGTGAATATATTGTATTAATAGGTTCTTAACTTTCATTGGTAGTCAGTAAGTGCAGTGATCAGATTAATGAGCCTCCATATTTGAAACAAATGAATGGGGAAAGGTCAAAACTGACATGTATTTTGTTAGGATCCAGACCAAAAAGAACTCTCACATACTTCTCAAACACTTGGTTAAGCCCCGTCTTAGCTGGTGAAACTGGAGATATGCATAATCCCAGCTACTGCTGCTCTAGTCCCCTATAGAAATCAATGCCTCTATGCTGCGAGATCCACATGCATACATGTTAACAATAATCTCATAATATCACCAACACTCTCATTCATAATATCTCCAAATTTGAAGTGTCCTAACTGCTTGAGAAGAAAAGATTGGACAAAGAGATTGTTTCTTTAAATAAGAGACTATGATCCAATTGTGTATACAACGATTATGGTATACAATCTTCAGGCACATATAACATTGATAAATCTTACCTATATAATTTTATTTATATATGTAGCGAGTTATCGAGAACACAGTGCCACATAGTGAGACATAAATGTGCAAGGCAAAGAAGGGACCTGTTTTCTCCCATAAACTGCCAAGCAAGTCAAGTTTAGCTGAAATTGACAGCAAAGGCAATGCAGACACTTAACTGAAATTTAACCTTAATGAATGGAACATAAACTGGCATGTGAAGTTTCTTCACAACATTGGGTATGAGTCTCCTTTCATAACTCAAAAGCATACTTTGCTTATGAATATCCTTTTAACAAGCTTTAGCTGGGTTTTCACCTTCCAGATGTTTGGTGCTGTATAGACATAACCCTCATCTCATTGTATATGTCTTAAACCACTGATATAATGAGTACATCCATTTTACAAAATGGGGAGAAGATAGAGTTAAAACAGATTGTCTATGTTTATATAATATAGATTCATAAAAAGCCAACAGAACAAAAAGTATCCATGCATCTGAAAAAGTTAAGTCATCCAAATGTTTTCTATTATTAAGGCATTATAATTTGTCGATTAATACCTTGGGTAGAATAGAAAGCCCCTTAAGTCATGAATATGGAAAGTATGAATATGCACTTTTACTGTTCTAGCAATTTAGAGGGGCAAGACAATGTGGCAGTTGAGAGAAATGGCCTTTAAAGTCAGAATTGGATTTAAATACCAGCCCTGACGTTAGCTAACCGAGGCAAGTTGTATCACTTCTTCAAGTATCTACTTCCTGTGTTCATAGGAGAACAAAAGCAAATAATGTAGGCAAAGAACTCAGTAAAAGTACCAACACACTCAGAGTAAAAAATGCTAGCTATCACCACCACCACCGCCACCACCACCACCACCACCATCATCTTGCTGATCACTGGGAAAACATGACCTACCTAACCCTAATGTACTATGAGATGCTCTTCCAAGTCACATTTGTCTTCAGCTTTGGCTCTGTTGTATTTCTAGCAAGGGGATATGAACAAAGAGGAAAAACCTTGCCAGACCCATGGGTCAACTTCTCTTGTACTATCATCTCTTCACGTCTAACTTGGCTGAATGTTAAAAGTCCATATCCAACAAGGCATAGTTAATGGAGGGAGAAGAGATCTGCAAAAGAGAGATGTCACCTGCTTTTCTGATTACAAGGAATAAATTACAAGAAAAAGTGAAGCAAGGAACTACACGACCCAGGAAGATTTGGTGCCTTGAAGCCACACATACCAAGGAAGGCAGGAATTTAGTGAGAATTTGAAAGCATTTGGAGAATAAATGGAGCCATTAGATCCCAACGACTTCTGTTTCTTGGTAGAAGCTAATATTTCTTTCCTGAAGGAAACTCCACATTTAAATTGAAAGACTATATAAAATATTAGTAAGGAACTCAACTTTCTTACAGTGCTCCGCGAACACTAGCGATCATGTCTGTGCCACCGGAAGGTTTCTCAGAGAGCCATTGAGTGCTCAGCCCTCAAGGGGACATCTGTATTACCTACTCTAAGGCTGAATTAGGGGTTGCTACAGAATGGGGGTGGGCGTGGAGAATGTAAAAGCCAGAGGATAGGAAGGAATATTGTGAAATGCTGTGTTCTGAACAGATGTACTCAAAAGCTCATCACAGCAGGGGTGACCTGCACAAGATTAAGGCCCTCAGCGTTATGTCATGCCCCACTTTTAACTAAGAACCAATGGAACGTTCCAGAATAAATTTGAGAGACTAGTGTAGGTAACAGTTCCAACCAAACAACCAAATCAACAGGAAACAGAGAGACAGAGGAAAACCTCAAAGGGACATTTATTTGCCCCCTCTGAGAGATAAAATAGTTCTTGTATAAAACTAATTAAAAAGGAATGAACAAGGATATGCTAAATTATATATATATATATCATGAACAAAACAAAAAATGAATAGAAAGGCTGGTGGATACATCCAAATACTTTTTCTAGCAGATAGAATTTTTAAAATAAAAACTGTTTAGGAAACAAAGGATTTTTTTGATCCAGAAAATCCAACATAAAATAACCAGAATCCCAGAAGGAAGAGAATCAAGAAAATTCGTAAGAACAATCAGAGAAAAAATACATAGCAACAATATTCCTAAAGAGGAAATCTTAAAAGAGAAACTTTATCTCTATCTTGACCCTAAGTAGAGAGACACAAGCAAGAGTCAGGGTACCTTTCGCATGGTCCTGAGCCTCTGTGGCTGCTGAGACCTGGGCTTTTTTAAGAACAGAGTCCAGGGACCAAGAGGTTGATAATGGAGCCCGTCAGGCCTTAGGTTTCTCAAGGGGGAAAGCGCACTTAATGGAAGCTATGGATTGTAAATAGCACACCACTGGAAATAAAGGCAAAATTCTCTCACTCATTATCTAGTTTGCTTATGTTGTATGTGTTGGTCTTAAAAAAAATAACTAACTCATGAACTTTTTCTGGTATAAGAAAATGGAGAAAAAAATTCTTATTTTAATGCTTATTGAATCAAAATGGAACCATTCAGTAATGATTCCATAATGAACTATCCCTAGATGTTATTTTTTTACTCAAAAGCAATGAAATTAAAAGGTAGTCAGTAGTCATTTAAAAAAAAAAAAAAAAAAAGAAGTCTTTTATGGTATTCTAGTTTTCTTTTACAAATGATGGCCTATCACAGCAATTGATTCTCTTCCATAGTGGTAGCATACCACTACCCAATACCTAGCAGACAAACTTAGGCAACAGTGAGCTATGGTTCTCTGAGAAATAAGAGAAATAGCTGTGAACGCCACGAAAATCGACCTTAGACATTTTCTCTGATCCTCTCATTATTTCTGGCTACCTGATGAGCAACAGTGACCGCTCTCTCCGGATATAATTTCCAGACTGCTGAGTTCTCCTCATATCACCCTGACTACCAGGCAAAGGAAAGTGAAGAAAACATGTCCCTCCCTTTAGTTACAAAATACGTTCAAATTATTGTTCATGATACATTTCTTTCTCCTTTACTTCCCAGTCTACCGTGCGAAAGCCAAGACTGATACTAATAGATTAGTATAAAATAGTTATAATAAACTCTAAGAAGTTTTCAGAAGCCGAAACTAAACTGAAATTCAGCGTGTGAACCATTGTACTGAATAGGCTACTTCAGGGGTTGCCAGTTCTTCCGAGTGAGGCTCGATGGGTTTTCCTTTAAGTCTGATTATTTGTCTCTCAATTGCTGACCCTCCTTTTCCAAAGCACTGAGCTGGTAATCCTGGAAGGAACTGAGGACTTTGCAGCTGTGTACCATTTCTCTTTTAGAGAGAGATGGAAGAATCTGTGCGAGTTTGTGATATTAGTGCCCACACAAGGAAGTTCTAAACAATCTGTTCCTGAGGAAACAGAGTTTTAGAAACTAAGATGTGAATAAAGGGGTGGGGACATCGCCCTGGCTCAGTTGGTAATAAGTAAACTGGGTTTTCTTTCTTTAGCACTACCTTGACCTATATAAAATGTTTGCCACTGGTAAAGTTCAAGTGGGCCATAAGGACTGCTGAAGCTGAGCTAACCGGGCTCAGTTTGTCTTGGAGCAATACAAAGTTGCTGACTTACTAAAATACACCACTGTAATTCTCCTTCTGTGGCAATAATTCTCATGGGTGCCAAGTGTTTAATTTCCTTCCATTTGAGAACAACACTTTGATTTACATTTTCCCCCTCTCTTCAGACTGATACAGACCTAGAAAATCACAAACATTATGTTTATTGACACACATAAAAAGAAAAACCCAACCAAATACGAAAAAGAGACATGTGAGGGGAAAGGCAGTTCTTCTCATGGCCAAAGAGCACAGCTGTACACAGGGACTTGGGTAATGTATTTTGACTGGTAATACGTCATGTTAGTGCCTTTGTTAAAACCACAGAAATGTCTGTCTTCCTGCAAACAGCCGCTGTGCTCTAGAAACGTACAATGTGAAGTTTCAGATCAGCACTGGCCTGACTCCTACCTGTAGAGCCAGAAGAAGCTTTTTAAGTCCCTGTGCACCATGTTGCACAAGCACCCTCTTCTTTCTACCTACAACAAAGCACACCTCTAGGCGAATACCATAACATCTTGCAGAGAGGCTCAGTAAGAACTGCAGAATTACCTAAGGAGAGAACCTATTTCTTGGGCTGGAGAGATGGCTCAGAGGTTAAGAGCACTGGCTGCTCTTTGAGAGGTCCTGAGTTCAATTCCCAGTAACCACATGGTAGCTCACAACCATCTCTATGGGATCTGATGCCCTCCTCTGTCTGATGCCCTCTTCTGTCATGCAAGCATACACGCAAATGGGATATTCAGATACATAAAGAAATAAATCATTAAAAAATATTTCTTAATTTCTTTTCTTCTCATGGAGCATGTACACACAGACTTGTGAGTATTCACCTGGTTTGCTTTTAGTTGAGCTTGATTTGTTTTAAAGGCAAGTCCAGGGAAATCTCCTGAGAAGCCAAAGACACTGATAAAGACTGATAAAAATCTTCCAGATGGGGACCACTTTCACTGAAGGTCAATTACCAGCCATGTGTCTCTCATCTTAATGATACCCTTTAATGACTCCTCTTCCTCTACCAGAAAATGCAGTCATGAAAACAACTCAGGCTAGCAATGGCCCAGTAATCTCATAATCATGTTGCAATGACAGATGAGAAGATCAAAAGACAGGTGCACTGGGAAGCGGGGGTTTCCATCTAGTTATAAAATGTGAACGCGCTACTCAGTATTAATATAGCTCTAGCCTCCGAATTTCCAAATTTAATACTTTAAAAAAATGCTATGGTTGCCTTTATTAACAAACTTTCTATAATCTTCTCCTTTCAGTATCTACTAGCCATCAGCAGTTCTTCACATTTTGTGATTGTGTTTTCATGTGTTCACTAGCGAATGTTAGATCTGGTAAATTATGTTGAAACCCTAATAGCAAATATGGAGTTCCTAGGACATATATTAGGCCATCATCTCCCACAATGAAATGAGGGAAAAATATTAAGTAATAAAAATATATGTAAAAATAATCTGCTGACAATCTATTAGAGAGTGAATGAAGAAGCACATGGAGGCTTCAATATGAGAGATCCTGACTGTTGTTTCCTGATAATAAAATATAGAAAGAGATAATGGTTGGAATGATGGCATTATGTTTACCAGTGTTCTAGGCTTTTATTATTGCTTTGGTCCATGGTTTTAAGGGATGTATTCTGTCTCAAGTTCATTGTGATTTTTAAGATGGCTACTGATTTAAGGTGGCTACTGATTTAAGGTGGCTACTGATTTAAGGTGGCTACTGATTTAAGGTGGCTACTGATTTAAGGTGGCTACTGATTTAAGGTGGCTACTGATTTAAGATGGCTACTGATTTAAGGTGGCTACTGATGCTCCAGCCATCCTTTGAACACTTTCAAGACAATGTCACCAGTGAACAAAGCTATAAAGTCCCTCAGGCAAGAACCCCTTCTGCTTCCATTTCACTGTCTATACTCCTCTTTAAGGGAGTCTGGGCATGTAATCTTTTGATTCAGTAGATGCTATATAAATAATTAAGATGTACTTGGTAGTCTTAGTCCCCTTGGTTGCCACATGAATGAGGCTGTTAAGGATTGTCAGTGACACCAACAGTCTTTGTATAGCATAGGCCTAATAACATCTCAAAATTGTATGGGATTTAATCTGCTAATACAGAAGACAAAAAGGAAAAACAAAAATATTAAGAGCTCTCCCCAAAACTATAAATCAAAAATGTTAGTCAAAGATGTAGACCTTTGATCTCTCAAGAAAAAACTAGTAGTGGCAAAGCAAACTTGGATGAGGTCAGCCCAGGAAATGTAGCTAACCAACATGAATAACAATACATCTTTTCTTGGGTTGTGCCTTGTGACTAACACTTCAAGTTTTACAGTCATAACTTGCTCACAAGCTGTGATATCCAGCTTCTTTGGCTATAGCCTGAGAATCAACATATTTGCTGTAAGTCATGTTTTCAAGGCCACTGAGTTACCAACAAAATGCGAGGTAAATGAGAGCCGTACTGGATACTGTGACAATATAAGTTACCATTCGTAGAAGAACAGAGTGTTCTGTGCTCATGGCCGAAACTACCACTTGAATTGCATGAGTGACTCTAAGTCTTTGGTGATGTTGTCCTTTTAAACACAAACACCATGTTATTATGGTAGGGGTTGAATCTGACATCCTCACAATAGTGCACATCGTTACACAAAGGATGCTTTGGGCATTGATCTCATCTTTATGTTCTCTAAGACTATGGTTGACACTTGCTGAGATGCTCCTACCAGGAATCTTCTCAGCCAACTTCAGTCCCCAGTCACAACTTACATTATATATTTGTCACTCACCACTGAACTACACTACTGGGCTCTGTTCTCTATGTTACTTCAATTCTGTTTGAAACTTCCTGAAAGCAAGGCCAACAGTAGGCTTACTTTGTACAACACCCAACATGTGTTGATTCCTCCAGGTTCCTTCAGAGTGTCATGCTTCCAACATTCCAATTCTCTTTCTTCCTTCCAGTGGCCCCCTTCTTCCACCCCCAAGTTATAGTTGAGATAAATTAAATGATCTATCAGAAACCTACATCATAGCAAACCTGTTTGCTTATTTGTTTGTTGAGGCAGGGTTCCTCTGTGTAGCCTTTGCTGCCTGGAACTCTAGCTCAGGCTGATTTAGAACTCATAAGAGATCTTTCTAGCTCTGTCTACCTCATAAGAGATCTTCCTAGCTCTGTCTACCCCTGAGTGCTGGGATTAGAAGTGTGCACCACCATTGCCCAGCACAGCAAACCATCTGTAATCTTTTCCTGACCATCTCTCCATTTGTATTTTATAGATTATACAATATCCATAAACAGATGGACAGTTACCTCTCTTTCCACATGTCTGATTTTTTGTATAAGCTGATAACCTCCACCCAATTGCCCTTCTTTCTTTCCTTTAAGGAGAGGTTCCACATGAGAAATGGTTTTGTGTTTTGTTTTGTTTTGTTTAAATCAATGAGCTCATATTTCCTGATGCTTTCCCTTCCCCTTTGCACACATAAGCCAACTGCATCAGCTCATGAAGCTGAGCTCCCACTAATGGGATGTGGTAGAATAAGAGTCACCACTTAAACCAGGCACAAAAGACAGGAGTGATGTTGGCCCTGGTTTGCTGCTAGCCCAGTTTGGGTTTTGGTGCACTTTTTTTGCAAAAAGAACTGATAAGAGATTTTTGCTCTCTCTCTGTGTGTGTGTGTGTGTGTGTGTGTGTGTGTGTGTGTCTGTGTGTCTGTGTGTCTGTGTGTGACACCAAGATTATTCATTGTTTATAACAGCTCATATAGGCTCCAAGATAGAAGTTAATTGTTATCCACGGAAAATTCTGCCACTTTGATCTTACCTCTCTGCATGCTTCTATGCTCACTCCAGTGCTCTGGAGTGTGGAGTGTCCTGAGCTCAGAACTTGTGTTCATTTTACTCCTACTCCCAGGTTCTGATGCACTTGGACTAGCTGATGATTTGGTGAGAGAATACATGTCAGTGTCTCTAAATCAACTTCAATCGTTACTGAGTGTCCAACTGTTTGCCATAATAGATTTTATGTTATCTGATTCAATGTCCACAGTGGCTAGATAATCCTTACATATAAATATTATCATATATATTTTCTCCCTTGGGTTACTCTTTAAGGCCCACATTTACCCTTTCTGTAGGAAATCTCATTTCTCTCCCTGGAAACTTTCTCTCCAAAGTGTCTCAAAACCTCAGAGACTGTTCAGCCATCTAAAATATAATTTTATTTTAAACGTGTGATGGTGAAAGAATGGCCAATTAGCACACAGGTTTCTCTGTTTTTGTCATGGATTATCTGCATATTTCCCTGTCCTTGGCAGAGGTCTACCAGACTTCTAGGATGACCTAACCCTGGGCTTCAATATTGCAGTTCTTTTGATCAAAATCAGTTATTCCACACAAATCAGTCTTGCTCAGCAAAGTTAGGAGCATTCACTGAACTGGGGTCCAGCTTGCTTCAGCTCTCCAGCCCCATCCCCAGCATTATGCCCTCTAGGGGATGTTACATCACTATTTTCTCTAGATAATGTCATGGGTTACTACTCCCTGAATACATGCTAATGGCATCATTCCCTTAGCACTAAAGCAGACAGAACGTTGAGGAAGAGTTTAGTCTCTGGTCCCACAGCTCCAGATGTTCTTGGGTAATTTGGTTCTCTCTCTAATGACATCATCACAGGGCAATATCTTTTATCCCCTTTGATGTATGACTGTAGGTACATACAATATGTACATAACTGTGGGAGCCTACTTAATGACCTTTCTACAATTAATAAATGTTTAGACCTCCTGCAGGATTTTCAATAATAAAGTTCCAGGGAAGTTCAGATTTAGGATGTCTGCCTCTGTGGTTACTCACATATTCATGGAAATGCTTATTGTACTATGTAAGGGTCATTTCCTCCAAATTCTTTTACTTTAGGACTAATTATTAGGATAAGGTGGGACTAGACCAATTGAAACTCTTGTCCTAAGTGCCCTTTCCTCACAGATCAAGGGCACAGCCATTCTGATAATCAACAACTCAAAAAAAAAAAAAAAAAAAAAAGCTTCACTGAATCAATCCAATAAGACAAAAAGATTCACTGAGAGGTAAATATTTGACATTCCAGAGTTGTATTTGGAGAAAGAGAGGATGAATACAAGAATAACATTTCAATTTAATGACAAAGTCAGCCATGTCTGCTGTTTTATTTTTTTCCTACCGAGAATGGAGAAGGAGGCTTATAATCCATCCTATGTTTATTTAAATATAAGGGAATGCTCAGTGTTACCGTGAGAATGCTTCCTTCCATATATCCATCCAGCTGAGTTTTCTATAATACAGTGTGCATCCCTGTCCGACCAATGCCTCTAAAACCCAGATGTAGCTTACAATCAATGCCATCTGATAAAATGAACTTAGTAATCAGACTTCTCAATTGAATCAAATGACTACTTTAGAAAGGCAAATGTAGATAATCTAGAAATTGTCCAAATGCTGAGGTTGACACCCCAGGATCAGATGTGAACTTACAACTCTGTATGATTTTAAATCGAACACAGACAATAGTGTTATCCCCTCCAAGGGATGCAAGCTGTCAACTGCAGATGACAGTAGAACCTGTGGACCTCTCATCTAGTGTGTTTAGCATATATGGGAGACCTGGGATATCCCATTATTACAGCCGAAGGGGAGGAGTCTGAAGACCTAATACAGGGAAACATGTCAGAGTTGTTAAGTTCCTGGCTTCTGACTCCACGCATGCCAAAGCAGCTCCTAACGCGGATTCTGTTTCCACAGTGGCTGAGTGATGTGGAGAGAATGAACCCAGCAGGCAAGTACAGCATTTTTCAATAAAGTTCTCACTGCACGGCACTTGGTGATCTTGTACTTGGATGTTTGTGAGTTCTGGGTGTCAGTAATGGTACCCCTCTAATTGAGTTCTGAGAAAGCCAACTTTCTAAACCTAGGAAGCAAAGTACAATTGCTCAAAGGGTCTATTACATGTCTAAGCTACTTAAGTGGACAATTTATCATGTCAAAAGAAGTGAAGAATTAAGGGTAATTAGGTCAAAATTGCAAACTGGCAGTTCTTAAGCCAAATCTGGCCCACAGATGTGGACTATTTAAATATTAGGAAAGCTCACATTAAATTTCACATTTCTTTTCTCAAAAAGAAAAAAAAGAGAAAGGTTTGACAAAGGGAACCATGCTCTCTGGTCAATTAGCACGACCTTCGGTCCGGTCAGAAGCTGCCTCCTTTGAACAGGCTGTTTCATCCATCTGCCCACAGTCCCCAGGGCTCCTGTCTTGCAGCCACAAGCTTCACCTTTATAATTCTAGTCTAGCTTTGGCACATTTGAGCTTAAGGACCACTGTCCTTTAATACTAATTTTCATGAAATAGATAATTCATGCACCTGAAAGCCTTTTTGCAGAAATAGATAATTTTGGTGATTTGAGTCAAAGGAATTACTTGAAAACTAGCTCCACGTTCTACAATTAAAGCCATCATCGTGGAGAAAAGAGAGGTTTCAAAACAGACACAGGTGTGGGTAGAATAGAAAGATTGTCAGACCGGGCTTCTAATGAGTATCTGGATCTGCCTCAGTAAATATTTAATCCCTGTATCTGTTCCATGGGAACAGTAATGTTCAATCATATATACACAGAAGTTAGTATGATGGGTGAATTAGATCACATAACATCAAGTTCTGAACTCCTTAGAACTTAAAAGAAATATCTACTGAATTAAGTTTTGCCAATTTTGTTACTTTTATTTTACTTTAGAATTATTACATATTGACTCCTCAATAGTTAATACACTGCAATGTGGTAACGGAATTGACATTTGCTGGATGCCGAATGTACCCTGTTTCATGAAGCCCTCACAGCAAGATCATTAGACATTACTTCCCCGATTTATAACCTGGAAAAATCAGAACTCAGAATTCCAAGGTGATTTCCCCAAAGTTACACAGCTGTCTGGATAACCATGGCCATCTCACTCCAAAGGTTTTTTTGTTTTGTTTTGTTTTTGTTTTTTTTTGTTTTTTCGAGACAGGGTTTCTCTGTGTAGCCCTGGCTGTCCTGGAACTCACTCTGTAGACCAGGCTGGCCTCGAACTCAGAAATCCACCTGCCTCTGCCTCCCAAGTGCTGGGATTAAAGGCGTGCGCCACCACTGCCTGGCTCATTCCCAAGTTTTTACACATGATCACATGTGCCCCAGTAGCCTGCTTATAGATTAATGTTGGTTACCAGTTAAAACCACAAACTCACCTATTCCTTCCCAAGCTTGCTCCACCAAGAGCACTGCCTAAGAGTGGCAGATTTGCAGGCCGCATGTTTTTTATCCGAGCTTCATGGATTTTATAGCGGAAAACCTGCTCGAGAAGGCTTATACAGGGTAGAAGTCAAGAAAAGGAACTATCATCATACCCAATAAACGAGAGAAAAGAAGGGAGGAAAGGTGAAGAGTAGGAAAGAGAGGAAATGAAAACCAAATAAAAAAGGAGAAGCCTGGGAGAACGAGATCTGGGCACTAATGCACAGCAGCTGCTGGACCAAGTGAAGGCTCTTACTAAATGGACGCGTTCTTTCTATGTGCACCCAGCTTGTTTACTGCAAACCTAAGGAGTCAGCCAACAGGAAGCTCAGTTTGCCACTGCAGAGGAGTAGAGCACTTTGAACTACGGGCATTTTGTACACCCAAATTACATACTGTGATACACATAGTATTTGAGCTGCTCCGCAATACAGAAGCCAATTATTCTTGGCACGTACTTCTGTCGCACTATCCGAATCGCCATCCCTCACATGTGGAACTGTGCCACATCAAATGCACCAAGCCATAAATTCCTCAGACGCTCCGAGATGAAAGTCAAGGGCTGGAGAAAAAGATAGTTTGGTGCATATGCCGCATTGCAGAGGGATGCATGGGTAATGTTATTTTGCTGGGTCTGTTGTGAGGAACTGGGGCTACAAATTCTGTTTTAGGAGATTTTTCCTTTCTTTGGTGGTGGTGGTGGTATTGTTTGTTTTTTGGTACATGCTGAATTTCTTTTTTTTTCTCTAACGTAATTTAGTAACAAGTCTTTATATTCTCAAATTTGAGGGCAGCTACTTCATTACCATTTTATTTTTACAAAGAAAAGTTATTCTAAAATGGACTAAACTTAAAAAAAAAAACCACTATAGCTTCCATTATTTATTGACAGTGAGTGGATTAAAACCTATAACTTCAGGTTGATTAGAAGCATTTGTGTGGGTGTGTTTGTGTGTGCGTGCACATGCATGCACAAAATTATGGGGTAATATCCAAAGAGAGGAAGGTCTAGAAAAGGGCTAGTGTCTAAAGACAAATGGACATTAGCCTCAGGTTTGAAGAGGATCCAATACAGTATTTTTTAAATTAGCTTTATAAAATATTAACAAATTTGCAGACACTCAGGGAAGTAGTACCTCCTGGTTCAAGGTTTCATTCTCTGTGCTTCCAGCTCCCCCCAATCTATTGTGGCTTGATTATGATAAATGACAAGTCACAGACGTGAGGCATGGTGACACCTGCCTATAATCTCAGTTTTTAGAAGACCTGAGGGGAGGGTCAGTCCATCTTGGACTGAATATAAATAGCAAGACACTCTTTGAAATTATAGCATACAATTCCCCAAACATAAACAAAGAAACATACATGAAAAGACAAGAGACATTTAGAACTTTAAATAGACATAACCAAAGAAGAACTTTCTATAGCATAACAGAGCGAAAGTGTGTGTATGTGTGTGTATCGATATGTGTGTGGTATAACATATATGTGTGTTTGTATATATGAATAATACTAACATTTTAAAGAAAACACAGCAAGTAATATGCAAATGCAGAAGCATCAGAGTAGTATCAATTCTTTCATTAGCAACACTAAAAGCCGAGAAAGCATGGACTGAAAATATTTCAAGTCCTGAAAGTAAGTAACTGCTGATCAAGATTGCTATACTCAGCATAGTCAGTGCTACAATTGGTGATGAACTGAGAGCATTCAAAGGCAAACCCAGATTAAGTTCATAAAATGAAGGTTAGCACTGCAGAAAAGCCTCAAAGAAGACTGCATGTGGAAGAAGATGCTCCCATTCATGAGAACATTAGAATGCTTCCTTTGAGAGGGTCAGATAAACAGAGAAAAGCCTGGACACAATCAAGCAGGTCCAACACTGAAAGCCAGGATTAATGACAGGGAGTGAGGAAGAAGAATGCCAATAGCCCAGTCAGAGCATCAACTGAAAAAAATCATAAGAAATACCCAAACTCTCCTCATCATAACCTTAAATGCAAATGGATCTCACAGACCAATGAAAAGACAAGGACTAAATGACTGGATTCATAAATAAGATCCAGCTATTGGCTTTCTCCATGAAATCCATTTATTGAGCAAAGACATCTGACATCTAAGAGTCAAAGTGTGGAAATCAACCAACCAAGAAAACAGAAATCATCAACAAGCTGGCAGGATGGTTTTTATATGTGATAAAGTAGACTCCAAACAAAAACTAGTCAGAGGGACATGGCAGATATAATGAAGGGAAAAATCAGAAAAGGGAAGATATAACTAATTGTTTATGCATTGTATTTGGGGGATCTGAAGATATTAAACATTAAAAGGAATAAAAATAATATTGAAAAATTTCAATAACCCACTTATATATTTAGATAAGTCTTCCAAACTAAAATTTTATAAAGAAATTTCAGAACTAAATTATGTTAAATATCGACTGAACAGGTATTTACAGAATATCCCAGCCAACAGAGTGCATTATTCATAGCAGTACATAGAAGTGTCTCTAAAATCAATCACATTTTATACCACAAACTGAACCTTAATAATTTTTTAATTCAAATAATTTCTTAATTTCTTATATTCTTTCAGACTACAGTGGAATACGATTAGAAATAAACAGTAAAAGACACCTTAGAAACTCGTGTGTGTGTGTGTGTGTGTGTGTGTGTGTGTATGTGTGTGTGTCTTGGAAACTCAAATAAATTTTGAATGAACAAAAGTTTGTTGTAGAAATCAGGGAAGAAAAATTTAAATTCCTAACATCAAATAAAAATGAAGGGGCAGTTTCATAATCTCCAGAATTCATTCACATCAGAACTAAACACACACACACACACACACACACACACACACACACACACAGATGTGCCAGAGATTAAGAAAATAATCTAATTATGCACCATAAGGCATTAGATAAAGACAAACTAAACTTAGTAGATGTCAAAAAATGAAAATAAAATAAAATAAAATATAGGACAAAAACTGAGAGACCAAGAGAACAATCATAGAATCAATCTCATGAAGAGTTGATTCTTTAAAGAGATTAGCAATGTTGATAAACCCCTATTCAAGTGAATTAAAATGAATTTGTTCTCTCTCTAGAGAAGATCAAGGTAATAAACTAGAGGTATAAGGGAGTTACTACAACATATTCCAAGGAAAGCCAGAAGACGAGTAGGGACGATGTTGAAAACTGGAAAGCTGGAGAACCTAGATGCAATAGATACATTTCTGAACTCACATGACCTATAGAAACAGAATACAGGATGCTGAAATGATTTAAGGAGATCCATAACAGAGTTGGGGGAGGAAAGTGTGGAGAGAAAGAAAGAGGGGGTAAGCAGTAATTTAAAATTCCCCCCAAAGGAAAGCCCCTGGTCAGACAGGTTCATTGTGGAATTGTACTCAAGTCTCAAGGAGGTTCTAACATCAGTACCTTTCAAAGTGTTTCTGTACTACCAAACTCATTCAATGAAGCCAGTAGGGTTCTGACACCAAAATTAGATAAGAACATGACAAGACTTAAGACCACTTACCCTGATGAACATACATGGGAAAATTCTCAATAAAGTACTTGCAAACTCAATTCAGTAACATATCAAGAAGATCAGATACCATAAACAGATTGCTTTTACTTCAGGATTTCGAAGTTGGCTCAACACATGCAAATTAGTAAGCGTAAACCATGACGTAAATGGACTACAGGGCAGAAATCCCACGATCTTATGGATAGATGCAGAAAAGGCATTTGACAAAGTGCTATGTGCCTTTCTGATAGAAGTTCTGAAGTTACTGTGAATAGAGGAAATATACCTCAACATGACAAAGGTTATATGCATAATGAAGGTCATATCTGGCAAACTAGAGCCAGTATTACACTAAATTGGAAGAAGTGAAGAGTATTTCTCATCAGTCTAGAATGAGACCCCACTGTGGGCACTCCCAGTGAAAAGAGTGCTCAATGTCTTAGCTAAAGCAATGGGACAGGCTGATGTTATCAAAGAGATGCAAGCGGGGAAGTTAGAAGTCAAATTATCTCTGTCTGAAGACAACAAATGATACAAGAACACTTCTGGAACAGATAAACACAGGGAGATTGCAGGATAAGAAGTAAACACATAAAAATCAGTAGCTTGTCTTTGTATTAATAATATACTTACTAAGGAAAAGATTAGGAAAAACATTGTAGCCACAATACCTTCAAATAAGAAAGAAGACAAACAAACCCCAAAAATAAACCCAGGAAGTAAAAGTTTTTACCATGAAAACTTTAAGACACTGGGGAAAAAGAAGTTCAGATATAAAGATATTAGAAAATCTGCAGGAAAATTAATGTATCTGGAAAACATTCTATTGAGTGAAGTTACCCAGATTCAGAAAGACAGACAACAAATGTTTTCTGTCAGAGGCAGATCTTGGCTCTCAGTTTCTATATGTATGTGGATGTGGGAGCAGGCTTGGGTCATGAAACTAAAAAGGAGATCATGTGAGAGAAAAAGGAGGATTTGAGGAAGAGGAAAAGGATTAAAGTTCATATATGACAAAAAAACGTAAAGCGTAGTAAACAAAGTTCCTTCTCACTACCAAGACATTAATTTAAAAATAATAATAGGCACAAAATATGAATTAATTTTAATAATGCTGAGAAAGAAAAGTCTGGGGCACTGAGAAGCTCTTGGAGGGAGACTTCACTGAGGCTGGAACATTTAAATGGATTTGCTCAGAGATGGTTACTCTCTATTGTCAACTAAATGAGATCTAGAAAAACTTTGTTGAGCATGTCTGTGAGGGATGATCTTGATAAGCCAATTGAAACGGGAAGACCTGCCCACTATGGGTGGCACCATCCTCTAGAATCATATCCCTAACTCATTACAAAGGAAAACTGAGGCCAGCACAGGGTTTCTCTGTGTAGCCCTGGCTTTAGACCAGGTTGATCTGCCTGTCTTTATCTCCTGAGTGGTGGAATTAAAGGTATGTGCCACCACCAACTGGCTCACTCTTTGTTTCTTTACTACAGATGCATGATGACTAACTTTCTTAAGCTCCTGTCTCTATGACTTTCCAATTCAATGATACCTATGTGACTTCAAAACATGAGATAGATAGAAAAATAGATAGATAGATAGATAGATAGATAGATAGATAGATAGATAGATAGATAGATAGATAGAAATAGATGACAGGTAGATATATAGATAGATGATAGATAGAAATAGATGATATATAGATAGGTGATAGATATAGATGATAGATAGATAGATAGATAGATAGATAGATAGATAGATAGATAGATGATAGATAGATAGACAGATAAATAGATAGTGTTTAAAATCTCCTTTTTCCTAACCTGCTTTTGTTTGGGTATTAAAACAGATGCTATGTCAGGGAATACTCGCAGTAAGCATGATCAGTAGGAAGGACTGTTGGATCCTACGCAATAAATAACCCAGTGATGGTGACCCTAAGCTGGCCTAAGGTTCCATCAAATATGCTGTTACCAGCTCTGGCACTTGACCTATCCTGTTTGACCTAGTTCATATTTAACTGAAATTATGGGGCACATGGTGTCACAACTAGTAAAAAGCAGGGCTGAGGTATGGCACAGTCTGATTCTAGGGATGTTTTGAGCTATATTAAAATATTCATTAATTTACAAAACAGGTATGGGAAATTTGCGATCTTTAAAGGAAGAATAAAACAAGGAACAGGCCAGGCTTTGACACCCTTTCTGTTTCCTAGGACTTTTATTTCTCTATATGATATTCAGCTCCTGACCTCAAATCCTTTCCTCTAAAAAGAGGACTTTCCTGTGGGCTACAGTGGAGATAGTTCCTACAGATTTTAAACCCTTTCCAATTTGCTTCATTCCAAGATACAGCTATGCAAGCAACAACCCAGAAATGTTAGGTTTGTCAGCAAAATGCAAGCTCAGTCTCTGTGAACTTCTAGTAGGCTTCTGAAGAAAAATCGGAAAGCTACTTAGAACCCACTCTTGCATAGGCTCTTCCGAGGATGACTGTCCCCTCAATGTCTCCTATTGTCAACTGCTCTAATGCAAGAGTAGTCACTTGTAAAACTCTCAGTTTATGGCTAAGACCCCCCTTTTCAAAAACTGGCTGCTTGAGTGTGTCTTCTACCTACATTTTATGACTCTAAATCCAAATAGAATTTGGCAGAAACCAGGACCACAATATGCAAAAACCAGAAGTCAGTGGAGTGTCCCTGATCTGGCTGAATCTCTCTGGGTAGGTGGAGTGGGGAGCAGAACACATAATGAAAACACTGTGCAAGCAAGCCATATGCACAAGAGAAATGAGCATCTCTGAGTCAAAATGTACTAAACTCGGTATGGTGGGTGGCACAAGCCTTTAGTTAATCCCAGCTCTTACGAGGTAGGGGCAGATTCATCTCAAGTTCAAGTCTACCTAGTGGCCGGGCAGTGGTGGCGCACGCCTTTAATCCCAGCACTCGGGAGGCAGAGGCAGGTGGATTTCTGAGTTCGAGGCCAGCCTGGTCTACAGAGTGAGTTCCAGGACAGCCAGGGCTACACAGAGAAACCCTGTCTTGAAAAACAAAACAAAAAACAAAACAAAACAAGTCTACCTAGTGAATTCCAGGTCAATCAAGGCTATATATATAGTGAGAACTGACCTAAAAAAGTACTGATCCATATCTCTATATCTGTATCATATACATATCTACCTAGAATCTATCTACCTACCATAAACCTATATTTGTCATCTATCATCTATCTATCTATCTATCTATCTATCTATCTATCTATCTATCTATCTATCTATTTATCATCTTTCTTCCTTTCTCTCTCCCTTCTTTATCCCCCTTCCTTCCTGACCAACAAAACAAAGTTTCTTGCCCAGGAGCTGTCCACAGTGTAGTTAGAGAAAAAGATAATATATACTAAAATATAGTAAATTATGTGTTATAAGGAGTTACATATAAAACCCAGGAGTACTATAAAACAGAAACTAGGAATAGGATAATGCAGAACGATGTTAAAAATGAGATGGTCATGATGGCCTCCTGGATGAAATGAGATATGAAAAAAGACTCAAGGAAATCAAGAGACTCAGTGTGGATTTTAAAGGGAAGAGTATTGTGGAGTGTTGAGGTCTTAGGGTGAACCTGTCTAATGACCTTGAAAACCTACAGTGCAGCTGGACTGACCGAAGTCATATGACTTAGACGAAGAATAAGGAAGAAGGTCTGAAAAGGAGCAAGTGGCATGTCAAAATGGAGACTGCAGGCTACAGTTATTGCTCTGAACTCTAAAGTAAACAGCGAACCTCTGTAAAGTGATGGCAGAGGAATAGTATGATACATACATACACATATATGGATACATACATATACACACGCACACGCACACACACACACATATGTATGTCATGTCCTCTGTATTCTGAGAAGACCATATTGCAGCAAGGGAAGAAGTAGAGTGTCCTTTAAGTGCTATAGCAATTATCCAAGCAAGAGAAGACAAGGACTTGCAATGCAGTCTTGGTTATGGAGCTGATGAGGATTTGGACTCCGGGTATATTCTGCAAGTAGAAACTTCAAGCATTTAGGCCATTTGGATGTGATATGTTCTAGAAAGAGTGGGGAGAATGGGTGATTCCATACTTGGAGTATTTCTGAAGATAGTGCAAATAGAAAGCAACCTCACTCCATGCAGATTATAGGTGGCAAATGGAGTGGAGATGTAGAATTGGTGGTGAGAAACTTGCCATGCTATTCCCCTGCTAAAAGTTTTAAACTTTGATATTAGATGATTTGATTAAGACACATTTTCATTATGATTTTCTAAATAGAACAATACTTTGATTATTGAAGTATTGATTATACTTCAAAAGTCAAGTTAAAACCAACTTTAGGGTTCCATTGGTAAACTATTTGTTCTTCTTCTTATGTTATCCAAAACAAACCAGAATAATCACACATGAATAAAACACTGACTGCCATGTTCTAGACAAAGTATTTCTGTTTCTTTACCTACTGGACAATAGAGTTATTGATGAACTTAGTTAGCCACATAATTTATTGGTTTTACTCTAGGAAATGTAAAGCTAAATGGTAGAAAGGGTCTCCTTGGACACAGAGAAAGCAGACTAGCATTACTTTGGGAGGTTTGTGTCTACACTTTATGGAGTTGTTTCTTACTACTTGTGTGAATCTTAGCTAGTCATTCAACCACTATGTGCCTCAGTTTCCACAACTATGAACTAAGCAAAAATGTTTCTTGTCTTACTTTAGTGGAGAGGATTATGCAAGGTCTCAAAGTCCTTTGTATAATGCCACTTATGGTTAGCACACAGATGGTTACTATCCCTTCATAAACTGGAATTCTCTTCTGGGTTCCTCCGGCATGGTGGCACACACCTTGAATCCTAGCACTCAGGAAGCAGAGGTAGGTGAATCTCTGTGAGTTCAAGGCCAGCCTGGTCTGCAAAGCGAGTTCCAAGACAGCCGGGGCTACACAGAGAAACCTTGTCTAAAAAAAGAAAATAAAATGACAACCAAAAACAGAAAGAAAGAAAGAAAGAAAGAGAGAGAGAGAGAGAGAGAGAGAGAGAGAGAGAGAGAGAGAGAAAGAAAGAAAGAAAGAAAGAAAGAAAGAAAGAAAGAAAGAAAGAAAGAAAGAAAGAAAAAAGAAAGAAAGGAAGGAAAAAAGGAAAGGGGGAGAGAGAGAGAGAGAGAGGGAGAGAGGGAGAGAGGGAGAGAGGGAGAGAGGGAGAGAGGGAGAGAGACCCCCATAGGCTCATAGGTAGTGGCATTATTAGGAGGTATAGGTGTGGCTTTGTTGGAGAAAATGTGTCACTGTCACTTTGGGGTGGTTTTTGAGGTTTCAAATGCTTAAGCCAGATCCAGTGTCTCTCTTGCACTTCCTGCTGACTGCCGATCCAGATGTAGAACTCTTGGCTCTTTCTCCAGCACCATGTCTGCCTGCATGCTGCTGTGCTGCCTGCCCTGATGACAATGGACTAAACCTCTGAACTGTAAGCCAGCCCAGTTCAAAGCTTTCCTTTAGAAGAGTGGCTGCAGTCATGGTGTCCCAGTCATGGTGTCCCTTCATAGCCATAGAAACACTGACTAAACAGTTCCCAAGAGTGTATTTACCTATTTGATGTTGCATACCGCCCCACACCACCTCTTTCAATATCTGTTTGTTTAAGGAGAGAGCAAAGAGAAAAGGCAAATAGCCACAATGACACAAATGTTCAACATAATTAAATTAACACTGTAAGATAGTTCATTAAACAACAGATTTTGAAGAAATGTATAAAAAAGTAAAAATGTTCGTAAACCAAGACCTAGAGGTATACAAACATTACAGAGGCTGGAAGCCACATGGCCAAGCTTACATGAATCATCATTAAAATGCAGACAAACATTTGTCTGGGTAATGATGTGAAATTTCTTTTAGCAGTTAATGTTAGGAATGTCTGCGTTGGGCACTCAGAGCTCTCATTTACTTCTTTCCTGATGCTCATCAATGTCCCAAGAGAAAAATGACACTAGTGGAGCTGAGGACTTCATTTCTGATAGTTAGGCTGTACACTGTTTTTAATAATTAAGCTCTACATAATATATCATTTTAATCAACCTATCACATGTGTCCCAAGGAAAGACTGAGGAGCAGCCTGAGCTTCCTTACCAAGGCTGACTGCTTTCTGTGGAACCCATGTATCTTGTTGAACCATTTTGCCAGACTCCTCATCTATGATTGACTAAATAATTACTATTAGTTTTGAAATAACTTTGTAATAATTTTGATTCTGTGTAGATTTCCAATAGCATAATTTCTACAGTATCCTGACATACTGACTATTCTTATTTCAGAGAATTGGTGCTTACTGCATATCCCTGACTAATAAGTATGTAGCCAAAATGTGGGTAAGAGTATAGGACTTAAAATGTGAACTTTCGTCCAAACATGTCAGCAACTTGCTTTCAGCATTTGTGGGACTGAGCTGTAGTGTAAGGTCCTGTTTTTGCTCAAACAACAACTAAAATGACTTTTCTGAAATGACTTTAAAGCACTATATAATCAGAGTGACTAAGAAGAGATGATATTTAGAAAGTTTAGGCCTTAACCTTTTAAGAAGTAATGGTGCATCCCATTCATATTGTATGGTCAGGCTGCATACTGGCTTTTGTGGTTGTTTTTGTTATCGTTATTATGTTTGTTTGTTTGCTTCTGACATAGCAAACTTACCCAGGTCAGACCTGCACTGACAAGTTCTGTAATGAGCATCTACCAGGAACACGTGAAAACATGCTCGTTGAACGTCTACTTACATGTAGCATACCATCTTCCCTCTTCCACCCCGGTGCTTTCAAATGTCAGCCTCACTGCAATAAAACCCTGCTCTGTTGCTGAGCAGCAAGGCAGCATGCTGAAACACCCTTCTGAGTTTTAAGAGTCAGTAAGAAGACTCTCTGAGTCTGCTCAAGGTTGCACCACCCAGAGCTGCAGGGTGGGGAACCTGCAGCCAGCCAAGTTGGTGAGGATGACTAGAGACCTGGACTCACACGAGGAAAAGTGAGGTCCATATGTATGTGCGTGCATGCGTGCGTGCGTGCGTGTGTGTGTGTGTGTGTGTGTGTGTGTGTGTTCTTTACCTACATGTGTGTCTAACAAAGTAGAAGGTTAAAAACTGAAACAAACAAAAAAACTAGAGAAGGGTTTTATATACTACAACGAGACTGACCTGATCCAAGTTTTATCTTTTAAATAAGTGCTTGTTTAAAAGTTCAATTAAAAGATCAATTTCCACACGATAAGTTTGAAAATACCTGATTTTAACTAATTATGAAGAGTCAGTTAATAACAATATAGTTACCATTATTTACCACTGATAACGGTAAAACTAAATACCAATGACATCTACTTTACAGTGAAAACCCAGTGGCTCTGTGTGCTGCCTCCTCTGAACTATTTTGTTTTTTAATTTGTATTTAGCTGTTATTGTTTCTTTGTTTCCTGTGCCTTTTACCCAATACTCGAGGCTATAATTTCTTAAGACAGAAGTTACAAAATTCCAACCTTGTTGCTGAGTCAAATTATTCTCACTAATAAAAGGCAGATTTCTTTCCCCAATTCTTCTATGCCAGGGTCTCATTGCTATTAATTAGTCATCTTATTATCAGACACGTTTTCTTTAAAATTTATATACTTGTTAAAATATTGTTTTGTTCATCGGGGTTCAAAACATCTCGGTGTAACTGGCCCCAGCTTTCACGGCCTAAGTCAGCCATGACTCCCTTCCCATACTTGGACCTCCTGCCCCCAGACTGCCATGTATGTGACACACATACATGAGTTAGCATTTTATTTCCCGTTTGGGGCAACTGCTTCTATTTGTCCCTTTTAATGCTTTACTCTGATGTCCTAATTCAAGCACTTTTTGATTAAGCCAGTTTACACTTCCAGTTCTCTTCCTTTTCCTACTCATTCTTACGGGCTGCAAATAATCCAGAGCCCTGGACATGCCCCTGAGCTACACCCTCAGCTCTTAGCATTTCTAAAAAACAAAACCCACTATTTGATATTTGTAAACATGATGGATTTTTATTGTTTTTATGCCCTGTTCCCCTCTCCCACACACATCTCTCCTGCTAGAACCTTCTCGGCGAGTCCCCCTCCTGCTTCCCTGTATTCTCCTTTTCTGTGTGGTCTGCTCAGTTTCCGTGGAGATTTCTTGCTTGAGCACGGGTGGGAAAGTTATTGACTGGAGTGAAGGCAGCTTACTGGTGACTACACCACCGAAGAAAAGGATATACTCCCATCCTCAACAAATGGTAGCTACCCAAAGTCCCTCAGTGAGGGGTGGGGCAGGCCTTCCCCAGTTCATGATGGAAGGTTGACAGAGCCAATCAATCCTGGGCAGGCTGGCAGGCATTGAGTAGACCACCACTAAGTTCATAAGTGCAATTACTGCGCAACGTTCCCTGTCACTGAGAATTATAGAATTGCTGATGTGGCATGCCAGAACTAGATCTTGTTAACTGTTAAACATTCAAGAATTCAGTTTTTTTTAAAAAAAAAAAGTAAAACAAAACCAAAAACTGTTAGAGCAAAGTGTGATCTCAGTCACAGGGAGAATATTTATACCCTAGCGATAAGCATACAACACAGGTTGGATTTTCTGTTTTGTCTGGGGACAGGGAGAGGGAGTGCTGGGAAAAACTGGCTCACCAACACACTACACAGTCAACTGTCTGGTTTTTTTCACACTAAACATACTTTTTCGTGTCCCTGCTATAGTTCCCTAGTATAAATTTAAATACTGCCAAGACTAAGTAATCCTCTTAAGAAACTTGAATTCCAGCTGGACATGTATCTGTAATACAAATTAGCTTGCAGACTTCTAATAGCTGATCGTATCTCTTTATATCTTAAACTGTTCCCGGTGCCCAGTGCAGGGAGCAATAGAAAGCATATTCGTCTAGCTTGTCTAGCCTTCTAGAAGAAACGGAGCTTCTAGTGCAGGTTCCACACTGTCCTGTAACTTCTAGACTAGCATGTTGAACTTCAGGGTCGTTCCTCATACATTGCATGTATATTTTATCTTTGTGACTTTCTGGAGGCCTCTACTTTGCCTTGGGCAGTCCCAGAGGGCACACTTTCTTCAGAGTGGCCCTGATGGCTACAGCAAACCTCCCTTATGCACGCTTTAACTGTGGCTTGGTTTATCTGCCTTTGCATCATACAGTAAGCTGCTTAAAATTTTACGTACTTCCCTTTGGCCTATTTCCTAGATATTCCTTTAGCAAGGCAAGTAGATGCTTTCTTTGGTCCCATCGTTACCCTTGTACCTAATTTCTAAGGCTCAGTCAGGAAGGGCATTCTAAAATGTATGTGTCTATTTAGCCTGGTCCTGTGCCTTAGGATAAAGGGCTTCATTTCTGCATCACACACAGTCTTTTCTCTTTGACAGTGAACAATAGTGAGGTTGATTCTAACATCACCTCCATAGCATTGTCTGTTTAATTTTTTCTGGCCAGTCCATCTTTGATAATTACTTTCCATCAACTCAGGCTTTGAAAAAAAAAAAAAAAGCCAAAAACCTCTTTGAAGGTAACCTTTATTTCTTCTTTATAATCCACTGTGTGCATAGCTCCTGGGGACCATTCCTCCAATTCTCTTTTTCTATTCTATTTCTTGTCACCAAACTATTCATTCCCGTATGCATGGCCTTTCCAGTCTGTTGCGAAATATCTGCTGCCAGGTTTCCTGCTTTTGACATGGGAGTCTTAGTATTAGCATTGGACCAAGGGTTTTACCTTCATTTCTAAAGTTCTACACCTGCCAGTGTGCTTTTTAATACTACCTATTCAGGAAATGTTGTAAAGCTGAAAATTCTAGGTGCAGAGGTCCATTGGAAGGGACTTATTATGGAAGAACCGTATAGCCCAGCAATTCAAGACCAAAGACTTGGGTTCACAGTCTTGATTTTACTGCTCATAATAAGCACTGACCTTGGGCAAGTTATTTGAGAAAGGATGAGCTTTCTGGTCTTCGTAGTATAAATAGGCAATAAAGTAGTCTATATGCAACTTGCCAGTGTTTCCAGGACTTCTGTCTTAGTTAGCGTTTCTATTGCTGTGATGAAACACCAAAAGAGGAAGTTGGGGAGGAAAGGGTTTACTTGGCTTACACTTCCATACTATCGTCCATTATCTAAAGACGTTAGGACAGGAAGTCAAACAGGGCAGGAACCTGGAGCAGGAGCTGATGCAGAGGCCATGGAGGGGTACTACTTACTGGTTTGCTCCTCATTAGGCTGCTTTCTTACAGAACCCAGGGCCACTAGCCCAGGGGGATGGCACCACCCACAATGGACTGGTGCCATTTCAGTCACTAATTAAGAAAATGCCCTATGGCCGGAATCTTATGGAGGCATCATCTCAGTCTAGGCTCCTTCCTCTGATGATTCTAGCTTGTATCAAGTGGACATAAATCTATCCAGTACAATCTCTGAGCTTCTTAATGCTCTATGCTAGATGCCAGGAAAAGTGTAGAGTAACTATGTAAACCTAAATCAGGAAAACAAACTTATTGCAAACCCAGCTTCTGGTTCTGCCCGCAACGTGTGTTGTATATGCACACGGAACAGCTTTCTAGGTTTCTGCCTCCTTACATATTAACAGAGGCTGGGGATTGGGGGTGGGTCTTATCCTTGCAGTTTTGGTAAGGCTTTTTTTCTACTTGGTTCTCCAAGACTTTCTGCCTACTGTGTGAAGAACTAAGGTGCTTCAGATGTTGTGCAGCAGAATTTAAATACTGAGAAAAGGCTTGTACCACAGATATATGTAACCAAAGCCACAGTGCTCTCAATGCTGCTAGGGCTGGGTTACTGCCGTTCTAGGAGGTTGAGCTATTTTGTTTCCATGGCTTATTAAGCCAGGCTTAGAGTGATGTCACTAATCAAATTTACTATGCATATCTTTGTGTCTTCCCTAAAAAGTAAACCCAAACATTAGGGGGAAAAAACAACAAAAACTGAGTCCCACAAACCCTAAGTCCAGGGTATTTCTGCCCAAAAAGGAAATGAAGATACCTGAAAAGGATTTTTACTATTATTAATTAATTTCCTAAAAGATCTCCAGACATGGCTTCCTCTTTCAGTTGACTGCCAAGACTATTTGCTACTTCCCATCTCTCAACTGGCCCACTAGCATTTCCTGTTGCAAATTAGTGTTCAGAGCATTTGAACCTGATCCTAAATACATCCAGACTCTGGGGGCTCCAAGCTTCCTGCTCCACTGCCTGAGGCAAAGGGCACCTCACCCAGCAGAACATCATCCTTCTAGGTGGTGCCTGAGCCAAGAAGGTGGCAAGGTCCAAAAAGACTGGAGAAAGAATGCCACTGCTTCCTTCTAGAGGAGTCTGTCCTGTTGAGGAATAGTTGTCATAGACAGGGGCAGGTAGGGCAGGATGCTAGGGTGACACACAGATATCAGGATCAGCCCAGGAAAACAGGTCAGAAAGCTGGCAAAACAGCGTTGGTCAAGATTAAAGGCAGTAATGGTCTGAAGGGAATGGACATAGTAGTTAACATTTACATTGTACCTTCTAGCCTTGTAGAGGGTAAGGAGTATTGTGTAAAAGTGCTGGCTCTGCCCCCGCTATGTTGCCACAATATACAAACACATCCTGTCCCACACTCAGGATCGAGGTCTCTGATCTTCTGAGGCATAGTCTAAGATCAATGGTTCTCAACCTTCCTAACGCTGCGACCCTTTAATTCAGTTCTTCATGTTGTGGTGACCTCCCACCCACCCACACACCCATAGAATTATGTTAGTTGCCACCTCATAACTGTAATTTTGTTATTGTTATGAATTGTAATTTAAACATCTGTGTTTTCCAATGGTCTTAGGCAACCCTATGGAAGGGTCCTTCATCTCCTCAGAGGGGTCATGACCCACAGGTTGAGAACCACACGTTTATGCCTCTATTGTGTACTAAAAGCTTTGTGATTGGTTTGTTTGTTTTTTTTAATTTTTATTTTTTTAGGGGAAGAAGGAAGGAAGGAAAAAGGAGAAAGAGCAAGAAGAAGAGAAGGAAAGAGTCAGGGAAGAAGGAAAGGAGGGAAGAAAAACAATCCCACTATAAAGTATACATACCAGTGGGATTTTTAAAAAGACAAAGCGAAAAACCAAAATAAACCAAAAACTAAACCAAATAACCCAAGCTCCAGATATATGATATCCTTTGATAACACACAGCCCAAATCCCCCTGTGGGTACTCAGCTGTCTCTCTTTCCACTCTTAGAAGAAAGACAGGCTAGATGTATATGCTCCATGCCCTGCAGTAAGAATCACTTTGCTTGTCTGACCTTAGAAAATGCATCTTAATTTTAAGAGAGTACAGAGGGAGGAATAGGCTCTCTCGATATGTATATATAATGTATGTTTTGGAAAGATTTGCCTTTTATCGAGTCTTCCTTTTCCAAAGGAACCTAGTCTTTGGCTGAGGAGCGAGCCCCCCTTCCTGCCTGCATGTGGCGGCTCCTCTGATGCCAGCGCATCTGACAGGCAACTTTCACATGATGCAATTTATTAAACCCATGCTTTCTGCCAGATTCTGCTTTAGAGCAAATGTTCTTTTGTTTCAGAGGCTCACATTTCCCCAGCTCAGAAGGGATTCTTTCTGGTGTAACTGGGAGATACAGATCTGAAAAGCAGGTCAGCAAAAGATCCCATGGACTTGGGAAGCTGCCAATCAATGCTGTAAAATAAAGCCTGTGGCCCGGGGCTGGGCTGATATCATCAATCCTATGCTATCTCCTTCTTATAGTGCTAGGGGAGATGAGGGTGGAGCCTGCAGAACAATTGGTAGAGGCAAAGGAGGAGGATTAGATTAAATTCGGAATTTGTAAGTGTCACAATGCCCAATAAAAAATTCTTTTCAAAGTCTGTCTAACTCCAAGACCTTTTCCAGACTAGGTGGCCTTTGAATTCAGCAGAAGGTGATGTTCTTAGGGCTGCCTCTGGAAACTGAAATTACATAGCCAGGCACTGTCCCCTTTCTTTGTCATTTTTTCAGGCAGACACTTACTCAAAAGCTCCCAGTAGTGTGTGTGTGTGTGTGTGTGTGTGTGTGTGTGTGTGTCTGGGGGTGGGGGGGGAGGGGTGGTGGATGTGGAAGGTGTGGGGACAGAGGTTTACTTTGCAGTAGCTCCTTTGAAGTGTTTAATTCCTCTCTTGTAATCTGTGCGTGGACACACACTGTAAGCTATCAGTTTTGGTTCAGCAATTCAGTTCTCAGTGGCTGATGTTTTCCCTTGTGGCTCGGGGCTTCTGTCCAGCAGCTGGGTGGCAAAGTTTGTTTTATCTGGATTCAGAAATGTTAACAAATTAAATTCATACTCTCTCTTTGTTTCTCTCTCTGTATGTCTCTGTTTCTCCCTTTCTCTGTCTCTCTCTATCTCTGTCTCTTTCTCTCTCCTCTCTCCTTCCCTCCCTCCCTCTCCCTCTTCCTTCCTGGTCCCTCCTTATCTCTCTTTAGTGCTCTCATTTAGGTTGAAGGAGCCTCTGCAGAGCTCTCTCTCTCTCTCTCTCTCTCTTTCTCTCTCTCTCTCTGTGTGTGTGTGTGTGTGTGTGTGTGTGTGTGTGTGTGTGTGTGTGTGCATGCTCAGAGGAGCACTGTGTGTCTGCTTTTTTCTTCTTTTTGAAAATACAGGAAATGCACAAAAGAAAGACAGTTCAGTTGGAGCCACTGCTTCCCCTCAGCTCCTTTCTCTCCCTGCCCCCACTCCCCAGCACCGGCTTTTAATTTTCAAAAGCACTGCAATTGCTTGGTGTGGTTTCAAGAGCTGGGGTGCCATTCTCCCTGATGATGACTCTGCTGACGTCAATGGCATTCTTATCGTGCCGAGTGCGACATCAGAAACCAGCCCTCAGAGGCTCCTCTTATTCACAGCGCCTGGGCTCTCAGCAAAATGCGGACCGGATTTCAGCAAGGCAAACCTCCTTCGTTCCAGCAAGCCAGAGTGGTACTCTGCAAGGCAGCCTCCTTGGGCTGTGGCTTGTCAGTTAGGATCTTGTCCTTTAGTGTCCTCTCCCTCAAGGACCCAAAGGGGATGAGATTGCTGAGTGGAACATCGACCTCCCTCAGCTTGCAGACCTGTGGTCCGTGTTCCTGAACCCAGGATGGAAGCCAGTCAACCCTGCTCCTGGTCGGTCTTTAGGGTTCACTAAAGCTTTTGATAGAAGATTATTTTCTTATACTGTGTTGCAGGCTCAGTCCTTGAAGTGATCTTGGTTTTTACTCCCTGAATCAGAACCATATTCATTTCATGCTGCAGTAAACACTTTTTCCTCCCTTTTTAATAAACATTTTGTTTAAGAAATAAGACTGTGGGGATGAAGAAAATAATCATAGCTCAGTATAAAACAGTGTCACTGTGAACTGAGCATTTTACTGTCACTATGTCTGTTGGAGAAGTCTCATTGACGTGCTCAACTTTCAAGGGACTCACTGGGTACTAAGTTCATTATTCATTTCCTCCCCGGGAGTTTCGGACCGCTGTTATGCTGCTGATGAAATGGCCCCTGTTTGCCATCAAGTTTATTAGTGTTCAGCTGTACCCTCAGATTTCAGACATGGCTACAGCTCAAATGGAAGGCTGGTGCACAACTAATCTAAGCAGGCATTGTCTGCCTGACATCAATACAGATGAATCAGATGTTCAAAGGAATCTCTGTTTAACACCCCAAGGTATAGCCATCAGTTCTATGTAGGAATGTTGAGAATCCTGGCACTGAAGGATGTCAGCCTGTACTTCATCCAACCCTTCTGCATTCATATGAGGAACTGAAGCCCAAAGACAGTTGTATGGTTTATTCAAGATCACACAATTATTACCCCAGGAGATGGATAAAAACGCATGCTCACTCACTCTGTCACGCTCTTCCAGTGCTGATTTTTAAAAATAAAATAAATGTTATTTTAAAACTTGTTTTCTTTCGTTCCTTCTGTATTTCTTGTGTGTGTGTGTGTGTTTGATGAAGGTTGGAGAGGCAGTTGGTAAACTGATTGTGGGCTAGAGGATCTGAGTTGAATCTGCAAAAGCCATGTTAAAATTCAAGGTATGGTGGCATCTGTTTGTGTTTGTAATCCCGGCTCAGGGGAGAGAGAGACAGGAAGGTACTTGGGGCTCCACTGGCTAGCCAGTCTAGCTTTATTGATGAATTCCAGGCCAATAAGAGACACTGCCCCAAAGGAATTGGATGGCATTTCTGAGAAGGACATCGGAGATTGTTGTCTAGCGTGCACACACACACACACACACACACATATAGGCACACACAGACACATGCACACACACACAGACCATGTATCTTAAAAGGATGAGACAGAGCTTGGGTGTGTTGCTGATGAGAGCACTCAGGAGGTGAGGTAGGAAGATTATTGAGAATACAAATGCTAGCCTAGCCTAAACAGTGTGACTGTCTCAAAAAAAAAAAAAAAAAAAAAAAAAAGTACTAATGGATTTGATGAGTTCTGGGAAGAAATGGTAAGTTTTCCTGGGTTCTAAAATATATGGGTAGCTCAGACCCTGCCTCTGCTCATGTACTACCCAGCCCCTCCTGCTACTGGCTAAATAATATCATTTACTTTTCCCTAATTCATGCCATTGCTTGACTGTTAGATGGCCTGTGTTTGTACTTAGCTTTGCCCAATACTGCTGCCTCTTCTTTGGAGGGCTGTGGCTACCTCATGAATCTTCTTCTGATGCTTTGCTCTTGACACGTGTATCTTATTCTGGTCCAGCAGGGCTGAAAAATGCTGGCTTTAGGAGCAGACAGACCTTTAGATGGAGACTTACTTGAACTCACTTGCTACTATGTGATTTCAGAATCTTTCTTAAGTCTGTGAGCCATAGTTTTCTCATCTCTTAAGTAGGAATGAAGGCTCCTACCATGCTGGGTTATTTAAAGTCTTAGAGAGGATGTTTACTGAGATCTGTAACAAGGTGTGGCACACAAGAGAAACCCAGTACAGAATAATGACTCGGATGAAGGCTTTGTTGTTGTTATTGTTTGTTTGAAAAAGGAAAAGGACAAGGAATAGGTGATATTTTTCCCTTGGACTAAGAGCAAGATCTTCAGTGCCACTGAAATTAGAGGACACTGTTCCTTTAAGACTTTTTTTTTTTTTCTGCTGGGAAACTAATTATCTAAAGCAAATATGTGAGCATCAGCCTGCATTATGAGTTTCATAAAAACATAATGGAATGCAGGTTGCACTGAGTGTCTGATCCTCTTAGATGTCAAGTAGATGTGAAACCTAATTGTGCTCTTAAAAACCCTTCAAGAATTATTTAGAAACTGGTCTGTGAGAGCTTCTTCTGAGTTAAGGGATTATGGATAAGCCTGCCTAAGGTTCTCCTCTCTCTGAGTCAAACTGTCTGTGTTCACCTGAACCTTAGTGAATCGTGTACACTGAGAAGCTAGCTTCATTCCTTCACCCTAAAGGTAGATCCAGATTAAAGGCACAGGGCTCTGGAAATCCTGTTTGTGAGATGTTGAGCCATCCCATAAACCGGTGGTCCTCAACATTTCCTATTGCTGATTTCCTTTGTTACAACATGCTGTGATGGCCCCAACTATAACGTTACTTCTATTGCTACTTCATAACTGTGATTTGCTATGTTATGAATTGTAATGTAAATATCTGTGTTTTCTTGTTACCTTAGGTGACCCCTGTGAAAGGGTTGTTTGACCCCAAAAGGTTGAGAATCACTGCTGTGAAATATATTTTCACTACAGACTAGGCTGTGGCAAAATTGAACTCATTTTTATTAATATTTAGATTTGCATCAGTACAAAAGTGCTTTTACCTCCTTTGCAGACTAATAGTTTAATAAAAAAAATTGTAATAACACTTAACACAGAAACAAATGGCAATCACCTAGGTTTAAGTTGGCTCATCCAAATTTCACAAGCAAAACCAAATTGGTCTGCATAAGTTCTAGACTGGATGTGAATCCGGGAAACCCAGACATTGTAAGGGGAGAAGGATGTGTGACTCACCGGAAGCTACTCATCTTCGTGATTTAGCCCCGAACCAATCTCTGCCTAGGATTTCAGGGGAAAGGATTCATTTTTAACAGATCATTAGCTCTTACCTATCTAATACAGATCTGTACCCTATACCTAAGTAAACTTTAAATAGTTAATTGCCCTCCTTCTTCACTCAAACCATAGGAAAGAGTGTAATAGTCATATATGTCGCTCCTTAAAAACTCTGGGAGGTTTAATACACACCTGATCATTTGAATCCCGTCATTAGGGACGCTCTGTCAGCTTGTGCACCCAGCTTGATGGTCTGTATCAATCTGAGGAGTAGACGCCATTTTCTAATGCTTCCAGCCCAGGGGACACCCCTTCAGCTTCTATTGTCCTAGAGCTGGTGCTTTTTTCAAACATAGGAAGGGTGCCTTAGACATACACAATGCCAGAGAAGTCCCATAACAGTTCAGCCTGAGTCCTGGTTGTGATTTAGTTGCACGTTCTCATGGCAGCTGCACTTTGCCTTCGGGATCTTGGAGACATTTCATTCCTGTACTTTGCTTGGGTCTTCTTTGCTCTTCTAGCATGTAAGGAAAAAACTGTGATGGTATTCTTGACTTCTGTGTTTCTACCTCCTACTTCAGCACTGGTTCACAAAGCAGTCAGTCAACAAAATATTGGCATATACGGAGTTGGGCCATGTCATACTCTGTGCCATGTTTTTAACTGGAAATTGGTCTTGAGAGGATAGGAAAGAACTCTGTCCTGACAACTGGCATTTTCATGGTCATTTCCAAGTGTCTTGGGTGTATCGTATTCCAAAGTAATGTTTCACTGGCCCTCAGTAAAATTTAAGATACTAATAGTAGGAAAGCTAATCAATGTATGTATGCATTCACACACACACACACACACACACACACACACACACACACACACACACATACACAGACACACACACACACAGATACACACACAGATACACACACACAGATACACACACACACACAGATACACACACACATACACACACACATACACACACACATATACACACACACATACACACACAGATACACACACAGATACACACACACACAGATACACACACAGATACACACACACAGATACACACACACATACACACACAGATACACACACAGATACACACACACACAGATACACACACAGATACACACACACATACACACACACAGATACACACACACATACACACACACATACACACACACATACACACATACACACATACAGATACATACACACATACACACACACATATACACACACACATACACACAGATACACACACAGATACACACACACACAGATACACACACAGATACACACACACATATACACACACACATACACACACAGATACACACACAGATACACACACACACAGATACACACACATATACACACACACATACACACACACAGATACACACACACATACACACACACATACACACACACATACACACATACAGATACATACACACATACACACACACATACACACATACACACACACAGAGATACACACACGTACACACACATATACACACACACATACACATACACACACACACACATACACACACACACACACACACACACACACACACACACACCTGAAAGGTGTCTATTGACCTACCGAAAAGATGACCATTCATTTGGCCTTTACTCAAATGTACATAGAAATAGAGGACACGGTCATTACAATATGAAATCATGGTTCTAGTACCTGGCAGCTGCTCTGTTGGAAATGGCTTTATCTGGTAAAACGAAAGAGTTAGTGATTCTGTGTGAAGAGTTGTTGCCTTTTGAGATTTTGAAGCCTGGGAACCATGAGTCCAGCTGCCGTTCCCGTCAGAACACAGACTTGAGTGTGCCATGATGCATGCCTTAGTCTCTAAGTTACATCCTTCCTTCTTTTACTTCCTCACTCTGATTTTTGCCTTCTCCTATAACTTCCTACAACTGTTTCTCAACTTCATCATTTTCAACGTGCAGTTCCGTATGGTGGCTTCCACTCCAGCGTTCATCTAACCACCCACCCTCATAGAATAATTTTATAGCTTTAGAAGAAGCATGCTAAGGTTTTAACTTCAAAGTTATTAACATAATAATAACAATGAATCCATTATATCCGCCTAAAACTCACGGGGATAATTGTTGCTATAATCTTGAAAGCTACGAGTAGATGAGTTTTGTCTGCGTACATTAGAGCCCCTCAGGAAGTACCAAGTGGTGGTGGGGGGAAGCGATCATGTATTTTATTCCACATGGTTTCATTTCAGTTATTCAGTCATACCATAAGATAACGTATTTAGAACCACTTAACACTATCTTATGAAAAAGATTTCTCTTCAAAAAGTTGTGGGTTCTGAAGTTAAATCAGGTAGAATAGGGTGCCAAAATGTAGCATTTCTTTTCCACCACAAACATGCTATGCTTTATAAAAAAGGTTAGACATTGAGGTTCCATACAGAAGACACTCAATTTAAATCCCAGAGCCTAGCGTTTCTCTCAATGCTTGCGTACAGTTGTCTATAACTGCCATTTTTCCCAATGAGGACCTACAGGAGTAGTTGCTGACTCATTTTACTTGTTTTACTCTCCCTCATCGTGATGGTGGTCCTTGTTGCTGCCTCCCTTCCACTTACACTACAGTCCTCTCCCCAGGCCTGGTAGCTTTAATATACATGATCTCATTATATCTGGGCATCTTTCATCTTCGTATCCTTGACTTTTAATGACTACTTTTTGCATAGGCTTATTTGCTGAGTTGGCGCCTCACAGGTGGTTTGGTTTGTGGCATATTTTAATGGCTATGAAACTATGGGCTCAGTTATTGGGTTGCAGTGAGTTACATAATGCATGTGCAATCCAGTGTACCAACAAGAGGATTTTCCCGAGACCATGAATGACCCAGAAAACTTCATGACAAAAGGACTGCTCCTCACTGTGTGTCCACTGGCAAGGTTGTGCTTAGCTTGAAGGCTGAGCCCTGGCTATGAGATCCATAGGTCTGTGGAGGGCAGGTCTGGAAATTACCCAGTTACAATAAGGAACATTTATTTCTGTTGCTATTTGGTTCCTTTTATTTTGATTTGGTTTGTTTTCTGTTCTTAGCAATCAGGCCATTTTATGAGCATGTTGGCAAGGGGGATAATAGTTGTTTTCTCTAGGAAATGTTTTAATCTTTCAAACCCAACAAGATGTTATAGGCATTCTACATTCAATTAAATGTGGTCCCAAGACTCTGTTAGCTGTAGCCCTGTCTTTTCCCCTCGGTATCCATATTTACCTTACCTGAAGTCAAGTAAAGGAAAATCAGCCTTCAGTGATAGCAAAACACACTAACCTGTCAAGGATCATTTGCAACCCACCATGTCATTGGCTCCGGAGGAGAGAAGCAAACAAATTGACCTCTATTTGTTGCATTATTCTCCACACCTTATTCATTTAACAGACGCCTTTTCACATTCCAGCAGCCACATCACGTGACAGGGACATCCTGTGGAATGGAACAGCAAAGTTCCTGTCCTGAGATCAAACGATGCTGGGTTCTTTGGAGATGTGTGTTTGGGGCTTTGTTTTCCAGATGCTGTGCGTGATGAGGGGGAGAAGGCTCGTTCCATCCGTCCTGTGTCTGGGTAACCTCTACTCATTCATAAAGCATTTCTTGAGAAGCTACTTTGTGGTGGCTCTGCAGCAAGGATAAGGATATCAGGGGCGCCCAGAGCCGCACTAAGCTCATAAATTCAATTGTAAAAATATCTTAAAAGACTACATCATTTAAAAAGATTATCCCAAATTAAAGACAATTAGGATAAAATAAAGTTTAATAAATGAAAAGGAGGTGTTTATTAAGATACCAAAAAAAAAAAAAAATAGAAAATAAAAATTCCCAAAGACAATTAGTTGAGTGCTTTTTTTCACTAAGGCAATGAGAGAAGTGGCCAGTAAGCACACAGATAAATAGGTGATAGAAGTTATTTGCAATGCAATCCCATTGGGGGAAAGTTTTTGTATGTAAGTTTCAGGGTCAGCGAGCATGGAAATACAGCATTTGGCATACCAGTGGTGAGCTTATAAATTAATGTAATCTTTTATAAGACAGCTTGGCAGTATTCTGAAAGTATTAAATTCAATTTCACAGCTAAGAACTTATTTGACAAAGATGCTAAAAGCTGGACACAGAGACGTTCAAGTTCAAGGAGGCTCATAGTGTAGTGACATATGTAGAAGTAAAAATGGAAATAACCCATAACTCTTTAACAGGGCCAGGCAGAAAATAACGCATACAGCACTGTGTGTAAAATAATAAGAGATAAAATGTTATTTCTACAGAGATAATAAAAGAATAAAGATATATTATTAAATTCAAAAGAGACTTAGGCAAATTAAGATTTGTGTTATTTTCTATCAGGATATAGAAGAAACTGTTAACATTTCAATGCAGACAGTCGTGACCAGGCCACCAGTCACTACAGGAGGCATCTATAGGTATCTACTAATAGAGCTCTCCCTGGCAGATGTGCAGGATCTGGGATCTTTGAATATTTGAATACTGAAAATCAGGAAGAATTGAAGATTGGTGCATATTTAGAAATGAGAATTTTAAAGAGTAGTGGGTAGAAATGAGGGATGGTAGAGAGGTCAACTGGCTCCAGCTCGCCAGGAGCTTCCCTAGCCTAAGCAGAGAACATCCTGCAGCTCAGGGACTCCCTCTGAACTGCTGCAGAATCCAAAAGAAAGTGTTGGATACCCTGAAGCTGGGTTTTACAGGCAGTTTGTGAAATACTAATGTGGCTCCTGGGATTGAACCCTAGTCCTGTAGAACAACAGCCAGTGCTCTTAAGTACTGTGCCATTTCTTGAACCTCATTCTTTTTGAGGGAGAGAGAAATAGAGACAGAGACAGACAGAGAGTGACACCCGGAGAGAGACAGAGGAAGAGTCAGAGAGACAAAGATAGAGACAAAGAGACAGAAAGAGATGACAAAGAGAGAGAGAGAAAGAGACAGAGAGAGACAAAGATAGAGACAGAGACAAACAAAGAGACAGAGAGAGATGACAGAGAGAGACAGAGACAAAGACAGAGACAGAAACAAAGAGACAGTGTGACAGAGAGAGACAGAGGGAGAGACAGAGAGATAGAGATAGAGCCAAAGATAGAGCCAAAGAGACAGAACAAAGAGACAGAGAGAGATGACAGGAGGAGAGAGAGAGACAGAGATAGACAAAGAGACAGAGTCAAAGAGACAGAGAGAGGGAGAGAGAGAAAGAGACACACACAGAGACAAAGGTAGAGACAGAGACAGACAAAATGACAGAGAATGACAGAGAGGGAGAGAAAGATAACACGTACTGACAGACAGAGCGTGTATGTGTGGATGTGAGCATTCAGTGAAGTGCTAGTGAAGGCCAGAGGAAGATGCCACCTTCATCTCTGCTCCATCACTCTCCGCCTTCTTCCTCGAGTCAGGGTCTCTCACTGACCCTGGAACTAGGCTGGCAGCCAGAATGCCCCGTGACCCTCCTGCCCCTGTTCCTCACAACATCAACAAATGTGTACAAGCACCAAGACTGGCTTGTTCTATGTGGCTGGGGCTGGAATCAAAACTCGAAGGCCTCACGATTGTATAGCATTTCTTTTATCTACTGAGCCGTCTTTTCATTCATCCCCCACCCCCCAAGGTTTTTAAGATGAAGATACGTACCATGGTATGGATGGACAGAGATAAAGTAATACTTAGGAGAAAAAAACAATGTGGATCTCTGAAATTCAGTTTGACATGAAATGGATGGTCAGTCATTTAGAGAAAAGTGACACCTCCCCAAGGAGCTACTGATTTGGAAGCTGTAATCAATAATTTATGCTACTGGCATGTTGCATATGGCCCCGAATACTCTGGGGGAGTCACTGACTTACAGTAGAATTAAATCATTCCCAGTTGTAAATGAGCTGCAGTGTACAAGGTTGCCTCTCAGACAATCTATCAAGACTAAAGAAGCCCTTTAGTGATCTCCTAGTTTAGTGTCCACAACAAGAGGGAACCCAACCCTGGGGACATAGGCTACCCCACTTTCCTTCCTGAAATGAGGTAAGGTTTCAGACTCCAGCAGGGCATTGGAGACATAGCTGTGAGGGCATGTGTTTTTGATGATGGTGTTGGTATTTATTTCATGTATATGTTCACAGTAACCATTTACAGAAGGAAAATCAAAGCCATTCCGGCTTGCTCACATTTTCCAAGACTTCATACAGAAAAGAAAGTCTCGAGTTGTCTTACAAGCCATCTAACCTCTTACCTCCAATATTTTTGTCCATTTTGAGAATGGGGGTATCACTATTTGCAGGGACAGATCAGCAGCTTTCTACAAATCCTTTTTTTCCCCAGCCCTCTGTACCAATTAGTTATATGACCGATATTTGCTAGGGTTTCATAGATGGATAAAATACAGTGCATTGAAGAATCCAGTTATGCTAGAGAAAACAGATTTAAGAACAACTAAAATGATGAAGGTGTGTGAAGGATTTATGATCAGATGGAGGGAAGGCTTAAACTCATGAAGAATTCAGGACTTGCTATTTCGAGGGACAAAGAGATACCCAAAAGTTTCTCTAAAAGGTTGGAATGGAGACTTCCAGGCTGAAGGAACACTATGTGTGAACCTGTGGTGAACTTGGAGCCATCAAACTCTAGGTTGAGAGTGCCCTAAAAGGAAGAATATGCACATGGAGGAGGGGCCTAGCATGGAGGAGGGGCCTAACATACAAATGAACCCAGACAAAGGAGGACAAAGGGAAGATGACCAGGAATAGACAGTATTTATTCCATGCCAAGTTCTACAGATGGTTCTCACAGGAATACTCTAACACGGTGTGACCATGTTTGCTACTTTATTCCAGATGAGGGAAAAAAAGGTAATGAAGCCCACATGGGGCTCACCCACTATTTAAAGCCAGTTGTACAGAGCATCAAAGTCCCTGGCCACTTTATCACATCACAGTTTCTTGGTAAAGGGAAAAGACATTTAAACTTTATCCCAAAGGCCCTCTCAGAGGACATCAGGAAGGACTATCAGAACAGCATTTTGGAGAGACCCCTTTTGGCAGTCATGTCTGAGAGGGAGAACTGGGGTCCTCCCCAACTATAACTTCAGTGTCTGCTGGCATGCACAGAGATGTTTAGTTTACTTAATATTTGATGCTGCCACATTGCTATTTATGTTCATATATATGTGAGCATGCACAAACACACACAGAGAGACAGACACACAGACAGACAGACACACAGACATATACTTCCCTCAAACAGACAGACACCCCAACAAAGACATCTCCAACACAGAGAAACACACATACACTCACACACAGATATTCCCGACAGATAGACACAAAGACAAACCAACACAGACACACAGACACACACACACTCCCTACAGACAGACAGAAAAACCAATAGAGACACACAGACACAGACATACAGACATATAGACACATAGACACCCTCCACACACAGAGACAGACAGACAGAACAGACACAAACACACATAAACACACATAGACACATACACTCCCCACAGACAGGCAGACACACACATGACAGACATAGACACACAGACACATAGACAACGCCCACAGACAGACACATATACACACAGACCAACACAGATACAGAAACACACAAACAGACATAGACACACAGACACATAGACACCCCCATAGTCAGACACACACACACACACACACACACACATAGACCAACACAGACACACACACACATAGAAATAGATACACAGATACATGGACACCCCCCACAGACAGACACCCCCAACAAACAGACACACATACACAGAGACATATGCACTCCTCACAGACAGACACACCCACAAAGACACCTCCGACACACAGAGACAGACAGCAGACACACACAGAGACACATACACTCCCCACAGACAGACAGACACACAAACCAACACAAAAACACACAGACACAGAGACACCCCCCATAGACAGAGACAGACAGACAGACAGACAGATACACACACACACACACACACACACACACACACACACACACACACCTAAAAGGTAAGCACAGGCAAGCAATCCCAGAAAAAGGGATTTGTCCAAGTTAAAAGGGATTGGGTTGAGGAAGGGGCATGAAAGTCATATAAAGAGAAACAGGAAGAAAGTGGCCATAGATGCCTCCTCACGCCTACTCCAAGCTATTGAGGAGGCCACAGCTTTTGCACAAGGGCACTGTCTGCAGACGACACAGCGGATGAAGTAGTTTCAACTTGGACTGCTCTAATTACTACTGAGGGCAAAACCTACAGCAGAGGAGCCTCTCGCTTTAAGAGCTTAAGCTGATACCTGCACTAAGAGCTCTCCTGAGTTGAGCATCTCCATGTGGCTATACATTTCAGTGAAGTCATGTCCTGCAAATTGAATTTAATTAAAGAACTCTGGGAAGAGGGTAGGTGGGCTTGATAGGGGAGTTAAACTGCATTTGCTTCTCTCACTGGAAGTATGAGGGTCACTGTAATCCCTTCTTGAGGTGGGGAACATACTCCTTGTCATGTGGTACTCTGAGTTTTTAAAACAGGGGTAAACTTGCTGCGAACTAATCAAAAACAATAAATAAATAAATAAATAAATAAATAAATAAATAAATAAATAAATAAATAAAGACGAGAGAATATTTTTGAGAAAACTAGGGGAGGGATGTTTCAAAGAAAGTTTTTCGTCTTAATCTTTCCTCAGAGCAATGAGGCATCTGTGTCCTGGTAGGTACGTGTGTTTGCACCAGAAGGTCAAGGTTCTGAGATGGCAAGCAAACACTGTTATCATAAAGATATGGGGACGGGAACTGGAAGAAACGTGACATTCCTGCCTGTGGTTGTTAGAAAAGGTTAACACGCATTTCACCCTGGGTTGTGGAACTATTCTTTGAGGTTGCAAAAAAAAGTCTGCCTAGCCACAGGAGATTGTCCTGTTGATAGTACTATATGCATGCACGCATGCCTGTACCACTTACAAAATTAAGAAGCATTTGTTTTAGGAGGCAAAAAGAAGAGTAACAAACTATAAACTTACGCAGTGAGAGGAAGGAGGCTACAGTTTCAGGATTTATAGGTGAGAAGCAACTGTAGCTGGTAGACCAAAAGACAGCTGACTTGGTGCTTGTTCTAGTTCATATCCCTGGCTGAACTATGTCAAACACTATGTAGTGGAGGATGGTATTGAACTTGTGACCCTCCTGTCTCCACAGTGCTGGATTACAGTGTGTGCCATTGCGTGGGGTTTATATGGTACTGGAGATGAAAGCACACATTCTATCAACTGATCTTTAGCCCCAGTTTTAAACTCCTAAGGAAACATTCATATTTGTTATATGAAGCTTGATAATGAGGTGTGCGTTTGTCTACAAAACTAACACTCTACAGAGAGTTATCTATGCCACTGTCAAATCTTTCAGTGCTTTTCCCTATATTCGACCTCCTTGTTCAAATTTGTTGTTAGTTCTCAGGCTGTTCATCACTAAAACTTTCTTTAAATGCTTTACTAATCAGGCCCAGTTAAATGAATTCTTTTCCTAAGTTTACATAGTCTTTTTTATGTACAAACTTCAGTCTGTGGACAAATGCGGGGCTCTCCTTAGAGCTCTGTAAACTGTAAGGAAGTTCCTGAGAGGCCTTTCCTGGTTAAGGGGCATGGGTGGGTGGGATGCGATGGGGTGGGTTGTGGTGTGGCTGGGTGGGTTGAGGTGTGACTAGGCTGTCATTCCTTCCCTTAAAGCATTTGCTGAGACTAATACTGACTTGAACCTGGTTTTTAAGGAATGCATCTTCTGCAATATAGGATGTTGAAAATCCCACATGGTGGACCATCCTGAGGTGATAGATGCTGTGTGGGAGAGATGGTTTTGACAGCAATAGACACTATATATTCTAAGCCAGATCTGTGTGCCACTCATTGTGGCGGGTTTTAGAGCATCTAACTCAGTGTACTACCCAAGAGTCTTGAAAGGCGATAGGGCCTGAAGTTGCTTCTGTCTCCAGAGGCTCCTTCGCTAAACCATACGATGTGGCTACTGTCTGTCTCTTCTCCCTGACTCACCTACCCCCCAGACTGTAGCCATTCTATCATAACTAAGATCCAATCTGTTCTCTCTGTAGAGTCAAGGATCCAGGTGGGCGAATGCATAAATGAAATTGGACTGACAACAGCGGTAGGGAAAGAGAAAGAGATAAGAGATAAGGAAAATTACAGTGGTGACTTTGCAGGAATTACAAGGAAGATGTCTTGTGTAGCATGAACTCAAGGTCAGTTTTCTGGACCAAAGATCTCAGAACTTTTCCCTGAAATTCTTAGGAGATCCAGATGGATGTTTTTTTTTCCCTCACCAAAATGAGAATTAATAGTCACAATGTAAGCACTGAGCTGTTTGGAGCCCAGGAGGGAATATACGGGGCATTGAACAATGTGTTATGATGCTTAAGTTCACAGTAGCAGGTGTAGAGTTACTTTCTTCTCCTTTCTTTTCACCCCTCCTTGACTAGCACCCCTCTCCTGTGCTTCCTTTACTTCCCTCTCTTCAATACTCTTATGAATGCTCAGTCACACCTCACCTACATTCATATACAAGCTCCAGTTGCTGTGGCTGACTTTCACTGTACAAGTCCAACTTGAATGTAACTAAAATGAAATGTCACCATAAATAAATCAACTCAAGGATCAAGTGGACATGTAGCGTGGGCAGAGAAATTGATTAAGCATAGGGATTAAGAGGTTATCAAAGTCAGCCTGACCCAGCCCGGACTCCAGCTGCATCCTTTACTGTGTACATCTTTGAGTGAGTTAATTAAAGTAAACCCCATGCCTCCCTGTTAAAACAGGGCCAATATGATCTCCAAGCTTGATTATAAAGATTAAATTACAATATGCATATGAGAAAGCTTAGACAATGCTTAGGCCCTAGCAAGTGCTCAATAAATATTGCTATTAGCGTAGTGTTAGACAACCTAGTGTCTCCAACTGCTCATATCAATGCAAAGTCATAAAGCAAAGAACATTCCAATGTCCTACCTAATTCAGCAGATACAATAATTTAATTCATGTGTTCCCAGGGTTGTTTGTATCTCATTCAAATCGTATTTGGTAAAAAACATATCTGTGGCCCCAGCTGACTCGCTTCTAGACTTGGGTCTTGGGACCAATAATGAATTGTCAGACTCTGGCCTGTTATGGAATCCAAGGTAGAGACCATAGTGGGGTGGCGTCTGGTCCCTGCTTGTCCTGGTCTGCAGACTTTGTGGTATCAAAGCAGAATGTGGCAAAGGCAGTTCAACTTCACAGTTATGTATTCACTTGTGGATGCTTTAAAGATCAACAACACAGGTCAATGAACTATCCTAGGGACTTTCTCTATGGCTTATAAAAAATACTGCTGAGGTTTGTTCTGTTGCTAAATATTGTAATGCTAAATTCTATAGGGAAAGGTCTAGACTTCTCCTGTTTACAAGCTTTTAATGTGCAAACCTTGTTCTTAGGTTTAAAACCGTTGGTTAAACAAGAATGTCTACCGCCAGTTCCTGGAGGGATTAGAGGTGGATGGGTTTGGAGTGACCTGGTTGGGGGAGAGGGAGGGCAGAGGAAGGAGGAGAATGAGGGGAGAGAGGAAGCTGCCCTGAGGGGAGACAGATGAGGAGCACCTGGCCAGGAGAAACAGGTCCAGTGGTTTTCCTCAATGTTTTGGGCGCAAGGTATAGGATGATGCCTGGGCTGGCTGGCTGGCTCCAAGCATTTACTCTCCTTCCCTAATCTTTCTCACCCCTCTCTGGAATTTTGTGTGCATGCAGGAGGACATGTCAGCCACTTCTTACTCCTGGTCTTTAGATATCAAGAGAAAATTAACTTTTGAGTTAATTTTAACAACCCGAAACTTTACATACTAGAATTTTATATCTATATATCCATATAAAAATTTTAAGATATCAAATTCTAATACGTGAATTAAAAATGTAATTTTATATTTGCCTTCATTGGCTATATCAATCCTTTCTGGAGACATAAAGAAGCCAGTGAATTAAGCACAAAACCAAACCAAACCAAAACAAAACAAAAAACAAACAAATGAGCAACAACAAAGAAACTATCCCAGAGATACAAAGGGTACCCTTGACTGCATCTCTATGACTTCATTGCCGTCACAGATATCCCCCATATCTCATATTATCAAGCCCAGTTGAAAACAGATTATTTTCATTGGCATAATTCTATGTTCAGAAAATCGACATAATGCCTAATAGACATAAGTACTTTCACAAATAGTTAACAGAAATACTATATGTGGGTTTAAAAATATATTTAACAAGTTAATGACTCTAGTTCTTATTTTTGTTAAACTAGAATAAACACAAATGGAAGAAACTTCTTTGTTTCCCCCAACAAATATATTACAAAATATTACCTTCATAATATTTAGATTAAACACAAAATATGTACTTTGTCTCCACATGCACAAAATATGTTTATGCAATACTCAAGAAGTTACTGTTAACTGATTCTCTCTGGGACATGGTTTAAAATTGGAACCTTGACAGTCCATTATCTATTTTAAAGTTTTCAATTACAGAAAACCTGTAGGCATGGGTGGCGATGGCTCCGTGCCTCATAGGATGGAACATGGCGCTTCTGAGGGTACTGAAGAGAGCCAATTCTTTAAGTCCGTAAACAAGCTGTTTCCTCAGAAGTGCATGAAGGCCTGACTCACTGTCTTCCACACCAAATCACTTAGTCTGGTGCAAATCATTTCAAAGGTTTTCAAACTTTTATTTTCAGATTGGATTTGAAAATTCTCCTTGCTCTGACTCTGCGGAGAGGAGAGAAGTCGAGGAGCGAGACTGATCATATAATTGGGTAAGCTTCCCACAGAGACGACAAATTGCCCGGTGCTTGATTTTCAGAGTTAAAAATTTACCTTAATAAAGTAAACAGAAATAATGAAAAGCATGTATTCAACCTAGATTTAGGCTCCCCTCAGACCTCTTTCTGATTTGTGACCTATATAACAAATGTTAAGGGCAAATATCTGCAACCTCTACAGTATATACTCCTTACAATAAAAAAAAAAAAAATTACAAATGTTCTCTCCACTCTCCCCCCATTTATGGTAGAAGAGAAAAATATATTTGAAATATAAAAAATAAAATGAAAAGTTGAAGAGAAATACTTGAAGAGGGGTTAAGAAGGTGCTTGGTGGGAAAAGGCTTGCTGCCCGGGTAGCACAGACATGGGGACCTGAGTCTGGATCTTCAACCCCTTTGTAAAAGACTGCTGCGGTGGCTTCTTTTTGTAGCCTTGATATTGGGAGCAGACCTACTTAGGTCCACAGGGTTTGCTGGCCTGCCAGACTAGCTGAAACCCTGTGCTTTCATGTCACTAAGAAACCCTGTCTCAAAAAGTCAGATGGACAGTGATAAAGGAAGATATGAGGAACTGAACTCTGTCTCTACATGTGCATTCACAGGGGAGAGCTCTCCACCTGTATGTGCCCATGTCCACACACATACACATATGATATACATACAATCATATGTATATATGTGCATATATATAAAGCAATACTTATCAGGGTTTTTTACTTAAGTCAGAGGAGAAAAACCAAAATGAAATAAAGCAAAAATGTCAAACAAATTTTATGTCTAAGGCAACTATTATCCCTAAAATGGATCTGGCTGAGACACACCAGTACGAGGCAGTGCCAGAGCACCTTGGACCCTTCACTGAGTTGGCAATGGGAGTGACTGAATCGGCCAACCTGGAAATGTGGTGTGGCTGACAAGTTCACCTGCAATTTGAACCTGAAAAATAAGTTTGACACCATTTGAACTTCTACCCTTCATCTTGTCTGTTTCTGAAAATGGCATTTAGCGTTTCTTAGGGGCCTGATTAGCCTCCACAACTCTAAGCTAGACATACAAATATATACAGTGTAGAGAGGTGGACTTTAGTAATTGTATATCTTGTTTCTATTTACTTATTTACCGTGTGTTTGTGTGTGTGTGTGTGTGTGTGTGTGTGTGTGTATGAGAGAGAGAGAGACAAAGAGAGAGAGACAGAGACAGAGAAACAGAGAGACACATAGACACACATACAGGAAGAGAGACAGAGGGAGACACACAGAGAGACAGAGGGAGACACACAAGGAGACAGAGGAGGCCAGAGGACAACTTTCATGAGTTGGTTCTCTCCTTGAACTGTGTGGGGTTTGGGACTGAGGTTTGGTAACAAGCATCTAACCTTCTCAGCCATCTCAACTCTAACAACTGTGTTATAAATACAAGTTCATTTGCTAAAACATTTGTTTCTAATAATTCCAGAGAATTGTGAGAAATGATTAGGCTTTTGTTGAGATCAAGTTCTACCAGTTGAGTAGCTTAATCTCCCACACTGACCAGCATGGCGTTTATCTATGAACCCAGCAGCCACTTGCTTCATTTCTACCTGAGTGATTTTTTTCAGTAGAAGAACGAATGCTGTGTAAGCCTGACATCTTTATTTTGTGATCCTTCCTCCCAAATCCTCAAATTGATGACTTTTGCCTTGATGGGATTTTGGTGACCTCGTTTTACTTGAAGTAGAGAAGAAAAATTATACTTGGGTAGCAGAAAAGAAATCTACATCTAGGTGTCCTCTCTGAACTTTTTAACTCTGAACATTTTGACTTCTGAAACTCCCTCTCAGCCCTCTGTTTCTTGTTTGTCTTCCCTAGGCTTCGCTGCTCCAATTGCCCTCACAGACAATAGACCCTTCCCTCACACGGCGGGAGAAAGTGCAACAGTACAGCCCATAGAAAGCATTGCCTACGACCCAGCATGGTAAGCTCCTAAGACAAGTTATTTATTATTGTGGTAACTGGTTATTGATTATGTTTTACAAATATCTTGTTTCTCCTAAATAAGCCTTTTATCAATGGGGGCTTTTAAAGAAGAACTTCATAAATAGCAGCTTAGTCCACATGCCTATTATAAAGATAAAAGTATATTGGGAAAGAAACATTTAGCAAGCCAAATACATACATGTATGGTCATATATGTGTATATACATATATGCAAACCAGATACGTAGATGTATGAGTATATATGTATATATGCATGTGCATATCATGCGCATATCCATGCACATCTATACATGTACATACTTGGTTTGCATATGTGTATATTATATGCATAGATGCTCATACATGTATATATTTGGTTTGCATATATGTATATGTGTATGCATGTATATATGTATGATGAGATTTTTATCTTGAACCCAGGGGCTACTTGCCTCATTTGATTATTTTTCAGTAGAGGAATGACTTGGTATGCAAGCCTGAAACCTTTATTTGGTTATCCCCAACCAGCCCCCAAACCCACCCACGAGCCCAGAAATTGTCTGCTTTGGGGTTAGATATTCATACCTGGTCTACTTAACTGCACAAAGTTCTTGGAATATAATGGCGACCCCAAGCAAGCACTATCCCTGTCCTTAGTCCCCATGATTAGGGGTAGGTCAAGAGAAAGATGTATGAATAAAGTAATAATAATACTGAATATAATATTCCCAGCTATCTTATTAGGAGAAACTTACGAATGACCAGGAAAAAGCTCAGTATTCCTGTGCTCCAGGAATCTCCTGGAAAAAGACGTAATTATGCGTAGCATAATGGAGATTCTGAGAAAATTCCAGAAGCATATTGGAATATACATGCACACACATACACACATATATATGAAATGTTTGTGTATGTATGTGTATTATCTTAGCCTGAAGACTTTGAAAGTAATTGTCCAAATACACATATATGTATACATGCACATACATATATGTATAAACATGTATATTATATTCATATACATATATATCCATACATGTATGTATTTGGTTTGTGTATGTGTGTGTGTGTGTGTGTGTGTGTGTGTGTATTCAGGTCAGTCTCAGGGTCTTACAAATGCTAGGCAAGTGCTCTTACACTGAGCTACATCCCAAACCCTTTAATTTTTGAGCCAGGATCCCACTACATAGCTTTGGCCAACCTTGAACTCTCAATCTTCGTGCCCCAGCCCTCAGAGTGCTAGAGTTCCAGACAGGCACCACCACACCCAGCTCTACACACTAACATTTTGAAGAATTGGTTTTACATTAAATGGCAGAAAAATATTTTCGTTACCCTAAAAGCACTCTATGTGGTTCAAATCACATTTCCATAGATGTGTAACCGCTGCTCGAAGGAAACGCTGACCGTGGCTCAGCAATTCAACCCTGGTGTGCTTGGGCTCAGCTTGGATCTGAGTGTGAGAATGTGACAGCTGACATCAGACCTATTTGATAGATGTGGTAATTGCTTAACCTTGGCGATCATTAATCCGGCAGAGTGGCTGCTTGAAGTCAAGGTGTTAATTATACAACCCCCCCCTTTGTATTATTTTCTCTTAAGCTGATAAACATCTTCAGGTGTATAAGGCATGAAAGCAAGTAGGGAAGACCCAGATGGGCAAGAACAGTGAACTCTGTCCTTGAGCAAAGAAGCCAGTTGCAAACATCAGTTTGATCAATAGGAAGATAGTTCTTTTCAATTAGAGGCTTCTTCGGAACTCCTAAGCCCTTCTATGATGTTAGCATCTTTTTTTTTTAAGGACCAGGTTCCTTCAGGTGCTATCTCACTTGGACTTTAATTTGTCTTAACATTCCTCCAAGAGCTATTACAGCATACCACATCACTGTGTCCCATTTAACTCCCAAACCACAGAAAAGCTGGCTACAGCATCAAACAACACTATTAAAAATACCACAAGGGAACCTTGGTGCAGGAATTCCAGGCACAAGCAACTGCCTAGGGACAAGTAGAGGTTGTAAAGCATTTGACCAACACTGGACTGGGGTTTAGGAAAATTTCAGAGTTTGAAAAGATAGTCCTTACTGTCTGCATGTTGGTTCATAGGGCTGGTTCCCTGTGGTCACACAGGTTAGTTGAAACATGGGAGTAAACACTGGCTTTCACCTTCCACCCTAGTCTTTTTTTTTTTTTTTTTTTTTAAATAACAGATTTGGAACTAAGAGTGAAAACAACTTGAAGCAGCTTGGCAAAGTTGTAGTATCATATTGCTGGTCTTTGCAAGTGAGCAATAGATGCACCATAGAGATTTAAGTTTAAATCAGTGTGTGTGTGTTCCGATATGCTTCTGGAATTTTCTCAGAATCTCTATTATGCTCTGCATAAGTATGCATTTTTCCAAGAGATTTCTGGAACATGGGAATACTGAGCTTATACGTGGTCATTCATAAGTTTCTCCTAATAGGATATAATTCGGTTGGGAATATTATATTCAGTATTATTACTACTTTATTCATATATCTTTCCCTTGAAAGTCATGGGGACTAAGGACAGGGATAGTGCTCGCTTGGGGTTACCGTTGTATCCCAAGAACTTTGTGAAGTGCCTGGCACATAAAGAACTCTCAAGAATGTTAGTTTGTTTAAAATAATATTTTCTGGTTGTTGAGTAGACCAGGCATGGATATCTAAGCCCAAAGCAGGCAGTTCGTGGGCTCATGGGTACTCAATGAACCTGCATCATATCACGGCAATGGGTAGTTACCTAATTACACTTATAAATGGCTAGGTTTTAAGTGCAATTGTAAATGGGAAATTATAACGAAAGTAATTAATGTCAAGAATTACAAAATCATCATCATCGTTGTCACCATTATCATATACAGATAGCGTGAAGTAAAATTTTGGCTAGAGAAGTTTTAGCAACCCATGAACCAGCGGGGTCAATGGTAGAGCAGATGGCATAGGCATAGGACCTGTTTCCAGAGAAAGGAAAGTGTTCCTGTATGCAAACAAGAAGATGGAGGTCTGATATTGATGCTGGCTTCTTTGTAAGCACAAGATGAAGTCTCATGTCTCTTGGGTTCTGATGGTCCTGCAAGACTTTACAGCTTGGCCCACCAGCATCCGTGAAGAACAGCATTATTTTGCTTTAGTTATTTCTGGTAACCAGCTGATCAAGTTAGGATGCTACCATGTGCTGATGGGGGAGTTCTGTGATTTATCTCACAAGGAAAAGAAGTTTATTTGTTGCCAGTAGCTTGAGGATCTGGAGTCTGTCTTTGGAGCCATTGGGGTATTTCCAGGAAAAGCCATGAAGCAGATCTCATTCAGGGAGATAGAACTATGTTTTCCTATACTAGCCAGTTCAAAATATGGTCACTTGAGCTAAATGTGACTTTGTTCAAAGTACTACATCACAGGGCCCTCTATCGCATTTACCACAAATGAATTTTACATCAGGATTGCATTAGATTTAGCTTTCACAGACCTGAGGGGTGGGGAGAGAGGGAGAGAGAGAGAGGTGTCTTTCACTGGAGACCATCTGAAACTCAACAATAGCCTAATTTGTGAGCTTTTTTATCAGGAATCAAATCCATTTTTATAATTTCAATGTGTTTTTGTATGGAAGCAGAATGACCCAGTCTATTCTCATTTATACTTGGCCTCTCTGGTGATAAGAGCTGGCCATTTCTAACTGAGGTAAGGAGACGCTCAGGAAGTATAGATAAGGATTGGCATGTGAGTCAGAAGCTGGACCTGGGAGAAACTGTAGTGAGATGTGAAGGGCTGAGGGAGGAATAAATGCTATTTTTTTTTTTAACTCTGACCCATTAACCATGATGCTTTGGGCCTGAGCAGGCAGAAAACTATGGTAGGGATGTATGCAAAACCATTCACATCAGGACCATAAAAGATGTGGAAAGAAAGAGAAAAGGCTGGAGCTCTGTGATACTTTTCAGGATTAGCCCCCAAATCCTCAAAGACCTTCCACAGCCCCTCCCTAACTCCTAAAAGTTCATCATTTCCCAAAAGTATCACCAGCCAGAGCGAACATTGGTCTTCAACATAGGTAGGTTCTCTGGGGGAGGTTGAACATCCAGACAATTACAATGGGATCAGTTAGAGGGCTGGGGATGAATAATAGCACAGAAAAAGGTAAGGCAGTAAACGAATACAATTAAAGAAGAAAAGGATGGAGGGTGTAGAGGAAGAGCTGAAGGGGTGGGGGAAAAGAATGAAAGGAAAAATAAAACAGGACACAGAGAGAGAGGACAGGAAATGGAGCTGAGGTTATTCAAAGGACACAGTCCCATGTTATTATCAGGTAATAGGACCTGACGTGTACCTGTTGGGATTGAAATCCTGGACCCACAATGTGATGGATCCAGGGGCTCCAATCTGACCTACATTTGTAATCAGTCAACTGAAACTCAAGGGGCTGGGCACTCCTATGAAGGATTTAATCACATTATTTAAAGGTGGAAAACCCACCCTGAATCTGGGCCACTCCTTGTGGCAGCTACACAGAAGGACATGGAAGGAAGGAAATTGCTTTTTGTCTTCTTGTCCTCACTCTTGTTGGCAAGTTCATCTATCTTGTTGCTGATGCATCCCCTCACCTGGATTAGATTGCTAGCTTTCCAGGAACCCTCCAGGACTCCAGTGCCAAATCGGGACAGCTGAGACATCCAGCCTTGCAGAACGAACAACTACCAGGTTCTCCGTCTATCAGGAGACAGCTGTTAGAGTGCCTGGAGCACAGCCTAGAAGCCAGCCTAGTAAATTCCCTTTTAATATACATAGTCAACATATCAGTCCTATGCCTCTTGACAAACCCAGCTAATATACCCAAGTTTACAGAATAACCATTGTGGGAAATTGCCTTAAATTTCTCTGAGCCTAATGGTTTTTCCCCCCTTTTATAAAATGGAGATAATAAGTTTGCCTATCTCCTAAGGTTGCTTTGGGAATAGAAGACAGGATCACGTCGGTCCGATTTTAGTATGACGTTTGACAGAGTTACTATTCTTAGGTAGACAGGTAAGGACAGAGTGCAAAGGACAGCAGGACTACATAAAAGGGGAGATAGTGAAACAAGGAAAAGGAAATGAATTTCTCTCAGTTTTAGTCTTGTCTTTCCCCTTCAAATACAGTTCAGGTCTGTGCTCTATCCTAACGATACTTGGGAATATATATGTATATGTCTTGAGTATACATTTCAAAATCCATTCTTATTAACTTAGTTTGTAATAGTTTGCAGACGACATGTTTACATTTCCTTAGAGTTGAACTATTCCCTAGAAAGGAGTAAGATCAAGGCTGCAGAAAGTTAAGTCCGTCATTCCTAAAACCATCTGTTTATTTCTCTTCCTTTTTACTGCATCGAGTAGCCGTTTGATGGAATTAACTCAATTGACTGGATATTTTGAAATGTATTAACCCAGCTTTAGGGAGTGAGGAAAATAGAGCCCTTAGTGTTCTTGGTGTCGTTTCTTTCCAAGTTTCCTCCCACAACACAAACCACTTCCTTTTACTTGAAAGAATTCTGCTTTTCTCATTAGTTTCTCAGTCCAGGGTTCGGTGTTGACTGCTGAGGCGGCTCTCAGTCCAAGACCATGAAACGACGCAACAGAACCGACCCACCACATAAAAGGGAGGCATGATTGAGACCAGCTTCTTGTCTATGAGAAGAGGAAGAAGAAGAGTGGAGGGAGGGAAGCTAAGGAGGAAGGTATGAGAGAGCCATTGGGGGTCTAATCCTTCATGGGGAAGAGGATGGAGAAATACAGCCACAGAACCGGAAAATGGATAGTCCAAAAACAAACAAACAAAAAACCAAACAGAGTCCGCTTGACTTCCTCATCCTAGCAGCACTCTGGGAACTTGGCGTGGGCTGCGCACCCGCCCTACACCTGTCACATCCCAGACATGCTTCCCACTGTTTCCATAAAGCTGAATAAATAGTGTGCTCATCCACCAGACACGAGTTGCTGAGGGGGAAAGGCCAACTTTTATTGACCACTCTAGGGCTAGTATTCTTTTTTAGGTCCATGTGAGTTCTTTAAAATATTAGCCAGTGCAACAAATATAGAATGGTACTGGCTCTCATATTCTCCTCATTCTGAGTCTGTGGGCTGACCCTTTGGAGAGGACCAGCGATCTGCTTCTCTCAGCTCATTTGTATCTGTCAAAGGGGCTAAGTGCACTTCCACCCCAGTTTTCTTGCAGGGTAGGAGGGGAATATTTTGTCACGCTGCCTTCTAGATGATTCGTTTTTCCACGCTTTGAGTCATTCTAAGAAGCCCTGTGAAGGCTATTGGAAGACTTGCGGTCCACCTTTACTTCCAGTCTACTGAAAACCTAAAGATTAGGCACGATGCTGCCCCGCACCCTATGATGAAGACAACGAAAGAACTGATGTAGTTAGTATGGGGCTTTTAAGACTCTAGACCTATAACAATCTACAGGGTATTTTCATCACTGTGATGCTGGATTTGGGTTACCTACCAAGGCTGCCAAGCATCCAAGTCCAGAGAAGAGGAGAACTCAGCCTGTTTAGTGGGGCAGAGCTTGTATTGCCCTCTCATCCCAAGGTGCAATGTGGTAAACCAGACAATTATATGGAAAGTGAGTTCTAGTTGAGGGGATATGAAGATGTGAGTGAATAAAAGAATTATGAGACATGGCAAATGCGTGGAGAAGCTGTCTGGTACTGAAGAGTGACGCAGGAACCAGAGAGGAGGCATCTGACTGGGCCCGGGCCTTATACATCACGCTCTACTGAGAAGGTGAGAGTGTGTGGCTGATTGCAAACCACTCCTGTCAGATTCAAGCATGGAAAGACGTGTCTTCATCAAATCAGTCTATTATTTTATTTTCTTTAAGCAGGAGAACAGTATTTTCAGAGTAAGTTTTCAATGAGGAGGACAACGCAGAAAATAGCAAGAAGAGGAGACCCGGCATTTAAGGATGTGTTTCTCCAATTTGGGGACCTGTCATGAGAGATAAACTTTCATGGCAAAATGTCTGTGCGTACTTATAACACTGCTTATCTTTGATGTCTTCGGTGTGGCTGTGTGCATTACTGTTTTCTATTCAACTTTGTATCTTTCGGAAAGATAAAATGTTAGTGACAACTGTTTGGAAAATACTTCCCCAGGTGCAATTCTGGGAAGAAGTGAAGGGTGCCAGAGGTAGAGGAGGAGCTGCGTGTTACAGAGGAAAACACATCTGAGAAATATTTAGAAAAAGAACTATATTGATTTGATGGGACACACACACACACACACACACACACACATGTTTAAATCTGACATAAAAATACTGGAAGGACATGAGTTCAGTTTGGATCATATTTGTAATAAGATCAGGTCTTTTGCATGAATAATCTGAAAGTCACCCGAATATATAGAGAGAATTAGGGAGATCGCCTTCATAGTAGTGTGAAATACAACTCTTGAAGAGACTACAACCTTTGAAAATGCACAGGGGTTTCCTTGTTAGGAGAGTTGAGGAAGGCAGTCCATGAAGGGTGGTAAAGGTCCTTCAGAGAAGCTAGAAGACTGTGAGATCTGGGATAAAAGAGTGCCCCAAGAGCCTATTGAATAAGTATTCATTGAGAAATGAGTAGAGAGCTCAAGAGGAAGGGCCAGCAGCTCTGGCAAGCAGAAACTCACTGTAACTGCAATCTGAGTGGAGGCCCGCAGTGAAGGGAAGGGCAAGATGAGTTATAACAACTGATCTGGGGAGGGTGAGCCACAGGAAGGAAGGGCCAGCAAAGAGCCTGTAAGTGGGCTTTGCTCCTGGGTCGTTCTGTATTGAGTTTAAGACCGAGCTGTAGGAATAGCACACAGAGTCAGGAGGAGCTTGAAGATGCAAGAAAGATGATGAGGGAGGGGTTGGAAAAATGGGAGGAGAGATAGGCAAAGAAGCATATGGAGGGATGAGTTAGGGCAGCAAGGAGAAGGGACTGGAGGAGGATGGGACCACCGTGGGGGGGTCACTAAACGGACGCAGGTGGTGAGGAAGTTCACTGTTGATGACACTCTTCACAAAGCCACCGCTGAAGCCATTGCTGAGGGGTGATGTGTAGCCACCAAGTTGAGAGGCTTCCAGGGAGGAATATCTAGAACCAACACTAAGGAGAAAGGAAAGGGGCAGACTGAAGGCCACACGTCAAGTGTCCCAGTCACATGATACTGTGAGAAGTCCTTTAAGCCAAGGGAAACTTGGCTCTAGGAGATCATATAACAAGATGGAAAGGGCAGATTATCAGCCCCAAAGAGGACTGGGGTTTTCCAAGACAGGCAAAAAGAAGACGATGAGGAACTTGAGAGAGACTGAATGGTAAGGAGAGGTTAGATAAAGGTTTGTTGGCTTGAAAGAAACCGAAATCCTTCAATTAGGGGACTGCAAGGAAAATGTACTACCAAAATGCCTTTGCAGTCAAATAGGTTGTAACCTTGCGCAGGACTTCTGGGAAGTGTCTTCCAGAAGGAAGGAAGTGTTGTTCTTCCTTCCTTCCTCCACCTTGCTGTTCACCACTTAGAGGTGAAGGCATAAGCTTAGGCAGCCATCATGGACCACAAGGACAGAACCCATAATCTAGTGATGAGGAAATATCTGGAAGACTCGGTCCTTAGTGGTCAGTCTTAGACTTTCCACTCTGGGTTCTTTTCACAGAAAAGAAAAATAATCTGTCTTGATTAAAAGGAAAATAAACTTATTTTTTTGAGATAGAGTCTCAATCTATAGGCCAAGATAACTTAGAACTTATGGTCTAGCTCAGATGAGTTCTAAATTCATGCCAGGTCTGCTCCAGCTTCTGGATTACAGGATAAGCCATCAGACCAGAACTTACATAATTTCTTAGCTTACTTTATTGTATATATTTAAGATATACAACATACTGTGATTTCGTTTTTCTGTTGGCTCACCACCCCAACCCCTATGGTGCTAGGAATCAACCCAAAACCTCACACAAGCATGCTGTACCCATTGAACTGTACCCACAACCTAACAAGTTGATATTTTGATATAAATATTAAGAATTTCAGATGTCTTTTATTCTTGCTTTAACCAAATTGTAGCTAAAATAGTACATCGGGGGGGGGGGAGATTGGATCACTTATAGGTTCTTCTTGGAAGATAACTTTAGCCTTCTACAATGTAATACCGAAGCAGGGGACACATTCTAAAGCACATACACAAACCCTTCCTCTTCGGAGGAGCATACAGACTGCCTTTGATTTGAGTGGAAAAGAAACAAAAGTCAAGCTTGGATTTCTTCATTAATTTTTTTTTTAAATAACAAAGCAAAACAAAGCCACATGTACTTAAAAAAGAATCCTGCAACATCAGAGTCTTATTTCAGCTGTTTCAAAATACGTAGTAAAACTAATGTCCACACTCACCCTCAAGATGACACAGTTTTCCCCTGAGGGTTCAGAAGTTCTATGGTTCAGCATAAAATGGTTAAACACTAAGCCTAGTAAATCACTTGTGTAACTTTGTTTTCAACGGTGACTAAACAGCTGTAGTTTTCAGGGTCAGCCAAGTCATCTGTCAGGGTCACATGTGTTCCACACATCGAGTAACATATATGGGTTCAATTCTACCCCAGATCATATGGGAAAAGACATTTGCAAGCAAGTGATCTCAAGCCATGTTTCCAAACAGCTGCTGTGGTTGTCCAGATGAGAGTCATCATGGTGAACCACTTGAGTTTCGGACTAGGTTTCCAATCACTCAGACAGAATATTCATTTCAAATCACAACTTCAGCATGCCAACAGGAACAGTTCCTCCTCGTAATGACACGCCGTAAGCATTCATGAAAAAATAGTTAAGGAATATAATTGCTCTTGCTATCATAATGGTACTGTTTACTGGGAGTGAGAAGGACATGTAGTGGTGGATAAAACCACCACCAGCCAAACACATAATTAACATGGAACCCAGTTAAACAGCTAAAGAGGAAAGGCTTCAAGTAACAAGACTTGGCTAATACTTCCCCCCCTACAATTCTTGCTCTAGGCAACACCAAATAGGAGCAAAAGACACAACTCCCGGATGCTAATAACTCCCTTAACAAGCTGTAGTAATTGGTATCATGGAGCCAGACAGATGGAACTGAGGGGAGATGACCTCAGGATTTAAGAAGTTTGGGAACAGAAAAACTAGGGGTTTTTTTGCTTAAGAATCCACATTTTAATTCAGACCATAGCTAGAAATGTCTGGCTCCAACGGGAGGGGGGGAGACAGGGGAGAGAGAGAGAGAGAGAGAGAGAGAGAGAGAGAGAGAGAGAGAAATGGGCAATGGGTATTGATTTTTGCGGGCTGCTTCTGCTGACTCCAAAGAGATAATTGGTGCTGATGGGCAGCTCGTACACTGAATTTTTATTGAGTTTTCATAGTGTTCTTGAGTCCCAATCAGTCTTCTCATCTTGTTTATGTTTTCTTGCCTAATGATCCTTCAAGAGTGAGACATGGCTGAAGAAAGAATATTGTTTTTTTAAGAGTTTAACTCTTCTCTGTAGGGTGCAGGCCTGGCTGATTTTAGTGTATCTCAGTGTATGTTGGAGCACTGTAGCAAGGACAGTATTAGATCATGCTGAAGGGAAGCGACAGTGCGGACAGGCATAGGCAGATACCTGCTCTAGCTAACTACGGCCTTCAGTTGAGCTGCTCAGCCCTGAGTCACTTACACAGTTGAGTCTCTGAACATGTTTTGGTCCCTAATATTTTGTTGCCCTGGGCAACCATCAAGTCCACATAAAGACTTCTGCCAACTGTAGAGGAGGCCTAACCACAGGAGCTAGAAATTTCTCTTAACTCTTTGTTGAAAATTGAAAATAACAAATGGTATCAAGGTTGCCCTTTTGAATCCACATTCGGAAGAGTGGAAGTCACATTTGACTTGATATAACTTCCGTTCATTTCTTAGCATAATATGCAGAAAGAAAATAAAAGCAGTAAGTCAGAAGCATGTGTTTTTAAAAATCACGAAATATCGTGAAAGAGCTAGTTAGATTCTTAGATGTTATTTCCTCTGATACCACCCCATTTCGTAAGGAATAATTGGGTCAAAATACTGAACAGAAGTTAGATGGGGAGATAGTATCAGAGTTGGGAATTTAGTTCTGCCCTCTAAGTCCTGACGTCATTTCTTGAACAGTGACTATGAGACTCCCAATGGAAGGTGGCAAGCAATGAATAGTTACCTGTGACCACTTCTCTTTCCTAACAGCAAATGGTCCTGTATGAGAAGGCCTTCAGCTGCTGGTGATGGCTTGCTTACTTACACCCTCTTCTCAACCTGAGCATGAATTTGATACCCAGTGGAAGTATCATGTTGGGTACTGCCATTGCTTAAGTAGCCCAATTTGGTCTCTGCTGCCTCAAAAAAGTTATGTACAATAAATCTATACATTTTGGTAGCCTTGTAACTGTAAGAGTCTCTGGTTTTTGTTACTATGTACAACTGCAACACATCACATTCTTAGGAGCAGGCCTACATTTGACTTAGTTTTGTTTCTCTGACATTCAGAACACAAAAGTAAACAGCTTTTATTGACTGATTGATTAATGATAAATCAATATTAAGTTTTACTAACTCTGGATATACTAGCAACTTATTAAGACTTAATAATCCTGGAACTTATAATGGCCAAAACCAAAACAGTGAGGAGACTCCAGAGCACTCAAGAAAATGTGTTTATAAAATATATTCACTATATCTTCAGTATCCTAAGCTGTATTCTGAGATACGAATTAATCTTGAACTGCCTACTTTAATTTTGAGTTAATTTGTTCTGTTTTCACGTTCAGTTCAATAGTTTGCCAATCTTGTTGGTCAAGAATAAATAAGCAACAGATAAAGATGTCATAAGGCCAAGCCTGGTGACATCAAAAAGTGACCAATGAGCACAGTTTGAATGTGTCCTATGCTAAATTCAGGATGTCAATGCTAAGAATATTGAGGTAGTCCAGGTAGTGGTGGCACACACCTTTAATTCCAGTACTTGGTAGGCAGAGGCAGGCAGATCTCTGTGAGTTGGGGGCTGGCCTGGTCTACAGTGAGTCCCAGGACAGCCAGGACTCTTAGGCTGAGAAAACTTGACTTGAGAAAAACAAGAAGAAGAAGAGGAGGAGGAGGAAGAGGAGAAAGAAGAGGAGGAGGGAAGGGGGGAGTGAAAAATATGATAAGGATCGTAGAGAGACTGCTTTGGAAACTTTACAATAGCCACCATTTGGGCTTTTGAAGAATTGATTCCAGTCTAGGCATGGTGGCACACATGTTTAATCCTAGCACTCAGGAGGCAGAGGCAGGTGGTTCTCCTGAGTTCGAGGCCAGCCTGGTCTGCAGAGTGAGTTCCAGGACAGTGAGGGCTACACAGAGAAACCCTGTCTCAAAAAAACCAAAACCAACCACCAAAACTAACTAACCAACCAACCAACCAACCAACCAACCAACCAACCAACCAGAAGTATTGAGGGGAAGGGTTTTGAAATGGTCATGAGACCATGAAGGCTATCCCTTCGCAATGGGGTAAGGCAGTCTGATAAGAGTGAAGGGGGACACTTTTTTTTCCATTGGCCTTTCCATTTCCCACCATGTTGGGGTGCAAAATAATAGAAGGCTTTTATCTGAAGTTAGTGCCTTGAACTTAGACTTTCCAGCCTCTCAAATTATGTGAAAATAATTTTCCATTCTTTATAAATTACCCAATCTGTGGTATTTTGCTTTAGTCATGCAAATTGGCAGAGAAAACATGGCAGCAATGGATGTGCCAGGCTTAGTGTGTGTGTGTGTGTGTGTGTGTGTGTGTGTGTGTGTGTGTGTGTGTGTGTGTGTGT